>OX596243.1:20811770-21246977 GCA_951394255.1 Polyploca ridens
AAAAAACCTATGTATCCCCTCGCTAAGTTCATAGAATGATGTTATTTACTTAGAAAACTTATGTATCTATTATCTAAATACATATTTGGAGTGACAAGGACAAGTCTTGAGATGTTAATCTACCATAAATGTCAAAGTGGAATTTTTTGTGGATATATTTTTCGCTGCCGGCTCAAAAACCTATGATATCCCCTTGCTAAGTTCATAGAATGCTGTTATTTACTTAGTTAACTTATGTATCTATAATCTAAATACATATTTGGAGTGACAAGGACAAGTTTTGGGATGTTAATCTACCATAAATATCAAAGTGGATTTTTTTGTCGTTTTTATTTTCGCCGGTGGTTAAAAAACCTATGTATCCCCTCGCTAAGTTCATAGAATGATGTTATTTACTTAGGTAACTTATGTATCTATAATGTAAATACATATTTGGAGTGACAAGGACAAGTCTTGAGATGTTAATCTACCATAAATATCAATGTGTAATTTTTTATGGATATATTTTTCGCTGTCAGCTCAAAAACCTATGATGTCCCCTCGCTAAGTTCATAGAATGTTGTTATTTACTTAGTTTACTTATGTATTTATAATCTAAATATATATTTAGAGTGCCAAGGACAAGTCTTGAGGGGATTATCTACCATCAATATCAAAGTGGATTTTTTTGTAAATATATTTTTCTCTGCCGGCCCAAAAACCTATGATATCCCCTCGCTAAGTTCATAGAATTTGGTTGTTTACTTAGTTAACTTATGTATCTATAATCTAAATACTTATTTAGAGTGACAAGGACAAGTCTTGAGGGGATTATATACCATCAATATCAAAGTGGATTTTTTTTAAATATATTTTTCGCTGCCGGCTCAATAACCTATGATGTCCCCTCGCTAAGTTCATAGAATGCAGTTATTTACTAAGGTAACTTATGTATCTATAATCTAAATACATATTTGGAGTGACAAGGACAAGTCTTGAGATGTTAATCTACCATAAATATCAATGTGGATTTTTTTATGGATATATTTTTCGCTGCCAGCTCAAAAACCTATGATGTCCCCTCGCTAAGTTCATAGAATGATGTTATTTGCTTAGTTAACTTATGTATCTATAATCTAAATACATATTCGGAGTGACAAGGACAAGTCTTGAGGGGATTATCTACCATCAATATCAAAGTGGATTTTTTTGTGTATATACTTTTCGCTGCCGGCTCAAAAACCTATGATGTCCCCTCGCTAAGTTCATAGAATGATGTTATTTTCTTAGGTAACTTATGAATATATAATCTAAATATATACTTGGAGTGACAAGGATAAGTCTTGAGATGTTAATCTACCATCAATATCAAAGTGGATTTTTTGTGGATATATTTTTCGCTGCCGGCTAAAAAACCTATGATATTCCCTCGCTAAGTTCATTGAATGCTGTTATTTACTTAGTTAACTTATGTATCTATAATCTAAATACATACTTGGAGTGACAAGGACAAGTCTTGAGATGTTAATCAACCATCAAAATCAAAGTAGAAAATTTTTCGATATTTTTTTTTGCTGCCGGCTCAAAAACCTATGATGTCCCCTCGCTAAGTTCATAGAATGTGGTTATTTACTTAGTTAACTTATGTATCTATAATCTAAATACATATTTGGAGTGACAAGGACAAGTCTTGAGGGGATTATCTACCATCAATATCAAAGTGGATTTTTTTGTAGATATATTTTTCGCTGCCGGCTCAATAACCTATGATGTCCCCTCGCTAAGTTCATAGAATACAGTTATTTACTAAGGTAACTTATGTATCTATAATCTAAATTCATATTTGGAGTGACAAGGACAAGTTTTGAGATGTTAATCTACCATAAATATCGAAGTGGAATTTTTATGAATATATTTTTCGCTGCCAGCTCAAAAACCTATGATATCCCCTCGCTAAGTTCATAGAATGATGTTATTTACTTAGGTAACTTATGTATCTATAATCTAAATACATATTTAGAGTGACAAGGACAAGTCTTGAGGGGATAATCTACCATCAATATCAAAGTGGAATTTTTTGTAGATATTTTTTTAGCTGCCGGCTCAAAAACCTATGTATCCCCTCGCTAAGTTCATAGAATGATGTTATTTACTTAGCTTACTTATTTATCTATAATCTAAATACATATTTGGAGTGACAAGGACAAGTTTTGGGATGTTAATCTACCATAAATATCAAAGTGGAATTTTTTGTCGTTATTATTTTCGCCGGTGGTTAAAAAACCTATGTATCCCCTCGCTAAGTTCATAGAATGATGTTATTTTCTTAGGTAACTTATGAATATATAATCTAAATATATACTTGGAGTGACAAGGACAAGTCTTGAGATGTTAATCTACCATCAATATCAAAGTGGATTTTTTGTGGATATATTTTTCGCTGCCGGCTAAAAAACCTATGATATTCCCTCGCTAAGTTCATAGAATGCTGTTATTTACTTAGGTAACTTATGTATCTATAATCTAAATACATATTTAGAGTGACAAGGACAAGTCTTGAGGGGATTATCTACCATCAATATCAAAGTGGAATTTTTTGTAAATATATTTTTCTCTGCCTGCTCAAAAACCTATGATATCCCCTCGCTCAGTTCATAGATTGTGGTTATTTACTTATTTAACTTATGTATCTATAATCTAAATACATATTTGGAGTGACAAGGACAAGTCTTGAGGGGATTATCTACCATCAATATCAAAGTGAAATTTTTCGTAGATATATTTTTCGCTGCCGGCTCAAAAACCTATGATGTCCCCTCGCTAAGTTCATAGAATGCAGTTATTTACTTAGGTTACTTATGTATCTATAATCTAAATATATATTTGGAGTGACAAGGACAAGTCTTGAGATGTTAATCTACCATAAATATCAAAGTGGAATTTTTTGTGGATATATTTTTCACTGCCGACTCAAAAACCTATGATGTCCCCACGCTAAGTTCATAGAATGCAGTTATTTACTTAGGTATCTTATGTATCTATAATCTAAATACATACTTGGAGTGACAAGGACAAGTCTTGAGATGTTAATCTACCATCAATATCAAAGTAGAGATCTTTTCGTTATTTTTTTCGGCCGCTGGCTCAAAAACCTATGATATCCCCTCGCTACGTTCATAGAATGATGTTATTTACTTAGAAAACTTATGTATCTATTATCTAAATACATATTTGGAGTGACAATGACAAGTTTTGAGTTGTTAATCTACCATAAATATCAAAGTGGAATTTTTTATGGATATATTTTTCGCTGCCAGCTCAAAAACCTATGATGTCCCCTCGCTAAGTTCATAGAATGATGTTATTTGCTTAGTTAACTTATGTATCTAAAATCTAAATACATATTTAGAGTGACAAGGACAAGTCTTGAGGGGATTATCTACCATCAATATCAAAGTGGAATTTTTTGTAAATATATTTTCGCTGCCGGCTCAATAACCTATGATGTCCCCTCGCT
The DNA here is from genome assembly GCA_951394255.1 of Polyploca ridens. Taxonomy (NCBI): domain Eukaryota; kingdom Metazoa; phylum Arthropoda; class Insecta; order Lepidoptera; family Drepanidae; genus Polyploca; species Polyploca ridens. The sequence goes on from OX596243.1 coordinate 20,815,267, forward strand.
AAGTTCATAGAATGCAGTTATTTACTAAGGTAACTTATGTATCTATAATCTAAATTCATATTTGGAGTGACAAGGACAAGTCTTGAGATGTTAATCTACCATCAATATCAAAGTGGAATTTTTTTCGATATTATTTTCGCCGGTGGCTAAAAAACCTATGTATCCCCTCGCTAAGTTCATAGAATGATGTTAATTACTTAGAAAACTTATGTATCTATTATCTAAATACATATTTGGAGTGACAAGGACAAGTCTTGAGATGTTAATCTACCATAAATGTCAAAGTGGAATTTTTTGTGGATATATTTTTCGCTGCCGGCTCAAAAACCTATGATATCCCCTTGCTAAGTTCATAGAATGCTGTTATTTACTTAGTTAACTTATGTATCTATAATCTAAATACATATTTGGAGTGACAAGGACAAGTTTTGGGATGTTAATCTACCATAAATATCAAAGTGGATTTTTTTGTCGTTTTTATTTTCGCCGGTGGTTAAAAAACCTATGTATCCCCTCGCTAAGTTCATAGAATGATGTTATTTACTTAGGTAACTTATGTATCTATAATGTAAATACATATTTGGAGTGACAAGGACAAGTCTTGAGATGTTAATCTACCATAAATATCAATGTGTAATTTTTTATGGATATATTTTTCGCTGTCAGCTCAAAAACCTATGATGTCCCCTCGCTAAGTTCATAGAATGTTGTTATTTACTTAGTTTACTTATGTATTTATAATCTAAATATATATTTAGAGTGCCAAGGACAAGTCTTGAGGGGATTATCTACCATCAATATCAAAGTGGATTTTTTTGTAAATATATTTTTCTCTGCCGGCCCAAAAACCTATGATATCCCCTCGCTAAGTTCATAGAATTTGGTTGTTTACTTAGTTAACTTATGTATCTATAATCTAAATACATATTTAGAGTGACAAGGACAAGTCTTGAGGGGATTATATACCATCAATATCAAAGTGGATTTTTTTTAAATATATTTTTCGCTGCCGGCTCAATAACCTATGATGTCCCCTCGCTAAGTTCATAGAATGCAGTTATTTACTAAGGTAACTTATGTATCTATAATCTAAATACATATTTGGAGTGACAAGGACAAGTCTTGAGATGTTAATCTACCATAAATATCAATGTGGATTTTTTTATGGATATATTTTTCGCTGCCAGCTCAAAAACCTATGATGTCCCCTCGCTAAGTTCATAGAATGATGTTATTTGCTTAGTTAACTTATGTATCTATAATCTAAATACATATTCGGAGTGACAAGGACAAGTTTTGAGGGGATTATCTACCATCAATATCAAAGTGGATTTTTTTGTGTATATACTTTTCGCTGCCGGCTCAAAAACCTATGATGTCCCCTCGCTAAGTTCATAGAATGATGTTATTTTCTTAGGTAACTTATGAATATATAATCTAAATATATACTTGGAGTGACAAGGACAAGTCTTGAGATGTTAATCTACCATCAATATCAAAGTGGATTTTTTGTGGATATATTTTTCGCTGCCGGCTAAAAAACCTATGATATTCCCTCGCTAAGTTCATAGAATGCTGTTATTTACTTAGTTAACTTATGTATCTATAATCTAAATACATACTTGGAGTGACAAGGACAAGTCTTGAGATGTTAATCAACCATCAAAATCAAAGTAGAAAATTTTTCGATATTTTTTTTTGCTGCCGGCTCAAAAACCTATGATGTCCCCTCGCTAAGTTCATAGAATGTGGTTATTTACTTAGTTAACTTATGTATCTATAATCTAAATACATATTTGGAGTGACAAGGACAAGTCTTGAGGGGATTATCTACCATCAATATCAAAGTGGATTTTTTTGTAGATATATTTTTCGCTGCCGGCTCAATAACCTATGATGTCCCCTCGCTAAGTTCATAGAATACAGTTATTTACTAAGGTAACTTATGTATCTATAATCTAAATTCATATTTGGAGTGACAAGGACAAGTTTTGAGATGTTAATCTACCATAAATATCGAAGTGGAATTTTTATGAATATATTTTTCGCTGCCAGCTCAAAAACCTATGATATCCCCTCGCTAAGTTCATAGAATGATGTTATTTACTTAGGTAACTTATGTATCTATAATCTAAATACATATTTAGAGTGACAAGGACAAGTCTTGAGGGGATAATCTACCATCAATATCAAAGTGGAATTTTTTGTAGATATTTTTTTAGCTGCCGGCTCAAAAACCTATGTATCCCCTCGCTAAGTTCATAGAATGATGTTATTTACTTAGCTTACTTATTTATCTATAATCTAAATACATATTTGGAGTGACAAGGACAAGTTTTGGGATGTTAATCTACCATAAATATCAAAGTGGAATTTTTTGTCGTTATTATTTTCGCCGGTGGTTAAAAAACCTATGTATCCCCTCGCTAAGTTCATAGAATGATGTTATTTTCTTAGGTAACTTATGAATATATAATCTAAATATATACTTGGAGTGACAAGGACAAGTCTTGAGATGTTAATCTACCATCAATATCAAAGTGGATTTTTTGTGGATATATTTTTCGCTGCCGGCTAAAAAACCTATGATATTCCCTCGCTAAGTTCATAGAATGCTGTTATTTACTTAGGTAACTTATGTATCTATAATCTAAATACATATTTAGAGTGACAAGGACAAGTCTTGAGGGGATTATCTACCATCAATATCAAAGTGGAATTTTTTGTAAATATATTTTTCTCTGCCTGCTCAAAAACCTATGATATCCCCTCGCTCAGTTCATAGATTGTGGTTATTTACTTATTTAACTTATGTATCTATAATCTAAATACATATTTGGAGTGACAAGGACAAGTCTTGAGGGGATTATCTACCATCAATATCAAAGTGAAATTTTTCGTAGATATATTTTTCGCTGCCGGCTCAAAAACCTATGATGTCCCCTCGCTAAGTTCATAGAATGCAGTTATTTACTTAGGTTACTTATGTATCTATAATCTAAATATATATTTGGAGTGACAAGGACAAGTCTTGAGATGTTAATCTACCATAAATATCAAAGTGGAATTTTTTGTGGATATATTTTTCACTGCCGACTCAAAAACCTATGATGTCCCCACGCTAAGTTCATAGAATGCAGTTATTTACTTAGGTATCTTATGTATCTATAATCTAAATACATACTTGGAGTGACAAGGACAAGTCTTGAGATGTTAATCTACCATCAATATCAAAGTAGAGATCTTTTCGTTATTTTTTTCGGCCGCTGGCTCAAAAACCTATGATATCCCCTCGCTACGTTCATAGAATGATGTTATTTACTTAGAAAACTTATGTATCTATTATCTTAATACATATTTGGAGTGACAATGACAAGTTTTGAGTTGTTAATCTACCATAAATATCAAAGTGGAATTTTTTATGGATATATTTTTCGCTGCCAGCTCAAAAACCTATGATGTCCCCTCGCTAAGTTCATAGAATGTTGTTATTTACTTAGTTTACTTATGTATCTATAATCTAAATACATATTTAGAGTGACAAGGACAAGTCTTGAGGGGATTATCTACCATCAATATCAAAGTGGAATTTTTTGTAAATATATTTTTCTCTGCCGGCTCAAAAACCTATCATATCCCCTCACTAAGTTCATAGAATGTGGTTATTTACTTAGTTAACTTATGTATCTATAATCTAAATATATATTTGGAGTGACAAGGACAAGTCTTGAGATGTTAATCTACTATCAATATCAAAGTGGAATTTTTCGTGGATATATTTTTCGCTGCCCGCTCAAAAACCTATGATATCCCCTCGCTATGTTCATAGAAAGCTGTTATTTACTTACTAAACATATGTATCTATAATCTAAATACATACTTGGAGTGACAAAGACAAGTCTTGAGAGGTAAATCTACCATCAAATTCAATTGAAAGATTTTTGTCGATATTATTTTTGCCGACGGCTATAAAACCTATGTATCCCCTCGGTAAATACATAGAAGGTTATTATTTACTTAGTATACTTATATATCTTTTAAATAAATACATTTCTAGAGTGACACCATGCCATTTTTGATATCTTATACTCTTTCTTAAGAAACGAAAACTTATGATTATTACGTACGTTTGTTTTTGTTCGATTTATGGCTCTGAAACTTTCATGGGATCATAAAATCTTAATTCAGTACGAAGGTTTTATGTGTTTTTTTGTGATTAATTAAATTTTCTTTCTTTTGAAATCTTAAAACCGATTAAATTACAAAATACTTTGTGTTTTTGCTAATTCTGAATTCATGTCTATTTAGAATATTTTAACGCCTGTTAGGCCTTTTTTCAATTGTTTTTATCATTTTCTTACATTTTCAACAATTTTCCAGTGTAAATACGGTAAATAAAGCAATTTTCTGGATTCTTCCTAATTTGGTCGGATTATATTGGCTGCTAACTTTTGGCTGCTAACTTCACGCCGGTCAATTTTACGAGGTGTATGAGCCATTTAAATGTTATAACTAAATTTTGTTTCTAAAGTTAAGAAGTAATAAAAACTAAAAAGCGAGTTTCATGCAGGGAGTTTCATTTTTACACAGAAATAAAAAAATAATGAAAATAATGAAAATGAACAGCCTTGCTGTGGTGAAACATGGAGAGGTCTACTAACAGTTATGGAACTGAACAATAAATATCAATTTGGACTTAATTTGCACGAAAATTTTATTATACTTGACAAAAACCATCTCATAAAACTTTATGGAAACTGGACATTTTAGGTTGTTTTAAAAGTAGTCTTAGCTCTAATGAAAAAATGTTATGAGCTAAATCTAACCTATTTTTGATAAGGATCAAAAGGCTAACGGTTAGATACTAAAAACTTTTCCAAATATATTTTGTCAGGGAAAAGAATATGAAAAGCTTCTTTTTTAAATCTGTGAATGTCGATAGGAATAACTAAAAAATAAGTGATTGCATTGTCTCCTGAGACCATATTCACGTGACTTCGACCCTTCGCCGATTTTGTAGTATAAAAAAACAAGGAATTTTCTTCTCTCGACTTATTTTTATGAATACTTCCTCTAAAAATGCTGCAGATGGTATCAAAATCGCTCGGTATACATTTTTATTGTTATATTTTCCCGGCTCTATAGTGAAACTTTTCGATTGACCGCACATCGACGTTTATGAAAAATGACGAGCGGTTATTCAATGTCGGGAAACTGTATTGAAACGTGAAATGTGTTTGTGACACACTGAGTGAGTAATAATAGCAAGCCCATCTAATATCAAATAAATTAACTTTTTAACAAAAAAATAAACCGCCTTCAAAGTACACTCAAAAGTATGAAATAACTCTTATCTGACACTGTTTTGAAGTAAGCGAAATCGCATGACGTGTTCTATAGAAAATATTTCGCTGACTTCAAAACAGTGTCAGATAAGAGTTATTTCATACTTTTTAGTGTACTTTGAAGGCGGTTTATTTTTTTGTTAAAAAGTTAATTTATTTTTGAATTTTTAGTTTCATCTATATGAAATTTATATGGAACCATTTCGGAATAATCCCCTTTCGAACAAAAAAAGAATTTTGCAAATCCGTTTATATATCACAGAGTTATGCCCGAACATACATAAAAAAAAAAAAAAAAAACATACAAACATCTGAATTGATAACCTCCTCCTTTTTGAAGTCGGTTAAAAAAGGTCAAAGCCAAAGAATATTGATACATGATAGAGGCGCTTTTTCGCTCAAAGAGCAGCTCGACTGGGGAAGTACCTCCACCTTACAGAATACCGTAGCATGCCTGAATGTTGTGTTCTTGAGAGTGAGTATTAGAGTTTGACTATTCATAAGTGCCTGGGAAGGCCTATTTGAATGAATAAATTATTTCATTTCATTTCATTTCATTTCAGTAAGGTCGCCAGAGCTCATCGGGGAGGGAAATGGGGAATGGTCGTAACGCGTGACTGATGCCCCAGTGGTATTGCAAACTTCCATAGGGCCACGGTTATCGCGGTGAGCCGAATACTTGTCTAGCTACATACATACTTGTATTAAAAAAAATTTGGTCAAAGTCAAATTACCACTGGTTTGGATGTCAGCCAATAACTTTGAACTGGCTTGGAAGTCAGCGACGTAATTTTTTTGATACAATTTTATAATCGATTTAATATATTTCCAAATAAAATACAATTAAAAATTCCTACCTAAACATGTGAGACGGTGAGATAGTGGTATAAAACTGATCAGTCATAAAATCACTACATAAATAAAAAAATAAAAAAACAAAAAGTACTCAGTGTGTACCATGCTCCCGCTATTTTATTTTTACCTTTTATCGCCATTTCAGCGTTAATTGCTTTTATTTACGCATGAATAACTCTATTTGATACGTCTGTACCTAATGACGGACATCTTAACATTTTTTCCATCAAATGTTTTCATGAATATTGTATCCCACCAAAAACATTTTTATGTAAAATCTTGCCGCCAAGACATATAGCTTGCACTGTCAAAAAGTTATCAGATCTCATGTAGAGCCAAGCTTATAACTCTACTTGCCCTTACTCTACAAGCCCTAACTTCACAAACTCTACACATATATAAGTAAGTATTGTATACCACTATTGTATATAACTATAAGTTCACTATTGACATCATGTCCCGAGAATTTTGTTTATCTGGTATAATCCAAACCCAAGTTATGAGGCTTCAAAAAAACGACGAAGCGCTTCGAGAAAAGGTAGGTAGTGCCCTTGCGCTTCGCTTGGCTGTCTTGGCGGGGGGGCACTCCCGTGCCCCCAGATTCGGTCAATTGGAAACGTAATGGAAATGAAAAGTGAATGCCTCCGTTTTTTTTGTGTTTCCTTACTCTTATATTATACGGAATTTCAAGACTAGAGTGAATAGTTGTTCCATCTTAGACTACGTCATTTAATTTAAGAGTGCGTATAAAGCAAAATAACAATCTTAGAATTGAAATTTACCCAAGTGAATAGTATTTGAATGAAAAAATATGTTTATATGAGTATGTTCATTATATACGCGAGGGTTCTGTCTGAGCAAAAACATAATGGAATGGAATTTCCTCGATAGAAAAAAATCACAAAGCTACTAATAATAATGAATTTTCGGTTTTATTCGTTCATGGTGTATCTAATTAAGACAAAAATTCGATAAATAATATCACTAACATATGACCTAGGGCTGCTACTAACGATTTTTTAAAATATTCTATATTTTTCGAGTTATTTAGATAAAAAGCGCTTAGTTCATTTTTGTTCCGCGAAACACGCTATCTCCATTTCATCTCCACGCGAAGATTAGACATAAGTTTGTTTCATCTGACATTGCCATATTTTTCTGGCTTGGTACGCACTCTTAATAAAAAAAAAGTTCGGCAGTGCTCCATGAGGCGCCGCAGCAGGGTTCGGGGACTAGCGGTGTAGGACCAATCGAGCGACTCCTCTCAGCCCCTTTTTAACAACCCTATTATGGGCGAAGAGATTTTTGCATAGAAACTTAAGAAACCCCTGCTGTTGCAAGAATCTATAAGTTACGGGAACCACTTGCTATCAAACAGGCTGTATGCTTGTTTGCTACGATTTAGAAATCCTACTCGAACCCACGATCTACGGCGTGGTAGGGTAGGTGGAATCAACCACGCCAACTGGCCCGTCTGTTGTTACTTACTCCTTCACGCCTCAGCGGTACAACCAATCACGATGAAATTTGGCACGGGGGTAGATTATCACTTGGAAAAACATATAGGATTATTTTTATCCCGGGAAAACATTAGATCCCTTGATAACGCGGGTGAAACCGCGGGTCGTCAACTAGTACATATTTCGTAATACACACTAACATAGACTATGATATAAAGCTATGTCGAGGGGGAATCTTTTGTGCAATAAAATCGCCGGACGTGGTTTCGCTTGCGACTGTGTTCCGCTGAACTGAGTTCCGACGCCCACAAAACGGCGGAACTTGGCAAGGGAAAGGCACTCGATTTACACATCGCGGAATCCGCCCTTGGCGATGTGTTTTTGATACATGTTTAGAAAATGTTTTCTGAATCGTAGCTGAATTGTGACACCACTAAAGATAAGTAACGTTCACGCCGGTGACTAGTGTTTGAGAGAGCGCAGACTTTTTTGCATATTTGAAGAATGAACGATAGTACCTAAATCAACTCTACTATTAGTATTAAGCTATAGATTGGAGGTCCTGGGTTCATTTCTATTTTTATTAATTAAACTATAGATAAACTCAAGATGAAAATCAAATGCAGGCCAATAAAGAACGGGGGGTCAATATGCGATAGGAGGCTATAGTCGCCTAATGTCCGGTTTCTATAAACAAAACCGAATCGTTTTGCTTACAATTGCCAAACTGGGCATATAGATCATTTCGTAAGCTAATTTTACCTGTAATAGCTACTTCCATATGGGAGGGCTATGCAAAGCCTTGAGGTCTTTGCTTCATTATTAGTAAAGATATAAGAGTCTTAATTTTAACCGATAACGGTTCGTAAATTGTAGGAATCGGCCATAAGTGGGACGGACTAAATGTACCTATGGATTTGACTTCAAAGGCGTACAGTTTTCTCAATATTTTCTTTCAATAATGGTAAATCTACGTCAGTATAAAACTAGTTACCTTATGATATCACATAAAGGCTTTTGAATCACCTATTGATAGCATTATAGTAATAAATGTTTAGTTTCATTTTGTTTGTAGTTCTAACATCAACTAAAACGCTTCATGTAATGCATTACCCTACAAATTGCTCTCCCAGTAACTTTTAACGACTACACTGCCGAGCAAAATAAATGTGAGGTTCTATTTTTTTGTTATTTATGGTAAAATTTTTGAATGTTTTGTGGATATATGGATAACTTTGGTGCTGTGTTCAAAATATTTTTATAGAAACCATCTGGCTGGCTACCACCCTCAAGTTGAAAATCTGTCGCCAAGCACCTATCAGTGTGATCCGACAGCTGCACTTGAGTTCCTTCTGAGCTTTGTGTGCTTACCAACTTCGACCACATGCCACATCATCACTAACCATGGTGAGATTGAGGTCAAACTCAAACCTATGAAGTAAAAAAAAACATTTTTACAGAATTCAGACTCTTTTTCGTTCTTCCTCTTCCCGTTAATCAACCCTTTTTGTCACTTTGATATTCATAACTCTACCTGGTTAGGTACGTAGTTTTCGATCTTCCAAAATATTCATACCAAGATGAACAATTCTCCCTCAACTTTTCAGTCACTGGCGCAACTTTCAAAGTCGTAAATATGAATTTAGTCTCAGCAAAATAAAAATTTCAATTCTAACCACTTCCAATTGACTGGTATTGTAATTATTAAAAAGCTCTCACTCAAATGAAGGTTGAGTATCGAAGGTAACGTTCAGCTATACCGTTACCGTTTCCAAACCCAATATGTGTTTACTTATACGCCTTTGCTTAGGCACGCGCCCGAGTGCGGGCGACAAGCGATCGAGCGAGTTAGCAAGCGATGTTATACGTCAGTTACATAATAGAATCATACCGGTTTGTTCCGACAGCTGAATGGGATGGCCCTTAGTTTTGTGTGCTTAGCTCGTCACTGACCATGGTGAGATCATGGTCAATCATAGGGTTAAAGCTGGTAAGAGAATAAAAATAATAGCTCGAGTCCTATTGTTCATAAATGCTTGTGGTAGCCTTTTTAATTAAATAGTTTTTTAATTAAATAGTTCAGTGGGATACATAACCAAAGAGAGGTAGAGCATAGCGTTTATTCGCTCAAAGAGCAGCTTGACTGGGGAAGTACCTCCACCTTACAGAATTCCGCTGTCAAATAACTTTCTTGTGTTCCTGCGCGTGAGTAAGGTCGCCAGAGCTAATTGGGTAGGAGGGAAAGAGTCGGTAACTGTAACTGCTTACCATCAGGCGAGCCGTATGCTGTTTTTACCAACATCGTCGTATAAAAATAAGCAGGATTTTTTGAATCTAAATGCCTTTTTAATTATTAATCAATCGTGTATCGGTGTTTGTAGTAGATTCTCGAGCCCGTTGAAGGTAGAAACAGCTTTTCTTTCTCGCCAACACAGAGACAGTAACCTTATTTGGTATTTTACTAAAACACTTCAATATTGGTCGAAGGATACATTTTATTGACTTTACGATTAAGTTGAATGGCAAAAGGTAAAAGGCTGTTTCTTTGCTCAAATGAAAAGAGTTTATGATAAAATCTATTAGAGTATGCCAGTATTGTCCTCTCTTCAAAAAAAAATGTTGAGGGTACATGTATGTTTGTCCTTTCTATAATCCAACTTAACTATCTGAATAAAATAATTTTGATTATGTCCATATACTAATCATATATTTATCTTTTTTTTTTCAGGTAAGTTTTAGTGTCTTCAGTAATAGTAAGTAAACAAAAGCGTCTTTTGTTTCGAGACCCATGTTCTATTTTAATATTTTTGTTGTTAGCAATACGGTGTACAGCTTGAATGGGCGTGTATCTGTAAAAATGTGCTCTTTGGGTGATCGTGAAAACCAATCTTGTAAGAAAGCCGTTTTAATTGCCAAAGTAATTCTGGTATATAATAAGTGGACGAATAGAAGTTTCCCAACGGAGAAAATTGTGGAATAAAATTTACATACAATTATTATGTTGGAAAGTGAGTGCTGAAGAAATAGTTTGGTTTTACATAGATATTAAAAAATATTTTTATATTTTATAGAAGATTGAAAATAGAATAGAATATTTTAGTACAGTAGTACCTAACTGATATGGCGCGTCGTGAATCTTCGTTCGTACAGAAAAGAAAGTATGGACCCGAAGATTAACGAAAGAATGCTTAAAACTTACAATCAACCTTAGATCTCTACTATAAGGTTCATAATACACTGCAGCTGTTAGTTCCGTCTCACTCGCAAGTCACGCCCCTCCGCACGGCGCGCGCTAACATGGCGGCAGCTACCGACCAATAGCGTTCCCCGCGCTTTGAAAATGTATCTTCTGCGCAGGTACATCGGTAAGCCATATCCGTCTGGCTGCACCAACCCTAAAGTTGAAAATCTGTTGCCAAGCACAAGTTCCCTTTATGCTATGTATGCTTACCATCTTTGCCCAAGTCATCACTGACCATGATTAAATTGTTATATTAATGTATCGGGTCTATTTGTGCCAAATTATTATTATCATAATATTTTTTGCTAACCTCGATGTTTCGACCAAGTTGATCATGGTCACTAGAACTGGAAACAGCGGGTATCAGCGTCTTGATGAATGGGAGTTGTTTCCAACTACCCGCAATTGGTCTTGCAAAGCCAAGTCGAGGTTAGTCAAAATAATATTTTGATAATCTATGCGCGAATAAGCCTGATACATTAATATAACAGTGAATTTAGTTCGCTAAAGCATTAAAATTACTATGGATTGAGTTCAAAATTTGGAAGGGAACTGGCTCTCAAGTGCAGTTTGGCAATTTTAAATTTAATTTTAAATCGAGGGTAGTATTACAAAGTCATTACTCCTTAGAATGATCTAATCTCCATAGAATGTGTGCCCACGTCCTTCACAACAGCAAATGAATATTCCAATGTTAAAATAATGAATCAGTTTAAACAAATGATAGCCTCCAGAATCACTCAGCAAATGTACTCTGATAGACAAAGAGGCTACGTCGAACAATCGTGTGAAAGTACCCCAGATTATTGTCGGTGGAAATCTCGGGATTTGTTCATATAACCATCTGTGACAAATGTTCGCTCGCTTCGTCGATAGATTTGTTGGAATAGGGTGCTATCAATAGTAAGATGGACTGTAATTTAAGAATAAGTTGCCTCAATGTTATCTGTTTTTCTGTTCGTTACTTTGACAATCGATTTTGTAATTCTCAGAGACTTGAAACTTAAAACTAGCTTTGTTGTCTGTGATGAATTGAATGAAATAATTTTACATCAATGTGTCAAAAAGAGACAAACATAGTGCGACAACAAGAGACAGCCTCTGGTCAAAACGAGCCTCTTAGATCTCGACATTATCTTCTAATGCCGTGAATTGTCTTATGCGTTTTGTCAACGATAGCTTCTCACTACACTCCTTTTTCGTTATTAATATTGATACTGTTTCTGTTTGTATATATCAAAAATGTGATATTTCAAAAAAGAACTATAAATAATTCATTATTTGGATTATGGTCGTAGAAAACAAAACATTTCGATTTTCAAATTCAAATCTGAATTCAAAACATTCTAAATACAAAATAAGCCTTTCACAAATACTATGATGCTGGTTGAGAAGGTTGCTTTGAGATGAGTCGGCAGTGAACTCAGCAATTAAGTACTCTATTCAAAACAAACTTGGATTCTCATTTAGATTAACCGGTGGTAAGCACACAAAGCGATAATGTGATTCTAGAGTAGAACAGCTGGATTATACATACCTACCTACACAGGTATACCAAGAAAGAGCGACACCATACTACCCGACTATATAAAACAGGTCATTTTTTTTTACTCTGATGTACGGGATGAGTTACGTTTTACGCTCGCTCTGCGTAATTCTGCTTGTTATAGTGACATTCATAATGATAACAGTTGATGGGTTATACAAATTAAAATCGTGTTTTTTTTTTAAATATTATGTTTTTTTTATATTATACATTTTTATTTAATTTAGCCCCTAACAGTTAGGGGCAATTTTTTTCGACGCGTGAACTTCTTCGATTTTCAATCTGGATATATAATTAGTCAAAGCCTACCTACTTCCTGGAAGATTATCAAGGTAGCCAGCCATGTAAAGTCAAAATAAAAAAAATATGATGATTTCTTTCACTGACAGCTGGAGTTCATAATAAGATTGTTCGGATTATCGAATGAGGCCCACGCCGTGGTTTTTCCAAGGGAGCAAAGCATGGGGTTCTTCAAGAAATGCATAAAGGGATGTTTTAGCGTCGGCAAAGCATTCCCTGGTGTTGCAAGCGTCCATAGGCTACGGTATAGTAAGATGGTATAAAGAAAAAAATTGTCCGCGAAGTACGTACGTCCGCAGTGACGTCCGCAACTCGTAGATCTATGGTCACTCGTCAATTAATATATATAAGTTATTCGCTTTGCTTACCCCTAATGCTAGAAACCTTATTTTGTATGGTCTGTATTCGTTTTTATTGTGTTTGCTCTGTTTATTTGGTATCTTTAAACTCGTAACATTGTTTAAAACTGATACAATTTTTGAGATGTCCTGAAAACGACATAAAAAAATACTTGAAAAGCTGAATATTTTTCTGAGTTCATTACATGGTAAAATTGTTCGTGTATTAAGTTCTACTTACCTTTGTCAAAAATAGCTGGAATTTTTTATAGGCTATATAAAGAAACAGACATCAAAGCAATCAGCATTGTCTCATAAAAACAACAGAAGCGAATCCTGTAAAAATCTTACACAAAAAAGCCAATATAAATGTTTTAGTAAGTGCAAACAACGACGGTTGGGAACAATGAGTGGGCCCACAATGCCTGTGGAGGGCCGTAATGAGCCCACAGCTCATATAAAGGCCTCTTATATAAGGAACCCATTGTAAAAGCTAGGTGTAATGCTGTGACTACATTAACGTGCCGAAAGTTTGCCGAAGGACCGTATGGGAATTGACATTATTTATTTGGACTTACACATTTTATTTTTATTCCATACTAGCTGTCCCCAATGGTTTCACCCGCGTTCCCGGATAAAAAGTAGGCTATGTCCTTCTCCATACCATAGGCTATCTGCATGCCAAATTTCATGATGATCCGTTGAGTAGTTGTAGCGTGAAGGCGTAATAAACAAACGAATAAACTCACTTTCACATTTATAATAGTTAGGATGAATATTTTAACTTATACATTTTAATATGCAATTTTTTCAAAGTTTTTTTTTCGTTAATTGAATATCGCTATACTCTACAAAGTATATTATTATTAAATGAACACTGAGAACAAACGAAAGATAACTATATAAAAGAATATTTATACTTTATTTTATACATACAATTATTTAAAAATTAGAATTTTTGATATTCTAATTATCACGACAGACATTGACCTGTTGAAAAAAAAACACTTTCCGTTTTTCACCAATTTTTAGGCAACTTTACCATCTTTTCTTTCCGTAAAATCCTTATTCGGATTACTACAAATAGGTATTAAAACAAACAAATCGGTTCGTTCTCATGTAATGCACTTACCAACAAACAACTATTTTTTTTTATTTATAGGTATAAACAGAAAGCATTGCAACACTTACTCTTACTATGATAAATAATAGGACCGAATATCACAAACTTCGGTTCCGAATATTCGACAAAGTAATGTAGCACAAGCTTTAACATACACTAAACAGCTCGACTTTTGTTTCGTGAATTCCTTTATTATTATCTTCATGAAATATAGCGGTTTTAGGTACGTTCAAGAGTTTCGGCCAACCTTTTGTCGTGATATATTTAAAATTTAAGTTATAAAGCTTGACGAAGTATATGTTGAACACATTGACTTAGTTTGTAGTAGCTATTTTTGTATCTAACTTCTAACATTATAATTGGACTGTTTTTTACACAAAACTTAAACCAACTTCAAAGTACACTAAAATGTAATCAAATCCTGATCTGATGACAATGGGACCAAACCGGAAGTGTACCATTTCAATTAAAAAAAGAATTTTCCAAATCGGTTATTAAATGACGGAGTTATGAGGTAACAAACATAAAAAAGCAAAAACAAAAAATATAATCGAATTGAGAACCTCCTTCTTTGTTTGAAGTCGGTTAAAAATGACGACTTTCGTTTCATTTTTGTTAATTGTATATCGTTTATTCAACTGTGGTTATTCCTATGCTGTGTATTATTATATTTGTTTTTTTTTTATTTTATTGTGTTGTGTGCTATTGCAGAATAAACGCATTTTCTTTCTTCTTTCTTTCTTTCTTTCTATGCTGCAAAGTATGATGGAGATGACGGCCAAGCCAAGTTCATGAGTCTAAGAGTTATCTTTTCACAACTAGCATATCTTTTACAGTACCTATTTTTCATAGCACAAGGCCTGCTTAGTTTCCAGTCAATTATATTGGATATTTAATTTCGCCATTCATTTTCCGAATTTACCAAAGAACCCTTATTAAATGAGATTGATTAAAGCAAAAAACGGAGTAGGTATTATTGTAGAAGAAGCACGCAATATAATAAAAATCACATCATAGTTTGCGTTTTTTTTATTTTAAACAGATTTCATTTGTGGGCTACCACCAATGATTTCCGCACAATTCCGCACCGAGTGCCACCCGTGATAGCTACGCCACTGCCCACTTAACACCGGCTCTTCTTTTCGACCGAGCGAGCGAAGCGTCTCCATTTCAGCTTGGACAAAAATGCTTTCGTATATCACTCCAGCGGGGTTATTTTAAAACGGTCGGATTCGGAATCGGGAGCGGAATCGGAAACCTTCATCGAAAAGATCCGATAGCGGAAAGTTGGAGTGCGTTTACAAAGTTTGTTTTTAATAATGGTAGGAATTGGTATACCTAAACTAAAATAAAAGTAAAATCGAAATGATTACGGATTTTCATTGTTGAAAGGCCTCATTTAAATATTCATATCAAATGCATTAAGACAGATACTTGTTATTTTTTATATTTTAGATTTATGGTCTACATTGTTTTAATAAACATAAAAAAATGGTTTTCTAGTTTTATCGAACTTCGGAAACTGACTGATAGGTCAAAGTAATTGTTGTTTATAATATTCGAAAAAGTCAGGCAAAGGTTTGAGCCATACAGCCTAATCGTATTTGAGTTATACCTAACTTCTAGGCACAAAATCACTTTCATTTAGTACGCACTGTCAGTCACAGTCCATAAACGTCAATGTAACCTGTTACATGTGTTAGTAAAATAGTGGTCAATAAACTAAAACTTCTCACGGACTTTTTGAGACAACTTGAAGTCATGATATACATAATTCATTTAATTTCCCTTCATTGGTGCGCGAGGATTGATCTTTATAGAATAAAACACCACAGATAATATGCAATAAAACTCAAAATACACGATTTTTTGAAAATAAAACGAAAACGCAACGTCACTTTGCAAGTTCCCACCAAAAAGCCCTCGATGTCAATGTAATAATTTTTTCAGTACATTCATGGAGAGTATAATAAAACAAATATTTTATGATTACGTAGATCTTTTAGTGGTAGCGAATCTAGCATCCAACTTGAGTAACGGTATTGAGTGACCAATATGTTTTAGTTCCTACGAAATTTGAGTTTGTAGCTATTATTACTTTTACTGCAGACCTGTCTCATTCATTATTTACTTAAAATAGGGGCAAACACACTCCGTTTAGTACCAACTAACCTTTATATAAGTTTAAATAATGCATTTATATTAAATAATGGTCAAAAACGAACTTTAAATAAAATTCGGAAAGAAATCCGCCAGCTAAAAGCTATCGGAAAGTTTTCGATGAATCGGATTGATATTTCCGTCGAGAAACGTCAAACTATTCGATTCGGAAATTAAAATAGCAATCGGCGCTTTAACCTATCATGCAGAATATATTTATTTTAGTTTATGTATTATTTGTAACACTTAAATTGTACTATTATCATACTATGTTAAATAAATATTGATGTTCTTATAGTTTTGATTGTCTTTTAATGTACAAATACACAGTTTTATTATTATTTTATTATGTCGGAAACTCGTCTCGGAAGTTTCCGATTCCGCTCCCGATTCCGAATCCGACCGTTTTAAAATAACCCCGCAGATATCCGGCTCTACAGGTCGCATTTCTCAACCGATTCTCGTGAAATGTGAGCGGGTTCGGTAATTATATGGATTATTTTTTTTGGATTTGGTATTTGGAAAAAAAAGCGCTCGGTCAATAAACAGGTCAAATTTTTGAGTTTGTAAGCTAACTAACTACTAAATCGATTCTGAATATTCATTCACTAATAGGAAGCTACATTATCCCTGATATAGCGATAGACTACTTATTCTAGGAACGTGGGTAAAACCGCGGGGACAGCTAGTATAGTATAAAACCAGTCTAGCTTATTTTGAACTGAAGGTGAACAGTGTGGCAGAATGCATCAAAGTGTTCCATTACTCATAATTATAAAAAGCATTCGACTGGTTTGTTTTTCAGTGACACAATACTCACTGAAAACTGAAATATATGACAAAGAGACAATTTCGGCAACATATAAAAGCTGGCAATTAAAAAGCTTTTAATACCTGAGTATGAATCTGTAGAATGCTTTTGCTGTGGTGAGTCATGAAAGCCTTCACTTGGTTTTTCATTATCTATATCTGCTATCTATATTATATAAAATGAATCGATGACCAGGGAGTGCCCCCTGCCAAGACGAGCCAATCCTAACCTACCTTTTGTCGAAGCGCTTCGACGTTTTTTTTAACCCTCATAACTTGCGTTTGGAGTATATCAGATAAACAAAATTCTCAGGATATGATGTCAATAGTGAACATATTAAACATATTAAGTTTCAATAACAGAGCTCTTATACTTTAGATTTTATCGATATCTAAAAACCCCGATTTCGTCACATACTCACTGATGATTATCAAAACTCTTAGGGTACTTCCTGAAGTCCTAAAAAGCTGAAATTTGGTGTGTAAGCTTGTATTAGTACACAAACAACAAAAATATTATATAACTTGGAAATTTCAAACAAAAAAAAATCATAAGCAACTTACAAAAAGGAGTGAAATCCCAACAAAAACATTACGCAGAAAATTTAAGAAAACTTAACGACTATAATTAACTTTTCTATTGTAACCTTAGTGCCTGTTCAGCAGGGTTATTTTAAAACTGTCGGATTCGATATCGGGAACGGATTCGGAAACCTTCACGGAATTCGGAAGCGTTTACGAAGATTATTAATGCTGGTAGGAAATGGAAATGATATAAACTAAAATAAAAGCAAAATCGAAAATAATACGCATCTTTATTGTTGAAAGGCCTCATTTGAGCAGATTATATCAAATGCATAAAGACAGAAACTTGTTTTTTTAATTTTTTTATATTTTAAGTCTACATTTGTTTATAAAAATAAAAAAATGTTTTCTAGTTGTATCGAACTTCATAAACTGACTGTTATAATTCATTAACTGATTGAATTTTTGGCGTTTCCCGACGGAAATGTCAATTCGATTCATCGAAAAGTTTCCGATAGCTTTTGGCAGGCGGAAATCTTTCCGAATTTTATTTAACGTAACTTTTTTACCATTGTTTCATATAAACTAATTATTTAAACCTATTTTAAGGCTAGTTGGTACCAAACAAAATGTGTTTGCACCTGTTTTAAGTAAATAATGAATGAGAAAGGTCTGCGGTTAAAATAATAGCTACATATTCAAACCTCGTAGGAACTAAAACATATTGATAACACTAATTTTGGATGCTAGATTCACTACCACTATATGATACTACGTATCACCTAAGACTGAGAGATCAAAGTATTCATAAAATATTTGTATTATTAAACTGTCCATGAATGTACTGAAAAAAAAAAACATTGACTTATAGGGCTTTTTGGCGAGAACTTACAAAGTGACGTTGCGTTTTCGTTTTATTGTCAAAAATGCGTGTATTTTGAGTTTTATTTCATATTATCTATGGTGTTTTATACATTAAAGATAAATCCATGTGCATCAGTGAAGGATAATTAAATAAATATGATGGGTATCGTGACTTATCAAGTTGTCTCACAAAGTCCGTGAAAAGATTTAGTATAATGACCACCATTTTATTAAAACATGACGTTCATGGACTGTGACTAACAGTGCGTACTGTATGAAAATTATTTATTTTATGACTAGAATTTTTAACTCAAATACGACTAGGCTGTATGGAATAAACCTTTGCCTGACTTTTGGCGAATATTATAAACAGCAATTAATTTGACATATCAGTCATTTACGAAGTTCGATACAACTAAAAAACTTTTTCATTTTTATAAACACAACTGTAGACCTAAAATCGAAAATATAAAAAATAACAAGTTACTGTCTCTATGCATTTGATATATGTGCCCAAATGAGGCCTTTCAACAATAAAAATGCGTAATTATTTCTATTTTGATTTTATTTTAGTTTATTATTTCCATTTCCTACCAGTATTAAAAAATCTTCATAAACGCTTCCGAATTCCGTGAAGGTTTCCGAATCCGTTTCCGATAACGAATCCGACAGTTTTAAAATAACCCTGCTGGAGGGGCGAATCGCAGCATAAGCGGCAAATCACGGACTAATTAGAATTATATTTTTTTACCCAGGAATCATCCCCATTCCAGAACCAATCTTGAGTCTTCTCGTTTGTAGTTGCCGGGGCACGTAACTGTTGCCAGTTAGAAGAATGTAAGTAGTGAATCTAAGCTTGTTTTGAAAAGAGTAACTGCTGAGTTTATTGCCGACTCTTCTCAGCAATTGCAATTTTCCCAACCGATATCAGTGGGGTGATTAAGTAACTAATGTAAATTTCATTGTTCATTAGAAATGGAACCATTTCCGATTTTATGATATTTCTACCGATTCAGAGGTTATTTCAATCTGAATTTCATTGCAATAAAGTTACGTAATCCACGTACTGAGTAAGGTCTATTTATAAGCGCCTCTAAAGCACTTCTTTAAATTTTAAGCCTGAAACCATAGACAAAATAATCGCATTTTTTTATTATCATAGAGTTACATACGTTTCTAAACCATCAAAGAAAATAATCCTCTTTGCCACGCGAATATCACGCGGTCGGATACTCCTGAATAAAAAATGTATCTAAATAAACTTTCCAAAGACGGAAAACAGTTAAACTAGGGTTCGTTGCGGTCACCAATCCGCTGATTGGTGACCGCAACGAACCTTAGTCGATGTCAGCAAACTGCTTCAACAATATTTCACGTTAATTCTAATTAATGACTTACTGTTTCAGTCAGTGCTTGTCAAACTATAGCTTCTCGAATTAACTAAAAATACATAAATATCAAAGTTTTATCAAACTTTCCTAGAACATTTTCAAAAATATATCCAGCCTTTTCCGGTGATTCAAAAAAATGTTTTATATAAAAAAAAAAAAATTTGTTTAATCCAGTATATAATTTGTCATTGTGCCACTAAATTAAAACAATTATATTAAAATCTGTTTAGCTGAATCACCGTAATCAGTATTACTGAGTGAGAAATAACCATGCAGCAATTGATTAAAAAAATATACGAGCATTACCAGAGTTTTGCTTTTACCATTTTTTTATATTTATCTGCACTTCCACTCCATCAATATAAACAAAACTGTTTGTTACACAAATAGGTACTTAATGCATCTGAAAAAGTGGCGCAACAAAAAACTTTGAGAGCCACTGGCTTTCACAAAGCTTGGGGAGTAGTTTCGTAATGCCGTTATCGTGTAGATCCAATGATTTATGGACATTTTGACGTGACGTAGGCTTTTATTCAATTTGGTATGTGAAACTACATGTTCTGGACCAATGCATTCATTTTTTGTTGTTATTTTACAATTTGATTTCAAACATGGTTATAATAACTATTTTTGTCGATTTACTTCTTTAATTATTTTAATAAATTTATTTTATAATTTTATGTTTTTTTTGTATGTCATATGTAACAGTGTATGTAATTATGTTGTGTTATCTCAAAATAAATGTTTTTTCTTTCTTTCTTCTTCTTAATACTAGCTGTCTCTCGTGGTTTCACCCGCGTTCCCGAGATAAAAAGTAGCCTATATTACTTGGGGGTAACGTAGGTTCCTATTAGTAAAAGAATTTTTCGTATCCGACTGGTAGTTCCAGAGATTAGTCCGTTTAAACAAACAAAAAACTCTTCCGCTTTAATAGTTTAGTTTTACAGATTTTTCTATGAGTTTTGCATAAAATACGTTTGTAGTAATGAGTCAATTAAATAATGAAAACAACAAATCTGCTGTTCTTGTTGAGGTTATGAACGTATAGGATTTTTACACTATTTTGGAGTTTGAATGATGAATTTTCCATGCAAGTGTGATGACCCATCTGTGAGTTAATACAAGTAATCCAAACCTGACAATGCTTTAAGTAGCTGAAGCTGGTAACTTTGCTAAGAATAGAAGAGCTTCTAATTTAAATTCATTGATTGAGCGAGCGCGAAGCGTCCCCTCTTTTTAACCGACTTCAAAAAGGAGGAGGTTATCAATTCAAATGTTTGTATGTTTTTTTTTTTATGTATGTTCGGACATAACTCCGTCATATACAGGGTGTTGTTTTGGTCGGCGACAAGCGACCCAGGAGCGGTAGTACAAAATATATAATCCCCAAAAATGGACTTAATTCCATTAAATACTGTAAATATGTTGAGAAATACCTTATTCAATTTGAAATAAAATTACCGCAAAGTATGGTTACTAGGCACGTGCGCAGACTAGAGCTAGGCACAAGCCGCCATCGCCCCACCCCTTTATTCCCTCATACTCCCGTTGAGTATTATGTCTACACTTTAGCTTATTACATGATTTTCAAAATTAATTTCTTTTTATTTTTATTTTTTTAAAAAAATAAAGTATTTTTTTATATTTTTTTAGCACCATTATCTATTGTATTATCGACCCTGAGTCGCTCGTCGTTGACCAAAACAACGACCGTATAGACGGATTTGCAAAATTCTTTTTTGTTCGAAAGGGGTTTATGCCGAAATGGTCCCATATAAATTTCATATAGATAAAACTAAAAATTCAAAAATAAATTAACTTTAAAAAAAAAATCGCCTTCAAAGTACACTAAAAAGTATGAAATAACTCTTATCTGACACTGTTTTGAAGTCAGCGAAATACAAAGAACTTTCTATAGAACACGTCATGCGATTTCGCTAACTTCAAAACAGTGTCAGATAAGAGTTATTTCATACTTTTTAGTGTACTTTGAGAGCGGTTTATTTTTTTGTTTTGTTAAAAAGTTAATTTATTAATGATTGAGTTTTCTGGAATTTTTTCATGAAGGGAATTCTATATAATTATCGAATCTCGTGAGGTCTACAGTTTACACTAGTTTAATTATTCAAATAACATAGATCTAATTCTATAGGTTAGTAAAGCTGGAAAAAATGCCATTTAACGCGGTAGCGGGCAGCGAGGGGAGTGCTATATATATGGCCAAAGCTTTTTAATGTAAATAGCTCATAAAGTCGTTATTATCAGCTCTAAGTCATACGTTAGTTATTTTTTTTTTGTGTAAGATAATTAGGTATATACACGATTATCGACTCAAAATGAAAATCAA
This sequence comes from Polyploca ridens, assembly GCA_951394255.1. Taxonomy (NCBI): domain Eukaryota; kingdom Metazoa; phylum Arthropoda; class Insecta; order Lepidoptera; family Drepanidae; genus Polyploca; species Polyploca ridens. The sequence goes on from OX596243.1 coordinate 20,837,572, forward strand.
TAAATATTAGAGATATTTTATTTTTCTATCGAGGAATTTTCTTTTCATTATGTTTTTCCGCAGTTTGAATCCTCACATAATAATAAAAATACTCTTGTAATTTTTTTTTTAAATATGGGTAGTACTCAATTCTAAGATACTAATTTACTTGAGACCAATTCTCGAGGGTTAGTACAACAAATGATTAAATGCCTCGCAAAAGATACATACCAAATGATTTCTAACGATGAGTGTGTATCCAAAGCACTTCATGTGCGGCGAAGCATAGTATCTTCAGGATACTGTCCTGGCTGCCCCTGCACTCTCCCTAAAAAGAATGCCGTTTACTATCGGATTATCGCAGGCCTGCGCGATGCATTACAGAATAGAGGCACACAACCTAAGCACAGCTACCAAAAATAGTTGCCCTTTTCAACTTAAACAGGTTTTATTATTCTGAAGTCTGAATTAGCCGTGTAATGTAATATACCTGCGAATAGCATACATCAAACTAATTTAGCAAAAAGGTCGTGAGCATTACTCTTAAGGGACTTAAAATAGCGGCCATGTTGATATACTAATGTGGCTTAAATAATGTCACTTCGCATTAAAAGGGAGTAAGTCGACTTTATAAAATTTTGCTTTTTTAAAGTTTTTACATATTATTTTCCAAGGCAATTTGATTAAAGGGCACTTCACTTACACCTGTAATTAATACCGTAAAATTAGATAATTAATGGTACTTTCTCCCACGTTCTAATTATAAGTGGAATTAACTTAATAAGCCTAAAAACGATGGTAGGAAGAGACATAAAATGAATAAATCACTTTAATTAAGGATAAGACTAGGTACCTCATACTAATTATAATAATTTGTCACAAAATGTCCGTTTATATATTGACGATACGAAGCGAAATATAATATAAACTGCGTCAAGAATTATTTGAATATTTACTTTATTACAGGATAAACAATATCTAAAATATCGCGATAAAGTGCGTAGCAATTCTACTAGTAACTACCTTCTGACTCCATTGTTTGACCGTGATCCCACATTTTTATCGATCCTTAGGGTGCAGAATTATGAAAACACTTCCTTTGTGTATCTACGTTATAATATACGGAACAACCCATGGCTCTGGCCACAGAGAAAGTAGTCCCGTACGCCTATTTAGAGACGAAAACAATGACATAGTACTCGTGCCCGTCAGTCTAATATCGACTCTATATCACAGCACTATTTGTCAATAATACCTCAGAGTATATAAATACATAATACTAAATGATAAGACAATACATGTATGCTATCTTACTTACTTTTTTTTACTTACTATCTGTTGGTGAAACGGTGCCGCGCACGTGACACGTTTGAATATTATCTGAGATATTATGGAATCTTTTGAGCAACGCATCTCTAGGCGAGTTTTTTTGTCTATGCTCTGTGGTTTTGACGGTGCGTTAAAAGATTAGTTAGTCAGGACAAGTATTTTTTTATCTATAGATTAATATTATGGCAAAGTTACGTTTAAAATGATAATTGTATTCCGGGGCCAAAATAATAATAAAGCACAAAAACTAAATTTTCAGTTCAAAATTATTTATTCAAATCCCTTCGCAGGTACTAATGAATAGTCCGACTCTAATATAAACTCAATACTCAGTCCGTTGCTATCCCGTACCGTATTCGTCCCGTGGTGCTATAAAAACAACTCATGAACATTACATGCTACCCAAATTTAATTAAGATTATCCTTATTACACCTCCGTAATAAAATTACAATTTAAGTCCTGAATACAAAGCCGAATAATTCATGTGTTTTATAACAGAATTAACTTAAAACGAGTATTTTTTTTAATAAATCATCATTAAATTCTTCTCACGAAAATCAAATCTTTGTAATATTTTACACTTTTTTGATTGTTGCTCAGTTTGGGAGCAATCGGTCTAGAGGTCTGCGCTCAGGAATTCGTGAGTTCTCCTTGGTCTCTGTGTGCAATGATCAAAAGCGCTCGCGCCGCCGCGCCGCAGAAAGAGACAGTGAACGCAGAACGCAGATCTCTGACCGCAGAACTCTAGACCGCTCGCTGTGGGATCGATGCCAAAAGAGTAAAAACTTAGTTATTTACTGAATAGAGTTTATTAACAGTTTATTTTCACCTTTAAGTAACTCTTAAAAGTTCTTTTATTATACGACAACTCTATTTTTATTTGCAAGGTAGGGTACCTATAATTTATGACACACGGACAACCCTTAAAACATTAAAATTTCCAACTCAATATAGTAGATATTAATTTAATAACACGTCATATACAACATTGTACAATACAATAACTGACAGCTAATTTTGTGAAAAGCCTAGTTACACTGTTATGTCGGTCGGGGCACTTTAATTATATTGTGTTAGAATGTTACGTCCCTGAAAATTACTGTTTAACACGCAAATAATATAGAACATAATTAAGTAGAATTTTATCAATACTAGCTATTCGTTCTGGGTTTTCTCGGAAATTTAAAGATATTTGGATATTGAAGATTCTCACCCAGGCAAACAATTTTGTTTGCATGAATAATGTCAAAAATCTATTTTTACAAGCTTTTATTTAACTTGCAATTTGGTTCGGGTAGAATCTTGCAAGTCGAATTTCATCCACTTCCAGTGGTCGGATTGACTTGATATTTGGTATACATTAGTATATTAGAAGACAATCAAGTACAGGCAACAAAAAGTACAGTCACCAAAAAAACCTTGTATTAAAAATGTTTTTTTTTAACAAAATCTTATTATTTAGTATACACTACATTATATGTCATCCGTGCGAAGGGGGTGTGTCGCTAGTTATAAAAAACTTATTATATTTTGCTATAATTAAGTCATTATTATCTCATAGAGATGTACAGTATTCTATATACATTTCTATCATATTGCAAAGTCGAAAAACATGGTTTTAGCATGTTTTTTTTACTGTTACTGTCGCTATAGAGCGTCCATAGGGACGCTTGCAACACACGAGGCATCTCTCACCTGTTACCGCTTTTTAAGCAAAATAACGCTATGCTTTATTATGATACTTTCATATGAGTCTCAAAATACCTGTCAAATCGTGAACTTAAGGTTCAAATTGGTTCGCATTATCAACAGTTTGACAGGTATTTTGAGCATAGAGGTACCATAAGAAAACTCCTCATTCTCAGTGATTTTAGAACGAGTATATCAGAAACCCAATAAAATTTAATTTAATTTGACCAGTACTCAATAAACATAACTTAATATAAACAAACAATGTAGACAGTGAATTAATTCAGTTTCAGAAACTAATTAACTGAAATTAGGTTAGCTAAGGGCCAATCAAATTGTAGGTACTCTATTATAGATGTTCCCAAATAAACTTGGTCCTTCTGTGTGAGGCCTCGACTATTCTATTTAGACATTATTTTATTACTAGCTTCTGCTCGCGGCTTCACCCGCGTGGCCTACAGGAAACAAAATTACAATTTTTTTTCTACAACAATAAAACAAAACAACTTCATCCCGCTTCGAGGGTGGAATTATTAAAAACGCTGAGACACGTATAAATTAATTTTCAATCTTCATCCTAAACACAAAATTTGAAAATCCTAACTTCGAAACTGACGGACTTTCATACAAACTTTCATCCCCTTTTTTACCCTCTTAGGGGTGGTAGTGTAGGGCGCCCCCCAGCGAGATGGAGCGACGATCTGCGAAAGGCTGCTGGTAGGAAGTGGATGCGTCGAGCCGAAGATAGGGCGAAATGGCGCGCATTAGATGAGGCCTATGTCCAGCAGTGGACTGCTGTAGGCTGATGATGATGATGATGATGAGGGGTGAAATTTCGGAAAACCCTTTCTTAGTAGATACTTACTTACTCTTCACAAAGAATATACCCTCTAAACATGTCTCTAGGACCAGTGGTTTAGGCTGTGCGTTGATATATCAGTCAGTCAGTCATTCAGTTAGTCAGGACTTTGAGTTTTACATATATAGATTACCCATGCCAGTACCTACATATATATAAGTGATTTTATTTTGATCGGTAGCAGCGTCAGCGTCGAAAAATGTGCCTCAACACAATAAACTATTAGGTTCTTCTCCTGTCTTCAGATTCCTTCTTATTTAATCTACAGATTCATATTTTAAAATTATAGTTAAAGTATTTTTAGTTTTTAAAAGATTTGTGACTTGAAATGTGTGTAAATTTTCTATCTCACCTCCTCCTGTCTTTTTTTAAATTAAATATTAAACTTGTCAACATTTAAATATCGTGTAAGCCAATAACAGTAAGGGAGCATTAATGTATGTATTTTCCTAAAACTTGTATACAAATGCAAATGTATACAGGAGCCATGTTGGTTGTCCGAAAATAAAATAAAATAAGAAAATCTCTACCCACACTTTACTGCCACAAATAGAGCAATCATATACGTCACAATTATTTTCTACCCATAAACGGGTAGAATGCGGGAAATGTCCAGTGCAGGGTCTCAACTCAAGCTTGTATTCACCTTGCTCTCTTTCTTTAGAAAAGAACCGCAATACACTACTTGTGGCATTTTCAAATCATTTAAAAAGCAAGTTTAAAAGTGGCGTAGGAAATTGTATTTTAGTTAACAGTTTTATTACGCGATGTTTTTCCGGGATAGGACGTATTCTCTGTTTTATTCCAGGTTATGTTCCATTTTTCGACCGCAATACTAGCTGTTCCCTGCGGTTTTTCCCGCGATTTCCAAAGGGTCGCGATTTCCAAAGGGTCGCGATTTCAATAGTAGTCTTTGACTACTTCGTAGTTTTAAGTTTGGCAATCAAATCCTTTTTATTAGTATTTATTTTTGCCAATGTCGAGTTATATTATAAGTTCTAGTCACATGACTATCCGCACTGTTAGTCACCGTCCATAGAAGTAATATTTTAGTATAATGGAGGCATTGTACTAAAACTTTTCACGGATTTTTTGAGATAATTAGGAAAAGACACGATACACGTAATTCATTTCATTTCACTTCACTGGTGCACATGGATTGATAAAAAAATGTGATACACTTTTTTGGTGACTCTACTTTTTGCGGTATACTTGCATTGTCATCCAATATACTAATGTATACCAAATTTCAGCTCAATCGGACACTGGGAAGTGGGTCAAATTTAACTTGCAAGATTCTATTACAGACACCGGATAGGTGAAACTAAATAAAAGCTTGTAAAAATAACATATTTCCATGCAAAATAATACCCCGATCCATTACTCCGCTGCTGCGTGAATAAATTGATAGAGAAAGGAGATTCCGAGATGAAAGACCCTAATAAGGCTTCTAAGTTTAATTTTTTGGAGTCGGCAATGCGCATTTGATACCCGTGATGTTGCAAGCGTCCATAGGCCACGGTAACTGCTTACCATCAGGCGGGCCGTAAGCTTATTTGCCACCTTAGTGGTATAAAAAAAAAAACAAGGTTATAATGTGTATGAATCGGAAACCTCTTATTCCATAGCTTTTTATATTGAAAAACTATAGCGCCAGGAATAGGCCCATCCATAACTTAAATCAATATCCCACGAAGACAAGGCCATTCAATACAACTATACTATACATACACACATACCAATTACGTTCTTTACGTTAGATTGTATTTGATCAGCGTCCATGTCTACTAACTAGTTTTAACAAATATTTGTTTGACTAGTTGCGGCCCCCAGTTTTACCTGTGTACCCGAAGGATATATTGCTTTTCCGGGATAAAAATTACCCTATGTGTTAATCCAAAACATATTCTTTTCTTCTGTATTTAAGAGCTGTGCTCTTGTCGGTGTAGCTTCTTCCATTCTGCTCTATCATTAGCAACATTTTGCGCCTCCTTATACAACACGACGTCTATTTTTGCCTTCACTTGATCTATGTAACTTATTCTTCCTCTTCCTCGCTTTCCCTCTATCTTTCCCTTCTACTATGTTTTTGATGAATTCGTCGTGTCGTATAAAATGGCCAAACATCTTTCCCCTCCTATTCTCTATCGTCTTCATAATGTTCCCTTTCTTATTTACTCTTTTATTCTATTAGCGTGCAAAATTTCATCGAAATCCGTTCAGTGGTTGACGCGTGATTTACATCCATCCAAACTTTCGCATTTATAATTATTATTAGTGACTTTAGTGAAATTACGTCAGATGAGACTTCCATTTTGGTTTTTACGTCTCATAGGCTGTACATTGGTTCCTTAATTAAAATTTATGTTATTTATTGATAAAAAAACAATATAAAGTTTTATGTAGATAAATAAATAATTAGGTAGTTTTTAAAACATGATAAATTCATTCAATAGTCTATTGCCAAATTCATGTGTGAATCACAAAATTTCGTACCATAAGGCGCCGATCCCACAGAGAAGAGTTCTAGAGTTCCGCGTTCCGAGTTCTGCATTCCGCGTTGACTGTAAGCTATGTGGGGCCTTTGAAAGTAAAAAAAGTGTGTGATGTCCGATCAGTAGCGAATATTGCAGAACTCTAGAACTCTAGACTGCATGCTGTGTGCACAATAGTCAACACGGAATGTAGAACTCGGACCTCAGAACTCCAGAACTCTCTCTGTGGGATCGGCACCTAAAAGCATAAAATTGATGTGATTTTAATTGCAAAAGATATTCGTTCAACATTTTTAAATCGGATCGACCTTAGGCGCTGTCCAGAAGGAGCGATTTCGCCGCGATTCTCTTGCGCGTATTACGAGTCAAAGTATGGGGGAAGTGCACGCGATTTACGGACGCACGCAATGTATGGGCTCTCCCAGTATCTCGCCAACGCGCGTAATGCATTCGCGATTTCGTCCCTTCTGGGACAGGCACTTTTAAGACCACTAGTTTGTACAGAGGATGTCCCGCAAAAAGTATATTACGAAAACTCAACTAATAACGTCAAAAAATATCCAAAGATGTTAAAACTTTGGACGTTTACCAGTGATAGAGTCATAAAAAATGTTAACGCAAAAAGTTTTAAGCTTATTACTTACGCAGTTAGGGTCTAAGGTGTTATTATGGAATATCTTAAAAGAGTTTTATCAATATCAACCATCGCACAGTTAACCCAAAGAAGGATGTTTTCTCGATGCTTTCACTTTTTTTTCACTATTGACTAACAAGCATCGAATCATAAATTTTTTCTCTCCATATTTTCTCTCATCTCACACTCACGAGACCACAAATTTGACCTTGAACCATTTAATTTCCGATCCACGCTTGTCCTACATAAGCGTCGACGTATATCAACAGCCACACAAAAGGCACGCGTATTGTTTGGTCGTCAACGTGGCGTTGCTGTGGCTTTAATGTCGTCGTGTTATGTATACAACCTGTTTATGAGTGGGTGGTATAGGGTGTTGTTTTTAATAATAATAATAATAAATAATAAATCTTTATTTATCAAAATACATGTACATAAAAACTTATGAGTGCTGGCTCCTAAACTAGGAAAGTCCTGTTAAAATTTGTAATAATATAATAGAGATCTTTCTTGGATTCAAGAATAATTATCAATCATTATTTATGTTTTCAATTACATGCTTTTGAGAATGTTTTATTATATTAATAATATTTTTATAATATTTATATTATTTTATATTTTATTTTTATATCATAATATTGTATTACATACAATATTTCATACAAAACTCCGTTTATAAACTACTAGCTGTCCCCCGCGGTTTCACCCGTGTTCCCGGGATAAAAAGTAGCCTATGTCCTTCTCCATACCATAGACTTTCCAAATTTCATGATGATCCATTGAGTAGTTGAGGCGTGAGGGCGTAACAAACAAACTCTCATTCGCATTTATAATATTAGTTAGAATAAGGATTACTGGCGGTTACTACGTAAGCGATGAGACTAAAATCTTAAGATTAAATTAGAGGGAATCTTTTATATATGTACTTAATGTGGTTGCTAGGCAACAAACAGCTTTACATTTTATACGTAAGCTAAAGTTAACTTCTGTCACGTGTACTGAGTTGCATGCGCTTTTTTTTAAAACATGAACCCATTAATTCAATGCATGAACCATTAAATCACTTTTTTTTGTTATTGCGAGCATAAATTATGTAAAACTTTGGAAAAAACGGTAAGGAACAAAACAAAGCAATAAGTAATATTTATGCCGATCATAAAAAATCAAATCGGACTTCGCAATCTACGTCGGTGATAAATCAAAAGGTCTAGACTTGAACCTCTATTATAGGATTTAGTAAAGTACCTACACAGGCCCTGAATTCATTACCGAGCTGCCTATAAAGGTTGTTTTATTGGATAAAAATGTAAGCCAATATGCTGAGAAACGAATGTATTACATTCTATGTCACGTTAAGAGCACTCAATTCGCCATACTTTTCATACAAAACCTCTGTAGTTATTATGGCGTTGTTAAACATTTTTCGTTAGATGTTTTAAACAAATTAGTATCTTGTGCACTATACCTAGCCGTGTATCTAGGCGAAATAAAAAAAAAGTGTGAAACAAATTCAGTAAAAGCCTCCGAAAAACAGCGTTTAGCTCAAATTTTACCTGAACTTTGGCCATATCTAATGTACCTATAAATATTAAAAGTAAAGAAAACATTTAGATACCAAGCTTGCTAATGTATTGGAGATTCTAAATAACTAACTTTTTTTCACAAGAAGTATACACCTGGAACAAGTTTTATGAATGCGAAATCATGAATGACGACCTAGCGAAGTGGCCGCGAGTCATCAGCGGAATTTACCGACTGATAACCGACGGCTCTGATGCTGTCTCTCTTTTTTCACAGTCAAACATTACGTTGGATGAAACAACAAGCTTTTAGACTATGCTTGCGTTAAAGTTGCTCCGGCCACAGAGAGAAAGTGATTTTTATGTGTGTGACCTAAACTCGCACTTATTACACTCTTCTCCTTTACCTTCATAAGTAGAAGTAGAAGCGTGTAGTAAGTGCGGGTTTATGACACACGTGCTTTAATAGTACATTATGATCAATGCACACGCGTGTTATATTCGTTTTTCAACACACTTGTGAGAACCACACAATGAGAACGTTAACAAATGTGGCGCGTAAGTTTTTTTTTTAAAGCGATGCGCTGTCAAACTGTTTTACCCGTCTAAATTAAGAATGCTTTTTCTACACACATATAAATTGCATTGAGGTACAATCCAGGGTTGCCAGAGCTCATCGAGGAGCGAGCTCATACCCATGAACAAAGAATCATCTGTTCATATTATAGTATATAAAATAAATATGTACTAGTGGCCAATTTCAGTAGTTGACATGCGGCGCCTTTAAAAGTAAAATAATTGGACTGTTTTACAAAACACTTAAACCGACTTCAAAGGAAACTAAGAAGTAATCAAATCCTGATCTAATGACAATGGGACCAAACGGGAAGTGTACCCTTTCAAATAAAAAAAGAATTTTCCAAATCGGTTAATAAATGACGGAGTTATGAGGTAACAAACATAAAAAAATACATTCGATTTGAGAACCTCCTCCTTTTTTGAAGTCGTTTAAAAAAGTGTATAACGTGTGATCGGTAGCGAATATTGCAGAACTCTAGACTGCTTGCTGTGTGCACAATAATAGTTATAGAGTTCTGCGTTCCGGTGAATCCGGAACGCAGAACTCTATAACTCTATCAGTGAGATCGGTGCCATAGATATCTTATATTCTAAAAGCAGGCAATATGTATGACATAACAAAAGTACACCCTTTGTACCCATTTAATATGATAAATCCATCAATTTTAATATAAATTACGTGACGTTCCAATGTAAGCTCTGATACATGTTTCTTAAGGTATGAAATCGCTCGAAACATGTTTTTTAATATTAAAATTTCCGCTCGGACTTTATCAAAGTGGTTTGTAAGCCTTTTAATAATTTATAAGTTTTCGTTTTTTTTCTTTTCATTGTTTGATATTAAGACTTTTTTCTACTATTTGAGAAAAATTTGCCGGGACTATCTTTAAACCTGGTTTTAACAAGACTTACTTTAAACCATCTCACTCATGTACGCTTTATCCGGTAAGAGCTGACCTTGCATACCTTGGCTGCAGTTACTACTTTTTAAAAGTTTATATCGTTTTAACTGTGTATATTAGATATATCGTTGTCATATTATAGCAATGATTAATATTTCTATATCATAGGTTTTAAGTTAAATTAAAAAGCACATAATATCTCAAATAAAAACATACATTTCATTATAAAAGAAATCTTAGAAATTTCGCATCTAAGAAACTATTCGCATAAAACACATAAAGACCCCATGACACATGACCGCTATCCGGAATTCTGGCAATAAATTCAACCGGTAATCCCGAGTATCCCGTCGGGATCTAAGGGCAGATCAGCCGTGAAATAAAAGGCCTGTAATGCGATCAGGAGATAACAATCCACCTTTTAAGGTTCCTTTGTAGGTAAAATGGCCACCGTAAGATTTTTTACGAAGGTAGCAACAGGCATACGGCCCGCCTGAAAGTAGGTACCATCACAGATATAAATCTAAATAAATGACGCGGGTGTATGTACTTCGCGTCTCAAAATCTGTGCAAAAAGGGAGAGCACTGCTCTTCTATTAAAACTCGGGACGGGAAACTCGCATAAGGCTGCATGTCCAGAGATGTGTAGCGAGGGATGTGTTTAGCAGCTAGCCTAACTAAATCAATCTTGTATTTTGAAATTCGAATCGCCTATTGACTGTAGTGCAAATGTTCATGAGGTCGAAATACGTTAGCGTGAAAGTATGCTATTGTGAATTATTTTGAATGTTCATTAGTTCGAACAATGTTTCGTTTTTCGCCACGTAGCTGTTAAGTTAAACAATTATGATACTAATGATAGATAATCGTTCATTACATATACGTACACGGGAATGGGCTAAATGACTACAAAAACTATTTAGTCCGTGTTGTACTTGGCTAGTTTTTAGCAAATCAAATTATTAGATAAATAGATAGAACCTTACAATATACAATAACTTGCAACATAAAGATGATAAGTTAATTAGCTAAATATAAAACGAATAGTATGGATATAATATGTTACCAGCAAATATCAAATATTTTGAAGAAAGGAACCTTACAATATAAAAACAATAAGATTATAAGTTGATTAGCTAAATAATATAAGATGACTAGTATGTTAAAACTAGCCAAGTCAAATGTTAAGGTTAATAGAACATTCTTTTTTTTATTTTTTTATTATTATCGTGGGGAAATCCTCATAGGATACCCGACCGCCCTGGGGGGTAGCGGCCAGGTTATGCCGGACTTTTACCGGCTAAAACCCCACGGTGGTCGCCACCTGCGCTACAGAGGGGGGCGGGCTCTCGTGCAGATCGCGTACCTGCTCGCCCCTCCACGCGCGGCGCTGTGATAGCCCGTCCCGGGGGAAGAGTGATACCTCCCCCCAGCACCCTCGCGGTGCTATCGCACAATGAGTCGTGACCACAAAGACCCATCGTCCTCCTCGGGGCCGCTTCTGGGCGTTCAGGGCCCCCGCCCCGATTGCCCACGACCCCGAAGGTCCCCGTTTAGTCGCCTTTTACGACAGGCAGGGGAACACCGTAGCTGTGATTCTAAGCCCCAGCTACAGGGCAGTAATAGAACATAACTTATTTGCATTGAGTAATTAGTTTGACTACTCAATTTTAAAAAGGCAAATTTTAAATAGTAGACATTGTTGTAGCAGAAAACAAAACAAGAAATAGTGTATAAATTTACGTAAGAATGTTATACGTTCTTATAAATCGATTTCAAGTTTGTCAGAACTTGGCACCCATTTAGATCTCAAGTCTTTTTTTTGTCCGTGAAGTCGACAACTACAACATAATTATCATAATATTGAACTTGGCTCCCATTTTCACATTTATGTTTTTGGTGGGATTTATTTTACCTAGGAATCATCCCTATTGAATATGAGAACCTGCTTAAGAGGACTCAATTCGTCATACTTTTCATACAAAACCTCTGTACTTATTATGGCGTTGTTAAACATATTTCGTTAGATGTTTTGAACAAATTAGTATCTTGTGCGCTATATCTAGCCGTGTATCTAGGCGTAATTTAAAAAAAGTGTGAAACTAATTCAGTTAAAGCCTCCGAAAAACAGCGTTTTTGCCTGAACTTTGGCCATATCTAATGTACCTATAAATTGTAAAAGTAAAGAAAACATTTAGATACCAGGCTTGCAAATGTATTGGAGATTCTAAATAACTAACTTTTTTTTCACAAACTTGTAAGATTTTTTCACAAGAAGTATACTCCTGGAACAAGTTTTATGAATGCGAAATCATGAATGACGACCTAGCGAAGCGGCCGCGAGTGATCAGCGGAATTTACCGACTGAAAATCGACGGCCCTGATGCTGTCTCTCTTTTTTCGCAGCCAAACATTACGTTGGATGAAACAACAAGCTTTTAGACTATGCTTGCGTTGAAGTTGCGCCGGCCACAGAGGGCCACCTTAATAAATTCACCCCTCGCTTATTTCATTCTTTTTAAGATACGTCGCGATATTATTATAGCTTTATAATATATAGCGATTATATATACAGGGTGTTGTTTTGGTCGGCGACATGCGACCCAGGAGCGGTAGTACAAAATATATATTCCCCAAAAATGGACTTAATTCCATTAAATACTGTAAATATGTTGAGAAATACCTTATTCAATTTGAAATAAAATGACCGCAAAGTATGGTTCTAGGCACATGCACAGACTAGAGCTAGGCGCAAGCCGCCATCGCCCCACCCCTTTACTCCCTCTTACTCCCGTTGAGTATTATGTCTACACTTTAGCTTATTACATGATTTTCAAAATTAATTTTTTTTTATTTTTATTAATATTTTTTTTTTTTTTTATATATTTTTTTTGCACCAGTATCTATTGTATTATCGACCCTAAGTCGCTCGTCGCTGACCAAAACAACGACCTGTATAGCGATTTAGAATTTTCTACTACCTTTTTATATATTTGAACTAAAAATATGATTGCCAAGTCTTACGTTATCATTTTGACAAAATATAAATGGTAGATAAAAGGTTTTGTTACAAATAACTTTTTCTTGAGGACTCACTCCTTCACTCCAACTTTATATAATAATGTAAGGCAAACTTCACTCAAGTCCAACACGCACTTAACCGATTTCTTTTATTCAATTATTTTAGTCTGACTCTTTCCAATTGGATGTCTCGAAGGGGACGCAAGATTGTGATCAGCTGACGTCATCAGTCGATTCCAATCTCCTTGTGAACGTTACTCGAGATTCTTATCTTGGTTCATTATTGTTCGATTACGGTTTATTGGGATTTCCAGTAGTAGATTATGATTGGGTATTTTATTTTTTGGTAAGTCAGTGGTAGTGACGATGAATACCGTGACAAAATCAAAATCAAAATCCAAAAGTCATTTATTCAGTTTAGGCCCTAGTAAGGTTGTAAATACAGTTGAATTTACCACCGGTTTGGAATACACTTAAACTGAGAAGACTCCGGCAAGAAACTCAGCAAGGCTCTTTTTTAGTGGAAGATCTTTTCATATTACAGCTTTTGTTCCAAATACTTATACAATATACATTATTAAGCTTATTCAATCAATTGTCACTTAGCCAGGGGATGCAAGTGCAGAGAGAAGCTACTACAACCATACATTCTTGTCTTCGACGTAATAGCCACCTTATAGTAGGCTTTGCCAATTAACCTCTGCTTTATAATTTTTTTTTTAATTTAATAATAATTTATTTATAAAAACACACATATTTTAACAGCTATACAAGATTAAATCACACGAGAGAGTCATGTACGTGTTTGTTGCACTAACATTGAACACTGACACCCAAGCTAGGCAATGTATTTAAAACATACAATGAAAAATTACAAAAAACGTGTCTGACGCTGCATATATTAATAACTAACATGGATCAAATCGTTGAAAATGTTATCTTAGTGAAGTAACTTTAATTATAAGTAGGTATTTGTGTGTAAGGCAGTGTGTGTTTGTGTGTTAGCAGTGAGTTTGTGTGAATGTGGGGTGTGTTTGTGGGTAAAAATCGACGACGAATGGTCGCGGGTTCATATCCTACAATGAACTTGAGCTTTCGACACTTCGAACATTTAACCAAAAAAAGTACAATGACGTGAATTTTGTTTGAAATCTATTCTGTCAATTCGCCACCACCAACATGCACTCTGATTGGCTAAGTCAAAGACACACTAAACATTTAGATGCAGTGATTGGTCGGTACTGTTATTAATCAGTGCAAAAGCACTTACTAGTTGCGGAATTGGATTGCTCGGTATGACTACTCTAAAGAGATTTTTCCGCGATGGGGAAACATCATGAGGAAATAGCTACTAAGTTGACAATCTATTCCTAAGGTTTATGTGCTCACCACTTTCGGCCACGTCATCACTTACTATAGTGAGATTGTGGTCAAATATAAGCCTATTCATAATAGAAAAAAATAACTTCACCTCGACTGAGAATGAGATTCGTCAACATGAAGCTGACCTTTCCAAAAAAATATATTCCATTAGACACATTTCCTGTGTAAATAAGGCTTACTTTTCCTCAACACTGTGTGAAATTATTTAATTTAACTACTCAAGAAGCGGGGAATTTTACCCCTTAATGGAGGGGTAGACTCAATTCATTAAGGCACAGTATTTAATTAAATTTTTCTTTTCTTTTCATGTACCCTTCATGGATGCAGAGCGCAGTTAGAGTAAGTATGCCTGTCTTGCTATAAGGGTTAACTGGGGAATGGGGGAGGAATTTTATTCTAAGCGGTGGACAAGCTATCCTGAGAGATGTTGAGATAATCTTAGAAAATACAATAACTTTGGCTGAATGACCACAAAGTCTATGAAAAAACTCATTAAATTGATTGAAGGTGGTTTAATTTCCTTTAGAAGTTTTATGTAAAAATTACTGATTATTATTATTTATAGATAAACCGATTATATCATCAATATACATTCAGCCAGTAATCAACAAAGGAAAAATAAAAAGCACAACATTCGATTAGTCATTCTAAATTGTTTAAAAGAGGAACGAATGAATAAATACCCTAACTCCATAGGACAACATCAACAAGCTCCCCTCAAGCCAAGTCCCCGGCTGGAAGCAGCGCTGGCGCGGCTGCCAGCGCCTCCACGGCTCCTGGTGAGCGGACTCCTACAGCGCACAACAAGCAGCTGCAGAATGTCAAGGGACAAGACCATCCGCCGCATCCTTCTGTAAGTCATATTTTAAGGAGAAAGAAGTGAAATAATAGGGTTGATAGTCAGGGAAAAGGGTAGTTACGTGTAGAAAAGGAAATTGATATTGTTTTAGAAGTGAAAGACGAGATTAAAACAGTTGTATCTTTAGAAGTATAGTTAGGAGTAACAAAAGGAATTGATAGTATGATAAGAGTGAAAAGAGAGTTAAAATCAATTGCATCTCTTATAGGTCCTATTATGAAGAGAGATTAGATAGCCGAGGCAAAAGATGGACAAGATTTAGGAAAATATATTTTTTTAAGTGTAAGGAGTGTTTAAATGATCTTGCAAACATAAAAGTTAAAATAGTAATAGCTATTTATTGCAATTAGAAAAAGTAGTAATTGGGATACTATATATTTTTTAAGAATGATAATTATTGGAACATATTACATGTTACTATTACATAATGATAAATAATATAATTGCTAGAGGTAAATTGGAATAACAGATAATGAGAAAAGATCAACTAATAATAATCTCGACCAATATCAACTAATATAAAACGCTGATCAAATTGGTACAATAATTGGTGAAAACGTTTCTTCCATACTTAATAATAATAAGAAAATCTTTGCTAGCGTAGAAAGTACTTTAGATAAGACAGTAAGTAGAAATACTAACGTTATTAATATTAATGTTTTGATGTTTGTAGATTGCAGTTTATCAATGTGACTGGATGTAATTTGACGAAAAAAAAGTGGTTATAATTTAGTTCTAGATGTTGTTGAGACCCTAATCTGTGTGTTGCTAATTTTGGATGAATTTAACCTATTAATCATAAGTATTTTGCAAGCTCTTTTGACTAGTTTATATTCTTTTACCCCAGAGTCAAACATCAGTCTCCTCATTCAGGAGTCTAAATTTCATCCAAATCCATTAACCGACTTAAAGTCAGCAAAATACTTATGATTTGCTAATACTGACACAGTCTTACTATATGACAATATAGATTTGGGTCTATTTTACTGTTTATATTAAGACTTAAGTAGATTTAAGTATGACAAAAAAAGGACAGCTCGTGATTTTTGTTGTTTTTGATTTGCTTTATTGTTAAATTGTTATATTAATATAATACGATATAAACTACGCATGAACTTACGCATAGTCTATCGCTGAGCTTTTATTGATATGTGATGGAGGTAATACAATTTTCCGAGCTACGTAGCAATGCCCAGGGATACCAGTCCAGCGTCCTTGTTAGGAGCTTGAAATATGCAAAGTGCTGTATGAAATTCTAATTTCTGCAGTCTCAAGTTATTTCCATAAAAATACAAGTTAATAATTTAAACAATTGACTTTACGAGATAGGGAAAATTAATCATAATGTAAAGATAACTCAGTAAACATTGTACAAATGAAAGCTATGCTGTTACCACATAACCCTGACATAAGGTTGGCAAATTTGAGTTAGTAAAGTAAATAAAAGATAAAGATAATTTGTCGGTCTTCTATGGAATATATTTTGGAGGGTGTGCACATACTGTTCGATATATATTATCATTCCTCCAACTCCATTTCTCCACCGAACCTCAAGGCATTTCCATTTCCACTCATAAAAAGTCATCCCACTTATATTTTTCTAACAAAACGTTTTGCTTTCTCATTAAAATGTATCATGCAAACAGCAAAGGCGTGGAAGTGGAATACATTTCCGGCGTCTGTTTCCTGACATCTATAATTTGGACACCTTTAATGCTAGAGTGGATATACATTTCATGAGCAAGCATACTCATTGAAAAAAAAAATCCATAATAAAAACAAGAACATGGTATTTATATCTGAAAACCCTATAGTTTCTCAACCCTAATCCTAGGGTCGCCCCACCTGCAGATTATACGGCCGACCTCACATCTCGTTTAGTTGGCGAGCCGCAAACTATAGCCCTTATAATAGGCAAAGTTTTATTAAGCTTCATTATTTATTAGACGAATCGTGTAATCTATTAAAATAGCTTAAAATTGAATTAAGTAGGATTATCATAAATAACGTAAACTTTTGGTTTACATGGTTTATAATCTTCATTGATCATTACTATCGTATGAGCTTTAACTGGTGGTAATAGTAATTTTGATCATTAAAACCTCTTAGATCCTAAACTTAATCACTGTTTAAGTCTGTATATAGAACGAGATCAAAACTCAGACCAAGTCTCAAGAATTTATGGTGTTAATGGAAAATAAACCTTATATAATTACATTGGTGGAGGTTCCAAATTCAATTGTTTGAGCATTGATACACGTTCTAGAATACCGACCTTAGAATTTAAAAAGATATTAAACCGCAACGCACTAGACTAGAACAAGGAGTAGACACTATAACTTGGAGTTCACCAGGCCTAGAGTGAATTAAATATCTTGATATGCTTTCAGGTAATGTCACAAACTTTTTTTTTAATTCAAAATGTTTTATTTAAATAGATCTTTGAAGGCATGAAGCTCATTCTGAACATTCATAATGAATCCGAACTACATGACTGGCTGACAAGACTTAACTTTTAAAAGGTATAATAATATCAGGAGAAGGTTTGTAAAAAAATGAGGACTAAAAACAAATGGGAAGAAGTCTGGTCTGGTAAAAAATAAGATGACTAAGGAATAGACAAAGACATTCAAGATTGTATAAAACGTTTCATATTTAGATAAAATTAAATTCAACTCTGAAAAGCGAAAAATCAACGACTAACTCCAAACAGTAATAAACTCATTTGTATACAAATTCACGTTGTTTCATCTCAAAATCGCAATCACAGATGACGTGAAGGAGTTCTGTAACTTATTGAGATAAGCAAACCACGCACGTAGCTCTCACATGATTTGGGGAGGAAGTTTTGCGATGAAAATCGCGGTATGAGTACCTAAAGTTTAGAATGGGAGAAAATTTATAAAATCTGTTGCCAAACAACTGACTGGATATTCCGTCTGAGTTTGAGAGCTGGGGGTCTACTACATTGTGGATTTTGGTCCATAGCAAAATATGCAATACGAAAGTCCGTTCATCGTTTTGTCAAAATCCTACTAAGAAGTATTTTTAATAACTTACATGACGTGGCCGAAAATATAGCACACTTATCTGGAAAAGTCTAGTCACTCTGTCTTGAAGACATCTAGGTTATAGGTGTCAGGAAAACATACCCCGCGGAAGTGAGTTCCATTCTTTTACTGTTCGCAAGAAAAATAAAGCGTTGTGTGTGCAGTTCTCGACAACTTATGGGTGGACGGATATTCTCCGATCATCTTGTATTTTGTGTGTTGGAAATACGTTGTTCATGATGAAACACACAAAGCTTTTTCTGTGCTTCTGTTTCATCTTTGTCATCGTTCACCCACCATAGTTAAATTATAGTATACAAATGAGTGATTTTTTTTTTATCGCAACGTTATTTATCACTTTGAGACAGTTTGATACTTATAGATTATAGTTTTGGAATGAATACTTTATGATTTTGTTTCAAATCGAATTTATTAAACCGGTTGATCAAACTAACCTTTATATCAGGGAAGAGTTCTCTCATAGAATTGCTCTAAATTAACGTCCTGTCAATTTTTAAAACGATGGTTAGACTAACGTGTATCGTATTTAGGAGTAGACCCCGTGTGCTTCTCTTCTCCAGGTTGATTGTATTGCAGTCCATTTTTTACTTTTCGGATTCTATATTTTATGCCAGTAGATATTTCAGCAAACTTCAAGCAATGTAGCAATGCTGCAAAGTTAAAATAATAGTGTAATACTATACTTCACATTGGTACGTCTAAGTTCAAAAGGGGCCAGAATTCACCTCCTTTTAATTAACTGCGAAACATAACGAATACAAAATGTCTAATTAAACTTAAACTAGACGTGATAAATACGAGACGTTCAGCTCTGCTTAGCTTTACTTAGCTGGGAAATAACTTTAAGGGATCATTAGTTGCTGGGCAAGTTAGTAATGCAAAACTGTTTTTTGTCGTGTCAAGATTTTTAGATACCAATATTAAAAAATAAACTAAAACAATCAACCAACCAAAAAATAAAATCGACTTTTAAGTGGCTTATTACTTCTTGTCTTCTAAACACTGTTGTTGTCGGTAATAATCTTCAAATTATTTAATAGCCAATCACAATATTAATTATTTTATATTTTTTCATTTTCTTTTCAGTGAATGAAAGCATTATAATAAGATACAAGTAATAAAATAAAAAGTTACAAGTATTAAAATAAAGAAATGGAATAGCAAATTGCTTCGATTTTAATTTTTGAAAAAAGTATGCAGAATTTCTTTTATCCATTTGCGTGAATGAGCAGTCCTTTGAAGATAAAATAGTTATAGTCAAAGAAAACTCATTAAGAGCATTCAATTAGATTTACAAAAGTGCAATGCCTTTATCAGTAAAATAAAAAAAACGAAAAAGACTTTCATAAGTCAAGTTAAAATAAATGATTAAATTAAGCACTAGAGCCAATATACACAAACGGTTGGACCATCTTGACAAGTAATATGTATTAACAGAAGAAAAAGAAATAAAATGATTTCGCGCCATTGACTCGCTAGAAGACAAGGGTGAAGGGACAAGCATCCCTGAGTCCAGATGGTAAGTTCATTGGACATTAAACAAACTACTCCTCAAAATGTTGAGGTAAAAGTTAAGCTAGGTTAATTAGTATCTACGTATTAACTGGTGAGGAAACTAGGGGTAGGGTACTTTATAGTACCCAACGAGCTTAACACGTTTCAAATTTTGAAATTCTGAAATACAGTCGCCTCAACGGAATTACCAATCATGAGACCTGGCAAGGAGGTAGATCATAACCAGGAATAAACTTTTACTTTTGTCCCAGGAAAATATAAGATCGAACGAAGTGAAACCGAGGAGCGAATACTAGTAAAGTAATAATCTAATGAATGATCAGTATCATCACCGTTGATGCTAGAGATTACAATCAGACATACTCTCGCATTTATTATATGGTACATACATAAACTACATATGAAGAAAATCTGTTGTAATAAATCTCAAGTCTTGTCTTATAGTAGCTATGTAATACCCATACTTCCTCAGCAGCTGGCATGAGAATTAGTATTCAACCCGGATTCTCACACGGATAATTACATGTGGGGGAAAGGAGGATGCCAAAAAAGATGCCAACTTTGCGTCTTTACGGCTAAACTGCCTTGGGGAGAATTTTGGCCAATTTCCTTTCTCGAAACTAAAGATGTATAAAGCCCATCACAGACGTAGCTATAATATATATTAATATGCCGAGCTATAATATAAATTACAGTGCAGGTTAAGGCTAAGGCTAAGGCTAAGAATTCTAATTTCAAATTAATTTTATTTTAAAAACATGGAATTCTTTTTTCAAAAGTAGTCATTTGTTTATTGATTAGTGTTACATTTTCATCGCATTTCAATCTTTTTCGTCATCATGGATACGTTAAAAATTCGAGTAATTGTGGAATATGAGTACCGTCGTGGCAGCAACGCGGCACAAGCGGCACGCAACATCAACGTCGTTTACGGAGCTAACACTACAAACCAACGCACCACCTGTTATTGGTTTGCTCGCTTCCGTTCTGGGAATTTCAACCTGAAAAATGAACCTCGCGGTCGTCCGAAGACTTTGGTCGACAATGACGAATTAAAGGCGATTGTGGAAGCTGATGATACACAATCGACGCCTGAATTAGCAGCAGCTTTCGACGTTAGCGTCAAAACGATATTGGTCCATTTGCGTCCAATTGGCTAGGTAAAAAAGCTTGACTAATGGGTGCCCCACGAACTCAATGATCGCCAGCGCGAAGTACGCGTCGAAACGTGCCTTGCACTGCTCAACAGACACACAAATGAAGGAATTTTGAACCGCATTATTACCTGCGATGAAAAATGGATTCTATTTGATAACCGCAAGCGCTCAGCAAGTTGGTTGGATCCTGGTTCAGCACCTAAACAATGCCCTAAACGAAAACTTACCCCTAGAAAAGTAATGGTCACTGTTTGGTGGTCTAGCGCCGGTGTGATTCATCACAGCTTCTTACCAAACGGGGTGAACATTACTGCAGATGTGTACTGTGAAGAACTGAACACAATGATGGAGAAGCTGGCACATCTCCAACCAGCATTGGTCAATCGCTCGTCTCCGCTGCTCCTGCACGATAACGCGCGACCTCATACTGCACAGCAGACGGTCTCCAAGTTGCAAGAACTGGGGTTGGAAGTTCTCCGTCATCCGCCCTACTCACCAGACCTTGCGCCTACAGACTACTACTTTTTCCAGAATTTGGATAACTTCTTGGCGGGAAAAAAATTCAATACCCGAGAGGCAATACAAAATGCCTTTGAAGAATTTGTTGCCTCCCGTCCGGCTGAATTCTTTAAGAAGGGCATCAATAAACTGCCACTGCGTTGGCAAAGATGCATTGATTGCATGGGTGATTACTTCGATTAATACAAATAAAAAATACATGAAAAAAAATCGTTAAATTTTTTTCATACAAAACGGCAATTTCATAGGAAAAAACCTATATTATAGCTGCGTGTGCGGTCACTCAAAGATTAGTATTGAAAATATATCGTAATATGCCTTGCCATGATTTATATTAATATATATTATAGCTACGTGTGTGATGGGCTTAATACAACATTTTAACACTTTATTAACCAATTATTTATAATAGGTATCCAAAATACAATTTATAGGATTTTTGAAACTAAAATTAAATGACTTACAATCAAAATAAAAGAAAATTTGCTAATCTTACAAAATCTTCACTTAAACGTTTGGTACGAAATGTCTTAATCCTCACTTTTTCGAAGGTTCATTTTCTTTAGTTGGATTTTCTTTCGTCTAAAAACAGCTGTTGCCTTATTGGTCTGACAGATCATTTAGCTTTGTACTTTCTCTGGGTTGTGATACGTGATTTATCAAAAGAAATGTGAAAGTAATCTCTCTGTATTTTACGGATTCTTGCTTTAATTATAATTTATGTTTTATTTTTAGGTATATGTATAATGTGTGAATAATATAAATAAAAACAAGACTTGTCGTGATTGACGACTGACCTATTAGTTCTTGAATATTTGGGTAGCTTTTTTTTAAAGGCATCCTAAGAAATAGACTAAGAATTTTTTTTTTGAAATTCCTCTAAATGTATAAAATAGGAGATCGCAGATAAAGCAATGAGACAGAAAGCTAGTGTGTGAATAAATCACAACGCCAATATTGGAGAAACGACCTTCTAACGCGCGGGTACTCCATATCACGATATAAAAATACTCTGCAGTACCCATCTGGCTAGCTACTAAGTATCCAGAAATTGAAATTCTATCGCCAAGCAAGCCTTTGTAGGCTTTGTGTGTGAAAAAACAACTGAATAAAACATTACTTGTGTGAAAACGTACGAAAAAATCACCGGTTCATTAATTTTAGCTAGAATAGACGTTAATCGGTCATTCATTTCGGAGCGTCTGACAGATATAAAGTATTGGTAACTAACCGTATTTCAGTTGAAACTAGAAAAATAAGCTTTGGATAGCCAATTAGTTGAGATGGAAAATATTGATGTAAGTAAACTATTTATTGGATTATTGGCACGTATTGTATAAAACTCGTCACGATGATAAATAACAATAATATCCTGAGATATTCTTCAGACACGACTATCTGATCCCAAACTAAGCAGAGCTTGTACTATCGAACCCAGATAATTGATGAACTAGGTAGTTACATTATAACTTACTACAATATTCTTTTGTAAAAATACATTTTACAGTTGGCGCAGTTGGTTAAGGTTCACCTTACGCGACACAGGTCGTGGGTTCGATTCCCACACAGGACATGCATTTGTGTGCATGAACATGTCTGTATGTCCTGAGACTGGGCGTAAAAGTATGTATTTACAAACAAAAAGTTAGTATATGTATTATATCAGTTATTTGGTTTCAATAGTACAAGCTTTGCTTAGTTTGGGATTAGTTGACCGTGTGTGAGGAATGTCCCAAGATATTAATCCTGTCCCAGGATTTTGGTACAGAGAGATAATTTAAACCATTTTCGGTCATAAGACCGC
Source organism: Polyploca ridens (assembly GCA_951394255.1). NCBI lineage: Eukaryota > Metazoa > Arthropoda > Insecta > Lepidoptera > Drepanidae > Polyploca > Polyploca ridens. The sequence goes on from OX596243.1 coordinate 20,860,888, forward strand.
ATTTGTTGAGCAATTCGTAAACATATATCACTCTCAGCGTACAAGTCAAACACTCACTTGGCAGTTCGCTATCTGATTGGCATAGCATTACATGAGTATCGTGCTCTGCCACAGTATATGAAAAACAATATAACAAGAATATAATGAATTTAAAAGAACATTATCCCAGACTAATATCAGAATGATAGCGGAATTTTGATAAGGATCAGACGAAATATGCATGCAGATGAGATGAATGAGTGAAGTGACACAACAGGATTAGGAATGAGTAGGTTTATAGGAGAAAGTATGAAAGTACTGCCAGTGGATGAGATAAGAGGGAACATATTGCCGTGTTATGGATTTGTTAAGAGAAGGGATAAAAGCCATATGATAAAAAGATTTCTGAATAAAAAATCGAATGGATATACAGGAAGATGATGACCAAAAAAGAAGATATTGTTATTAAGACATGAGAAAGAGAGGAAATGTATAATATTTATGAATGAGAGAAACATATATATTGCGCTGACTCCAAATGATTAAACATAAGTCAGGCATGATGATGATATAAACAACTGCAGTTTCAAATAGAGGAGCTAAACCGAAATTCCAAACAGGAACGTTTATACTATACGTTCCTGGACTAAAAAAAATCGAAACCATTTTGAAAACCTACTGCTAAATGATACTATACTGTGTCCCACCCATATAAAACACAGAATCTAATAAAAACCCGAGTCACGTAAGCGACGAGATAAATAATTCAACGCACATAACAAAACAACTCTCCTTTTAACAAGGATCAGGTGGAAATTTCAGGTGGCCCTGCGCAAAGTAAATTATACCTAATTTACTTTCACTAAAAGCTAAGTGATTTTATAGTAGCCTTTGCTTCCTTTTAAGATTCAATTTCCGGTGGCATCGTTTTGTTGCGCAGAGTAGGAGAAAGAAATCCAGTGACTAGTGTGTCTATATTTCAATAAAAGAGTCAATCAAATCCCTGTTCTTTTTAAAATTCTGCCGTTGTGATTCCCGAAAGATAACTATAGTTGGAGCAGCTTTAACACGCTAAAGGATCTTATATTAAATAAAGATAAACAGTCCAAATGTCCGAGGGGCGCGGGCCTGGTCTGCCGTAAAACAAGAATATCCTAGTACAGGCACCAGTCTCTCATAAAGTAGTAACCTCAATGAACAGGACAATGTAAATTTTAAATAGGTGCAAGGTGGATGTCTTCGTGTCTGGGGACCGCGGTCCAATTATATATGTTGGCTATTTACGCAGATCGTTGAATAAACTTCGTCCTCGCGATGCAGAAAGTTTTAGTGCCGTCTATCTTTCTGCGTGGGAACTATCTTAGTGTTACTTCTTCTATTAGTGTCTTAGTCTTTTATTATTATTATTTGTACATTTGGATTCGTAAAAAAAAGACTTTATTAAATGTATAAGGAGCTACTTCAACCTTCTGGATTTAATAAGGTACTTTAAAATTATTTCTGCGTTGAAAAGGTAGCTAATGAAATATTGTTAGGATATCTTGAAAAATAATTGGGCTTTCATGAGAAAATAAAAATAAATAACTCTATTTAAACCCTAAACCCCCTATTAGGGGTAGTTTTGAAAAACTTATAATGATAATCTTTATTATCTATTTTTGTAACTAAACGTGCTAAGTTTCATGTTTATAAACCCAAGGAATAAGATTGTTCATACAAACAAAATCCCCAATTTTAAAGGTTGTAGGTATTCCAAAAAACCCCTTTTTTAGTGGATGCCTGCGTCATAAAAGAAACCAGTGGCCAAAAATTCAAGATTGTAGTTTCGTAACTTAACCCAAACTAATACGTTGAGGGGAAAAGCTTACCGCTCGCCGGTATCCCGAGACCTCGATATCATATTTTTTTCATGATCTATCATAATGCACTTATAAAAGAATTATTAAAAATGTGTATAAAAACCATAAATAAGTAATAACCGCCATATTTATCTCAAAATCTAATATTAACACATCATCTACATAAACAATTTTGCCAAAATAAAATATAGAGAGAAATACCCTAAGTAAATCAGTGGCCCATCTTTTGTGGGTCGAAATTACGTCCCATTGGGCTATAAATAATGCAGAGCATATAGTATAGTATTCATAGACAATTGGGCGATTGAACGAGCTATGAAAGGGATATGGTAATAACCTGGGGATAGGGCAAAGGGATTGAATTTGGGACCATAATTTGTAAACAACCTTTTATGACTACTGAATACTGATATTAAAAGAAAAAACGCCTTATTTATAAAATGTGGAGGTCGTTTAAATAAACGCATGCTCGGAAAGTATTATGAAGAAGTTTGGAAACATAAACCCCCTTATTAATTTGACCTAGGATTTAAATATATCCGTCACCTTCTAATGTCATATAATAGAAAGGGCTGGGGCTAGAAGGTTCGGCCGACGGCTGAGCACGGAAGGAATTTTGACTTTAGGCCTGAGTTTTTTATTTATTAATAAGGGGGAAAAAGTGCAACCTTTAAAACATCAAATTGTATTCCTTCAAGTAAAGTTACAGAAGAATAGAGCAAATTACTAAAAATATTTTAAAGTCATCAAAGAATGTGTAGTGAAAAGCTTACCTCAAATAACAGACTTAGCGACCTTTTCTGCAAATTTTCAAAAAATATGGTCTAATTGATTGCCATCTGTATTATTGTATACATTGATTCTAATACATAATAATTATGTTTAAATTAAAGGGTCGGCAACGCGCGATTGATACCCTTGCTATTGCAAGCGTCCATAGGCTACGGTAACTGCTTACCATCAGGCGGGTAGTATGCTTGTTTGCCAGTTGCCACTATAGTGGTATAAAAAAAAATTCAAGTTGTAAAATTGGCCTAAGCCACTGTTATTTATGGAATAGTCGTGTTTTGATCACTAAATGCATTTTGAAAACAAGATGAACTTATTTGACACGACTACATTTCTTGATGTTTCTTGTAGAAAAAGTAACATTAAATTAGTTTAGCTAGTAAACAATAGAATCAGTGCCATTGTAGCTTTTAGCGATAAACTAGTTCTAAAAGTTACACTAAAATGCGAGTTCTTTTGCCTGAGTCTTCTGAGTTAAGCGTATTACGAACCGGTGGAATAGTCAATTTGTAATGCTCATGAGTGGTTTAGCAGAGCCTTATTTGAATAAATGAGTTTTAAGTTTGAACAGAACTTTTAGTTTCACCAAGCCGTCTAAACTATTGTAACTACAAATTTTGTAAAGTGGTGTAGCATAATGTGACCTTAGAATAAAGACCCTGGCTGTAACAATAAATATGTCGAGAATTGAAAGGTCATATCTCCAATATCACAACCAGCCTTTTCCTCCATTATATACCTTTTATTAGACAGTATAATTCCTGACATCCCACTTCTATTACAGCTATGAATATAGAAGACTTAAAAGCTTTATCATTGAGCAATGTTCGCGGATACTGATGAAAGAAAATTGAACAATGGCTATGATTTGATCCATTTTAATACAGGCTTTGCAATGAATAGCTAATAGAGCGATGGTTTCAAATCAATTTTAAATCACTTTACGCTTGAATGATCATAATCATTATCTACTGTATAAACTCACTTTTTTGTAGGTAGACTGAAAAGCGGTTACAAATAATGAAAAGTCGCTACCGTCGCTTATAGAATATTAGCAGTAGTAGGGGCAGGATCTGACTGAAGTGCTGGAGGTGCATGGCGACAGTTTTTCAACATGAGAGTAAAAGCAGACAGGCGTGTACTAGAAAGTGGCCCTGCCGTCGAAAATTTATTTGTAATCATATTTTCAAAGTCTTAAAAGTTTTGAAATTATGAGGGACCTAAATTCCTAATATTATGCTGAAATTTAACTTTGAGAAAAGATTAAATTTCGCTGAGAAAATGAACCAATTGAAGCAGCAAGCAAAATTAGCAGATATTATATAAAATACCAACAAAGTCCAAACCCGATGTGGCCGAAAAGAGGACTTAAAAGAATTAACTTATAGGGTTCGTTAGACCAAATCATCAAGGATTTGTGTACTTATTCATAAATCGCTCGACTCCCATTGCAAACGAGGGGACTAGAGGGACCCGTATGAATAATCCATAGCATTTGTCCGCGACGCAAGCTTTCGTGTAACAGAATTTGATTTTGATTAAAGATGTGAATGAAACAATCTGAGATTTGAGTAATTAAATTATATAACCACAATTATTAGGTACCTAAGCAGTATAACAGGTGTAGATTTCGAGATGGCATATTTTCGAAACCTATGTTGGGTTAGTCATGCTGAACAACTTTTACTATGGAACCAATAATGAATTCTCAAAAAAAAATACTTTCCATAGTAAATGTCAACCTTGCTCAATCATAACATAATGTATGAAAAGTAAAAAATGATTTTTGAGTATTCAGTATTGATCCCATAGTAAAACTTGTTCAGCATGACTAATCCAACATAGGTTTCGAAAATATGCCATCTCGAAATCTCCACCCAGTATATCAAACAAATTCAAAGATTATGTGTATATGAAACTGGATCAGTAATATAAGTACCCATCATATAAAAATTCTAGCAAAAATTTAAAAAAGATTTGAATGACCTCAGTCATGCGAAAAAATATCTCAATTAGGTACTTACCTAAAATAATTTAATTATAAACAAAATATTTTTTCAAAATTTACTGAACCAATGACGTTTTATATGAAACCTACAAACATACCAAGTCTAAACCAGATATATTAGTTCACTAATTATTCAAGCCGACGCCGCTCGTAACTTACACCTTATGTAAACAAAGGCAAAACTAGACAGACCCAAACCACTAGACCGAAATTACGTAGAATATTTATTGAACGCATACATTCAGTATGTGTTGGGTACTTAATTTATCTCGGTTCAACTCACAATACACGTTTGACTTATGGGTAGTTATAATGAGTACTGGATATATAGATTTTAATCCAGTTTATAAAAGAAGGTAGTAAGAATAGAACAGGGAAAGTGTAGGTCATAGAATAGAACAAGCTTCGGTCTTCTATGGCGTGGATGAATTGATTGAAAGAGTACATAATATATGTAAGAAAAGATAGAATACTTGAGAAATAGAAGAATAATCACGATGTGGTGAACCCAGATGAAGTTAGTAGTTGAGGCTTCAACCCATTGATTCCTATGGTAGAAATTTAAATAATTGAACATATGAAACCTGTAGTCCTTAAACTAGTACTGTACTGTACTTCAGAAACCAGTGTCTTTTCGCAACATTTAGGTACTACTAATTTATACGTGAACTAGCAGACCCCCGCGGTTTCACCCGCGAACGGTATGAATTATTTCGCGCAGAACACTAATTATTTTTCAAAAATAAAAGTAGTTGATCCTTTCCTCCTCCTTTCCTCTCCTCCTCCTTTAACTATGAACCGGAACAGACCTTATAAATTTTGGGCAAAAAATCATGACGTCTGACAACGCTGATACAAAGTCACAAATTTCATACAATTAGAGTTTCACTATAATCATATACATTTACACAAACTGAGGTCAAACAATAAAAACCTATACACGAGATAGGGATAAAAATACGCATAGTCCTGCTCACACATACACGTTTTGACATATACGTATCTTGACCTGTCTACCTGTAATTCTCGGTCTACGGTGCAATGCAATACTCTTTAAAATAGGAATGTCAAATATAAAAGAATATTTAAATCAAAAGCACTAAGGAGTATTGATATCAACTTCGATGCAAATCACCCCTAAAATAACTTTCTACCCCTTTTTGACCCCGTTAGGCGATGAGTTTCAATAAAATACGAAATACGTCTTCCATAAATTCTGTTAAAGACTGTTTATGCAAAATTTGAAGTAAATCGGACCAAAGAATCACGTTGTCCCATACAAACTTTGACCCCGTTTTTCACCCCCTTAGGGGTTGAATTTCGGAAAATCCTTTCTTATCGGATGCCTACTTCATACAAAGAACACACCCTCCAAGTTTCAGGTCTCTACGATCAGCGGTTTACGCTGTGCGTTGATTGTCAGTCAGTCATTCAGGACAAAGCATTTTATATGTATAGATAACAATTATATTTAAAGAGTAATGGAAATTTGTAAGCCTCATTGAAATTACAAAGAAATCATAAAGTATAGCTATTACTACAGCAAAGATATCAGTAGTCAATATAATAAGTGTAGAAATTAAAAAATAGAAAAAAACAAATTAATAAGCTTTAATTGAAGCACTTAGCTACAATTTATTATAAATTCGTAATCTCCTTATTGTAAATGTTAATTTGAACAGCCATGACAAGCAAATTAGAATAAGTCAGAAATAATCAAATAAGTACGCATCAAGTCTGTCTGTTTCAAACAATAGTTAGGCAGTTTCAAAATTACCTTTACTGTAGTGAATTCGATCTCAAATCTTTGGACGGACTTTAAGCATAAGTTATAAAGGTCAAAGTTACAACAGATTAAATAAGGTTGAGAGGCCATTACAGTTTAGGGTATTGGTCCGAAAAAGTTCTTTACTTCGGATGAAAATTTAAGGAAAATGTTGAAGTTAGGAAAGAAAATCGCTTTCGTGTTTCGTAAAATGATTTACGGAATTATGTACTTTGTAAATTAACAATGTGTTTTATTATGGAAGTTGTTAAGTAAAAAATTGCATTTAATGAATGGGCAATGTGTTTTTGAGTATTACAATCAGTTTATAACTTAGTTCATTATCAATTTTAATTTACAACAACAAAACAAACACAATTTCAACATTAGAACAAAATATATTTTCTGCTAAAAATAACACAAAGTCCTTGAGTATTACCATTATAAATATCATCTTCTCTCTTAGGGTCAGCTTTATGTCTCTCCACTTCTTGCTCCCGTCAAATCCTCCTTCTCATCACATCCTAATATCCTCATTTAAACAGCCATACCACACTTTCTTTAGCGTTCCCTTTTAATGGTTGTCTTCGGGTCTTAAGTGTAGCACGTTTTTTTATATAAAACAACAACAAACATGCGGCCCGGATGATGTTAATCATTTTCCGTAGTCTATAGATGCTTACAACCATGGATGAAAGTTTTTCTCTGTGCTTAAAACACTAGGGAAATCAAAAGCACGTTACTGACGCTTCTAAAATATTTTCACACCCTTAAAAAAACCCCAAGCTCTCATTCCACAACCTGAGCATCTTTTTTAGTTACGTGATCCTGTTCTTTTATTATCTCATGTCCGAATTATATATTATCATCAAAAAATATTTCAATATACCCTAGAGCAAAACGGAGATCATTTTTTTTAAAACATTACTAAATATAAAAGTGCCCTTTATTTGTATTTAGATTTTATTTGATACCTAACCAATCCATAGATTTTATTTGATACCTAACCAATCCATCGGGATTTAACAATATAGGTACAATCAACTCGAACAATTTGGAATAAATCTGTGGATAGGTTTTATTTTCATCTTTAGGGAATCATTTTGTGGTCCCGCTTTATTTTCTAAAAGATAAAATGTATTGATGTGGTTTACTTGCTTCTACCCTTTAAATTTGTGGCCGTGGGATTAGATTGGGGAGACGAATAATTTTGTGCGGTATGTTTGCCTAGTGGTAATAACTAAAGCGTATTTCAATTATGTATTACATCTATTATCTAGCTAAAAGAGTATAAGTTCTGCTTAGTTCATGGTCGTTTGGGAATAAATATCCTAGGATTAAGACAAGCGGAATAAGACCATGTACTGCAATCCAGGGAGATAAGACAAGAAGGTTTGGCCGACGGCGGAGCACAGAAGGAATTTTGACGACGGATATATTTATCGTCCATTTTGAAGATAATATGTTTTTAACGCGTATATTTAAATATACACTCCAAATATAACCTAGTAGATAAAATTTTGTATAAGATCGATGTCATAAAAAGCGAAGTTCATGCCGTTTAGGTATTCAAAACCTGGCAGGACCGTGAACCACACTATAGTATATACCTATATATGACATCCAGAGGAGCAAACCTCAAAGTTGGAGCTCGTTATCAAAGTGACGGTGTCCGTGCTCAAACTCCAAACAATCTGCACTTACCTCCAGCAAATGTTTGTTCAAAACTACCAAACAATCTACAAACATATCAAATGGAAGGATCACGATCACAAATATAATGACGCTCGTACATTTATGAAGATTAAAACCACACGATTAGTATGAAAATATATATCGTTCTTGCAAGTGTATTTTGAAGAATGTGTTTTTTTTTGTAAATTAGTGTATTGAGCGCCGTAGTTAGCTCTTTCGAACTGTCCTTTTTTTAAACTGTGTCTTTTGTTTGTTTTTTTATTGTTTTGGTGGATTATTCTTAACTATGGATTCTCTTTCCATGCTATCTCCTTCAAAAATGGTAGGGAGAAGAGGTTGTATAAGAACAAAATAGAAAGAAATTAAAAAATCTCTAGCGAAAACAAACGCTTGAAATCTTTACAGATTTTTGCTTTTTCTTACAATCTTGTTTTATTTTTGTAATTTTAACAAACGCTTGGGATTTTTCAGTGAGCTTGCTTTTAAAGCCAAAAGCCTTTTTTCGTAAATAAATAAATATAGGCACTTTTGAAAACCAAAAACAATGGCTTAAAGAGTTCTTTTTTTTTTTTTTTTTTTATATTAATTATCGCCACAATAAAGCTGGAGTGATTGTTTTTTTAGATTAAAATATCACATAATATGAAATTATTTTTTATATCAACGTATCACGTTTTCGATCACCATGAATCAGTTTTAGAAAACAATATAGAAGCGTAGTTTAGGATTTAGTAGCAATTAGCACATGCAATCAATAATTTTTATTATGTTAAAAATAATAGTGCAATATAAAATTTCTCTAAAGCTATTGATTTGGCAAAAAACGACTATAAAAATAATTTTATATTGCTCTATATAAAAATATAATATATTATAAATAATAATAGATTAGATTAAACTGTAGTTTTTAAGCATTAGTTAAAATAATGTAGCTATCTCAGTCTATATTTTCTTCCTTCTAATGTATTTTTTAAGAAATGCTTATTTGGACAAATTTTATTTTTTTAATTCTCGCCTATGTTAAAAGGAATAAAAGCATACTGAGCATATAAAATATAAGCATATAACATTAGAAATAACTTTATTTTACTACTGAATCTGTCTCGAATTTATTTTCGAAGCAATCGTACTTTTTTATTTTACCCTCGATTAAAGTTACACAAAATTGTCTTTCAATATTTCATAATATAAACGTCAGTAAATTCATTAAAAAAAATTCGAAGCTTAGAAATGTACTTATACCCAATCCTGAAGCAAAATAAATAAAGGCTTACATGCTCTGCGCCATAAATCCCTTCTTCAGCTGACATTGGCGGAACATAAAGGGTAATAATGCTAAATTGTCACCTGCTACCTGAAAGGTTGAATTCATTTGGATACATTTTTCAAAATATTACCAAACAAAACAGTATTATACCTCTACCTACGAATTTTTAAGATATCCGCCCTAATTTCGACAACTATCTAATAGCGACTGATGTCGAAAGCGCGAGAATCTGGAGACTGGGAACGTTGCCAAACGGGAACAACCCGGATCTAAGGTTTTAATCGAAAATATACAGACTATTATTAGAAGAAAAAATAGTAATTAGTAATATAATCTAATGTTTTCTAAATGTAGTTAAAGGGTCAATGGTTAAATTTCCTAATGAAAGTATCATAGCTTATACCAATTTAGTATATCTGGTCTAACCGGTCACTAACTATATGCACATAAATGGCACTTAATTCGCACAATCACGTGTACAGTGGCTCAAACACACAGTTTAATTATTGTTTACTTACTCGACAAGCATATTGAGGTCATATTAATAATTACATATATGATCTAAATACACCACCTAGTGATAATTAGTGGTATTAATCCTATGTTGCATGTTCCTGCATGAATACCAAATGAAACTAGAATAATATTTTAACTAAAAATAAAAATATTCTTTGATCTCCCAAAAAAGTGTGATTTTAAAGTGCTCTATAAATAATAGCCATTTTATTAAATATATGAACACGCTTTTAAATTTGCAAGAAAATGAAAAAAGTATCATAAAATATTTGCATAAAAATCACATTTTTATTGAAGCAGCGTGCAGTGAAATAGTGAATTTATGAACTCGTTCGCCTTTATTTACCTGCACGCAATTTTCTCACCTAGTTTATAAAACACGCAAAGTATATTATGGAGCTAAACGACAAACTTCTATAAAAAAAACGTTTATTTTTACGCTCAATTTAAAATTATCTCGTCAAAACAATTTCAAAAGAGAATGATCGTCCAAACACGACACAGGTAATAAAACACCCATTCTTTTTTGAAATATTTGTCCACCAAAGTTTGGCTTCACAAAATGGCGTGACGCGATTGCTTCGACAAACGAGACAGTCCATAGCGGCACCACTTTAAAGTGTTCACGCTTTGGGCTAACAGATGGCGTTCCTCCAGAACCGCTCCATATCGCTGGTGGACATGTACATCGACAACTCGGAGCCTTCGGAGAACGTCGGACAAATACACTTCTCCTTGGAGTACGATTTCCAGAACACCACTCTGATATTGAGGATCATTCAGGTACGAAGTATATTTATATAAACTTAAAATAACTAGGGCACATCGGGTTCTCACGCTAAAAACTCGGAGCAGCCCAACTGAGGAAGTAACTCCACCTTATAGAAGATCGGAGCCAGATAACATTACTTTTATGTGCTATTGTGTTCTTGCGATGAGTAAGGTCGCCACGTCGCCAAACCTCCACAAGGAAGCACTTTTACACTACGTTCCATCCCTTTTGGTCCCGGTGTAGCGACTTCTCTTGGGTTGAGGCTCTTCAAACTTCGGTTCAAGATGTAGAGATGCTTAGATTGAGATTAGCGCTTATAGTGCGGTAACTGGTTTTGTTCGCATAGCAGATCTTGGCTGCCCTAAGACCAGGGTATCCAATAGTTTGTACAGTTTACACTTTAAATGGTTGAAACTGACAATTATCTAATGGTCTTTAAACAGAGAGCCTTATCTAAACCACCACCTACCGCTAAAACCACAATGCCACCATTGAAGCCTTTTCCTGATTTATCGGTATGACATCAGTGCAGTATTTTTCTGCTCGGTACCAAAGTAGTACTGTATCACATGAATAATTCATAGTTGCAACAATTTCGTTCGACACGTGACACTTTTACTGGAAATGCATGCCAAGGTGCAATATCCTGAATCGATTCCAGCCTTCTAGTGTACGTGCTGCGCCTATTCGGAAGCACTCACACAAATGTAAGTACCAGTACGTACCAATAGGGTTGATGACTCATGTTGAATTTTACAAGATACCGCAGTACGAGACCTCAAAGATGAATTAAAAGCTACTTATAAAAAAAATAAGGTAACTATTGATATTGATCGAGACCTCCGGAGACCAGCGGGCGGGGAGCTTTTTCCGCCAACGCGTCAGCTTGGCTATCCAAAGAGGAAACGCTGCCAGCCTTCTGGGAACCCTGCCGTTAATCGGAAGCAGCGGCAGGCTTGAGGAAATTTTCTATATATAGATTGTATTTTGTACATATTTGTTGTAAATAAAGATTACTCAAAAGGTAACTATGTACATAAAAGCAGTTTTTCACGACAAAAATGACGTGTTTTCTCCATACAATCCAGTACAGCGGTACTCAAAAGTGACGAGTATCAATTTGTGTCGGGCGTTTTCGACGCTCTCTGATTTTGACTGTCATTTCTGACTTTTGTAGTGCTCCAATTGTAATTGGTTCCCACCAAAAAACCTGATTTATTGACATCATAAAAAAAAGTTGTCGTTTAGTCTATTGTACCGAGCATACTCGTACCGACAAAACAGGATAGAGCCTCATTCTCAAAAAATCATGGTAACCAAAATCCTCAGCGCAAAGTTTACTCATTGCAAAAATACCTCATTCGATACATACATATAGCCCATTTGGTAATTGTTTTTCGACACCGCGACGATGGTCATCGGTTTACTACAAGTGTGTACCCTAACCAAAGAATAGCTACGTGATTGTATAATATCATGCCTAGCTTTGGTTGAACTTAGAATTTTTTAAACTGCTTCCAGTTCTTTGGCTATCCACGTTCTGTTGTCTCTCTTTGAGGTCGCTCAGCTTGTGGACAACAATAATTATTAAATTAAATGAAATTAAAATTCATTTTTTTCGAGTAACAATTGGACTCATGACATTTTTATGAAAAGTTCACATGTTGAAAATGCTAAAGTTTCCTCAAACAAGTTTTTTTAAATTTTCACGTTTCTCTTCTGAATTACGTTATTTCCATAATGTTCCAGTTAATAAAATAAAACATAAAGTACTTTGTCATTTTTCCTTCCGCGAAGAATATTATTTTTTGTTTATTTATTTTATTTTTATTTATATTTTATTAGCGTACTTAACACACAAATTCAAAACAATTGGTATTTACAATAAGGCCAATATTATTATACATTGAAGTTAAGCTATCAAAAACAAATTTAAAAAAGGTTAATAAAAAGAAAAAGTTTATAAAAAAATATCCTCTAGAATTTGGAATACAATTTAAACGCAACTGATACATAGGTAATTAGGTATGTTACTACAATACACCCGATATGTATTTGGTATATAATATATCACATACTAATATATATACCAAACAATATACTTACTGACTAACATCACAATATCACGAGCTCAATATCTGATAATTATTTCAACAAATAAATGATCATATTTTCCATTATTTGCTCATTTCCGTACAATAATGTTATCTGTTTATACATTGGCTTCAGTGGATATTGTTCCGAGAGAATTAATTTTATTTTGACCACCACCAACCTAACCTGAGGCGTGGAAAATCATTAATTCTGACAAAGTAGGAAGTGCTATATCACTCAATCTTTATGGCTTCCATAAATATAAATATGGTTCAGCTTATTGTAGTATTTCTTTCTTGGTATGTAACTATTTTGTTCCAAATTTATGATTGATGCGCTTTTATATACTTATTGACATTCTCATTTGTTGAATTTAAGTGCACCTGGTGTTTCCCCCTTTTCAACAATTATGACCAATCTCAAATCCATTTAATTATAAGCTCAAACTCATTGTTGGATTCAAACCTACAACATTCAACGTCAATACTACTAAGCAATCATTCCCTTGAAACATAATTATCATTCTAAAAATTGGCATACCAAAATTTAAACCCAAAGTAAATTTTCAAAATTTCATATCTCTCAAACATACTTTCAGGGTAAAGACCTCCCAGCAAAAGATCTGAGTGGCACATCAGATCCGTACGTGCGTGTCACACTCCTCCCTGATAAGAAGCATCGGTTGGAGACCAAGATCAAACGGCGCACCCTCAACCCGAGGTGGAATGAGACCTTCTACTTCGAAGGGTTCCCGATACAGAAGCTACAGAGTCGGGTATGTGTAAAAGAATTTATGGTGTGCGTAAGATTTTTTTTGGTACCGTAACTGATATCAGGAGGTATTTTAAAGGATAAAATTGTTTCATTATCATACCAGAAAAAGACGCATATATATAACCTGGAGCTTAATAACCTCTTCCGCCCTACTTGTGGTTGGATGTGATGGTGTTGAGATAAGAGCCTGCCAATATAACTGTCCTTGAAAATATCTTCTTTACCTTATATAATACAATTTATATCAACATCAAGTATTCACAAATAAATTCGTAACATGTTTATACTAACTTCTGCTTCGCAGTTAGTTACCCTCGAGGGATCTGATATTATCCTGAGATCTGATCTGAGATCTGTGTTCTATGTATCTACCTGCCAAATTTTATCCCAATTGGCTTACCTATTGGTTGCCTTGATCAAGCATTTAATGGCCTCAAAAACTTTTGTTTTCATATTATTAGTAAGATTAGTATTAATAAAAATAATATCTACTTCAACAAATTCAAATTCTTCATTTGCAATATGGTATACAATGTCAAAAGAGGTTTTACGCTCTACATTACTTTCCAATTTAATAGAGTTAAAGTTGTCTAATGATCTTTTCCAGGTACTCCACCTTCATGTATTTGACTACGATCGATTCTCAAGAGATGACTCCATTGGAGAGGTGTTTCTGCCACTATGTCAGGTAAGACCCAACAGTCTTCAATGACCCTGATTTTGTTGTTCACAACTAAACTAATTTTAATCTCACTATGTCTCTTTCTACCAAAGAACATAAGAAAAGGATGTAAGAAATTTAGTGCTGTCAAATTAGTCCAATGCTTGTTTTCAATATAAATTTAGTCGCCATCTATCGCGGGTACGCCTAAATACACGCAAAATAAGACGGCAAAGATTAATTTGACAACTTAAAATATGTTCTATCCTTTTTCAATAATGTTCGTAAGAAAGAGATGAGATGTGACTAAAATTAGTTAGTGCAATTTACAACAGAATTGGCACCACTATCTTCTTGAAGAACTCTTAGACAAAACTTGTACATGGGTATTTTATTGCATCTTATTTCAAACTCTTGCACTTTGACTACAGTTTGAATAGTTGTTATCTAGAACTAGCTAGGTATTTATAAGGTATAGGACAGTGTCGTGTTACTTTATGAGTATTTTAGGGATAAGTAGTACCAATCTATAGTCCATCTTCGGGTACCAAGCTATGTCCCCCAATCGACAGAGTTGGTGCGGTGACTTTGTCGTAACGAACATACACTTACATATAAAAAGAGCTGACCCTATAAGCAGGATAAACTAAATATATAGGAGTCATCATCATCATCAGCAAAATTGGTGCCCAATTTTCTAGTTGTTTATTCAAATGGTTAATTCAAAAACATTTATTTTTCATTTTTATATGGTTAATTCAAAAACATTTATTTTTCATTTTTTCGTTCTACTATATTAATTTAGTTTTTATTCACAGAATTAAATATAAAAAATATTATTTATTGAAATAGACCTTATAGAATAAAAGTAAACAAAATAGCTTAATCTAAAAAATAACTAAAAACTATGAAAGGTAAAAAATTATAACAAAAAACTATTAAATATTATTTTCTTTGAAAAAATATTTCTTTAATTTGTTCTATTGTAGAAGTACTTTATCGACAGAAACTTTGATGCGAGACTATGAGCAACTCAATAATTTTGTCGAAGTTTCAACGGACCTTCATATTTCCCAGAAGGGAGTTCCTCCGAACAAACTCTGTATACACCTAATCGGTTCAAATCCTGGGTATTACATGAAGTTTCCAGTTAGAATAATTTGCGGCTGTTGCGGTTCGCTGTCGACGCCATTTTCATCCATGCATAAAATAGATATTTTGGAGATTTGATTGCTTATTGCATAAAGCGTGCGATGTATTTTTGTTTTATATATTTTTAAGTAGCTCTTTAACAATTGAGCAAGAGAATAGCTGTTGTATTTTACATACATGTTTGTAACGATGCGACCTCTCCCATTTCAATTATTGCTTCTGGTCACAAATACTATTTCCAAACTTACATATTATTCAATTTTCAAATGTTCAAATTTTGGAATATTCTTATTTTCAAATTTTTGAATGAAGAATGTCCATCAGACATTCATTCAACTAGGTCATTATTGAGAACCAACTCATTACAAGTGGACCTATATTTATTATAAAAGTTTTTAAATGTCCTAGTCATGGACTTAGTTACATGAAGTGCATCAATTTAAAGATTTAACATACTAGAACCCAGCTGGGGTAAGTTCCTTGGTTTCATATCACCACTTCCCTGTGTCCCAAATGTCCTCTCAGTAATAATATCTGTACAAATGTTTTATATCATATTTTCTTTATCATTGTTACAGTTCTTTATTTTTACACAATAAACTTTATGGAAGACAGTCATAATTTTCATTTTCTTCAACTGCATTATCTACTACTTTGAATGCTCCGGTCGTAGGCTGATAGTAGTGCTGATAGCCAACCAAGCCACGTCGTGACATGTTTAATCAAAACCTTAAATGATGGTAGCTGGTAGGGTAGCTTACTATGGTAAATAGACCATAGAGATTTATGAAATCTGCTATTTCTCCATATTCTAATGTGAGACATAATATGGTCGGAATATTATATGTATTTGACATAATTTTAGGTGAACTTAGCATTGTACCTTCTCTCTTTGCTCCTTAACGTAGTTAAATAAAATTTACATAAATAAAAAAAAACAGTCTGTCTACATTAAAATCAAATGCATCCAGCATCAGGCATCAGAAAGAATTAATCAGTCAAGGGAGGCGTTTACCAACATAACACCTTCTTCAATCCATAAAAAAATTCATACAGTCCACTATTTACTGTTTGTCACCATTTTGGTTCTACATCATATTGTTTACATGACGTTTCTATTCATGTGTGTGAAAGAACTTCCGGGGTTGTATGTAAATGATTGTTATTCAGTTGTGAAATCAAATGTCAACTGCAGTTTATTTATTCACATAATATTGGCTTCGTATTTCACAGCTACATGGTGGTGAGTGATAATGATATGTGCGTACATTTTCTCTACTAGACCTCCTTTTTAGTTCCTTGTTATTTTATATTATTACTAGCTTCTGCTCGCAGCTTCGCCCGCGTTGCCTACAGGAAAAAAATGACATAATTTTCTACAACAATAAAACAAAACAACTTCATCTCGCTTCGAGGGTGGAATTATTAAAAACGCTGAGACACGTATACATTAATTTTCAATCTTCAGCCTAAACACAAAATTTGAAGATCCTAACTTCGAAACTGACGGAATTTGATACAAACTTTCATCCCCTATTTTACCCCCTTAGGGGTGGAATTTAGAAAAACCCTATCTTAGTGGATACCTACTCTTCACAAAGAATATACCCTCTAAATTTCATGTCTCTAGGACCAGTGGTTTAGGCTGTGCGTTGATATATCAGTCAATCAGTCAGTCAGTCAGGACTTTGAATTTTATATAGGTATATAGATTAGGATTTATTCTATTTTTATTATTATTAAAAGGAACATAGGTATTACATAGTTTGGGGGTTACTTATTTTCGAGTTCTTTTACCTTAATTATCATTTATCTTTAGGTACACACGGCTACAGATCAAGCTATACATTTCCAAAATAAGCTGACCTCTCATTGTACGGAAATCCTATACAATGCGAGATCAGCTTATCAAAATTCAATTCAAAATCATTTATTCAAATAGACCTTCGCAGGCACTTATGAAAAGTCTGACTCTAATACTCTAATACCGGTTCGGAAGGTTGCATTTGCTGAGAAGAGCCGGCAATAAACTCAGCAATTACTCTTTTCAAAACAAGCTTAGATTCATTACATAATATTTACATTCTAATCGCACTGACAACAATTGCGTGCCCCGGCGCGGCGGCAAAACTACAAAGTAGACTGAATCTATATTTAATAAGTAAATAAATAAATGGCAAACTTAAGCAGACCAACCCCCACAAGCAGCACCTGTTCACAAGTATGACGCGTGTGGCAGCCATCGCCCTCCTCGCCATATTGGAGGGAAGTGAGCGACCCGTCACACGACGCCGCCGCAAGCAAAGGCCTTAAAGTGAGCATGACTTATTTAAGTCTGCCTTAGAAATAAAAAAAAAAAAACTAAAAGGAAACTACTGAACACGCAATTTGTTATCACTATGACTATTGACAAGTTTATACTAAATATCATTTAGGTATATAGAAAATATAACAATTTATTAGACAGACATAATATATCGATGAATTTAGAAATAAATGAAAAACATTAAATTGAATTAATTACTATAAGTAATAATCTGTAAATTAAACAAAAAAAAAAGATAACATATAATAATAATAGCATACTCTGAATTAAAATGGACCTTGAACTAGCTGCTAAGTGAAGCAAGTGCAGAGAGAAGCTACTTCCATACATCCTTGTCGTCAATATAATGAGACACTTTATAATACGCCCTACTCAATAACCGCTTTTTGATATGTTCCTTAAATTTAAAAAAGGACATACTGGTCACGCTATGAGGAATTTTATTGTAAAATTGGATACAATTCCCAAGAAAGGACTTATTTACTTTAGCTAATCTAAATCTAGGCACAGTTATTTTGTCTTTGTTTCTAGTGTTTCTATCGTGATAATCGCTATTGACTGGAAACAAATTAATGTTTTTACGAACATACATAATATTTTCAAAAATGTACTGAGAGGGCAAAGTTAATATATTAATTTCCGGAAATACCTTTCGCAGAGATTCGCGAGAACCCAAACAGTAGATGGCGCGAATTGCTCTTTTTTGCAATACAAAAATTGATTCCAAGTCTGCGGCAGAGCCCCACAGCAAAATACCGTAAGACATAAGGCTATGAAAATATGCAAAATAAATTAATCTGGCTGTATTAATGTCCGTCAGTTGCCTTATTTTGCTGACTGCAAAAGCAGCGGAGCTCAGTTTACCACCTAAGGCTTCCAGGTGAGCACCCCACTGCAATCTACAGTCTATGGTCAGACCAAGAAAAACAGTCTTATCTACTACATTAAGTTTAGTACCGTCCACAATAACATTGGTATCAACTTTTGGTACATTTGGTAATGAAAATCTTATACATTTAGTTTTTTTAGAATTTAGCATTAGATTGTTGGTAGCAAACCATTGAGACACAGTTTCCAGAGCGTGGTTAACTTTTAAAAGGTCTTTGTCTTTTCTATCTACTTTAAATATCAGAGACGTATCATCTGCAAACAAAACGACATCTGATAGTTCTTTCACCATGTAAGGTAGGTCATTTATATAAACTAGAAACAGAAATGGGCCTAAAATCGAGCCTTGAGGTACGCCTAATTTGACTAAGGAGCCCGATGACACACTACCATTGATTCCTACTTTTTGTTGGCGCCCTGAAAGATAGGAAACCACAAGATCGAGGGCCACTCCACGAATTCCATATAACTTAAGTTTAAGAGCTAGCGTTTGGTGATCTACGCAATCAAATGCCTTGGAGAGATCACAAAAGATACCAATAGCATCGTGTGAGCATTCCCAGGCCTGAAAAATATGCTTAATAAGTTTAGCTCCCGCATCCGTAGTGGACTTACCTCTTGTAAAACCGAACTGATCATCATGGAGTATCTTGTGGTTATTAAAATGCCTTAACATTTGGTTTAGCACAATCTTTTCAAAAATCTTACTTAATGCAGGAAGTACTGAAACAGGTCTGTAATCTGAGGGATTGTTTTTACATCCCGATTTAAAGATTGGAACAATTTTGCTGTATTTCATTAAGTCAGGAAAGTTGCCCTGTTCGAGACATTGGTTAAAAATGAGGGCTAAAATAGGGGCAATATTGAAAATAATTGACTGTATAACCTTAACTGACAAACCCCATAAGTCTTCTGTATTTTTCATATTTAGTGACTTAAAAGCCGTGATAATGTCATAGTCATTAACCTGGGTGAATGCGAAGTCTGGAATGTTTTGTTGAAAATTATTCTGTAAAATCGATTCTGCTAACGTGGAAGACGAAGCAAGATTTTTAGTAGCCTCCATAGGTATATTTGAGAAAAAAGTTTCAAAAGCAGATGCTACTTCTAATTTACCTGAGATTAATTTATCATTAATTTTAAGAGAAAAAGTATTATCTTTGATTTTATTTTTACCAGTCTCTGTATTAATAATCTGCCACACTGTTTTAATTTTATTATTAGAACTATTTACCCTATTGCCTATGTAGATGGCCTTTGCTCGAATACAAACCTGTTTAAATATCTTGGAGTAGTTTCTAACATATATATGAAAGTTTTCATTACTATTGTAAGATCTCTGATGGTAAAGATCATACATGTTATCCCTACTCTTCCTGATTCCTTTAGTTGCCCAGTTACAGAATTGAAGTTTATTATTATTTACCTTCTTAGTTTTGATTGGACAAGATACATTAAATTCGTTGCAAATATCTTTAAATATTTTTCCATAGTTTACATTTGGATCATCAGAATTATATGTAGTGTTACTAATTTTATAATCTATATTGACGCTGAAATTATTTAATCTCGTTTTATTAACTGACCTAAATGTTTTCGTTACGGATGAACTAAGTTTTTTATACGGAAACTTTACTAATTGGGCCAAATGATCCGAACGGACGCCACTTATTATTGACTTCTCTAAAACGTTACTGTTGGTTATTATGTTATCAATACAAGAGGAAGTAGTAGCCGTCACTCTCGTGGGCTCATTAAATAGATGAGACATATTAAATGATTTAAATAACGTAATAAAGTTATTTCTATCTAATGAGGGTATTAGGATGTCAATATTAAAATCACCACAAATAATTACTGACTTATTACACTTTGATAATTTACTAAGTATTTGTTCCATTATGGAACAAAACAAAGTAAAATTTGACGCAGGAGGTCTATACACACATAAAATAATGGAGCTTTCAATCTCTGCACATGCCACCTCGCATACGCGTTCCACAGAATGACAAGTAATATCAGTACGATTCTTATATTTAATATTACTATTTAGCAAAATGAGGGTGCCGCCACCCTGAGCAGTCACTCTGTTGTACGCACTGGCAACAGTGAAGTTATTTACATTAAAAAGCATTCTGTCTGGTTTTAGCCACGTTTCTGTAAAACATAATATATCGATTCTGATTTCATCACATAATAATTCAACGTCAAGTATTTTGCCAGAGAAGCGATTAATATTCTGATGTAGTAAAGTAATGCCATGAGTATGCTTCTCTGTTGTCGGAGTTACAAGTTTAAACAACTAATCACAGTATTATTAGTACTACTAGACAATACCGTTTTGTCACTAAGGCTACATTTAGTTATATTAGCTATAACCGTGTTAATATTGTAAGCTATCAGTGTAGCAATCAAGTTTTTACATTTTTTGGGCATAAACAATGAGTCCCCAGTAAATTTTAGTCCACTAACAAATTTATTAGTGTCGAAGTAAGAAAAAACGTCACTATGACGACATGTCAAACTATATATAAAATTGTTCAAAAACAATATATACCTATTTTGTTTATCCGTATAGTTGACGGAGTATGGCAAAGCACATAGAAAAACATTCATCACCTTTAGTTTGAGGAATGTTTCAAAACTATTAATTAATTCTTTGAATTTCACGTTCAAACCATTTCCTATAAGTATCACAACAGTGGTTTGTTTGTCAAACTTAGTACTTACAATTTTATTCATTATATCAGTATAGGAAGCTCCCGGCATACAATAATTAATAACTGGCTGATCCACACGATTATTTAAAATTGGTCCAAAATTGACCCCAATGTGGTCAGAAAACACAACAGTTTTCATGATTGATGCCTCAGAGCTCCCCACAGAAATATTGACACTGACATGTGGTTCAGTGCTTGGAGCACCCGGAGCGCCCGGAGCACTCGGAGCGCCCGGAGCACCCGGAGCACCCGGAACACTCGGAGCACTCGGAGCGCCCGGAGCACTCGGAGCGTCCAGAGCACTCGAAGCACACGGAGCGCCCGGAGCACTCGGAACGCCCGGAGCACTCGGAACGCCCGGAGCACCCGGAGCGCCCGGAGCACTCGGAGCACCCGGAGCACTCGGAGCGTCCAGAGCACTCAGAGCACACGGAGCGCCCGGAGCACTCGGAACGCCCGGAGCACTCGGAACGCCCGGAGCACCCGGAACACTCGGAGCGCCCGGAGCACTCGGAGCGTCCAGAGCACTCGGAGCGCCAGGAGCACACGGAGCGCCCGGAGCACTCGGAACGCCCGGAGCACTCGGAACGCCCGGAGCACCCGGAGCACTCGGAGCACCCGGAGCACTCGGAGCGTCAAGAGCACACGGAGCGCCCGGAGCACTCGGAACGCCCGGAGCACTCGGAACGCCCGGAGCGCCCGGAGCACTCGGAGCACCCGGAGCACTCGGAGCGTCCAGAGCACTCAGAGCACACGGAGCGCCCGGAGCACTCGGAACGCCCGGAGCACTCGGAACTCCCGGAGCACCCGGAACACTCGGAGCGCCCGGAGCACTCGGAGTGTCCAGAGCACTCGGAGCGCCAGGAGCACACGGAGTGCCCGGAGCACCCGGAACGCCCGGAGCACTCGGAGCGCCCGGATCACTCGGAGCGCCCGGAGAAGAGAGATCAACACATGGTAATGGATTAGTAACATGACAATTACATATCTTTTTCAATGTTAGGGAATCAAACCGTTCTTCATGATTTTTGCACATGTCCACCAGTTTTGTGACTGCAACTATGTGCTCGCTGATCTCTTTCTTAGCACTGTTATATCTGCATGCTAAACCATTAATTAAATCCTCTTTGTGCTTCAGATCTGTTTGTAACTGCAGCATGTCAGTGTCATATAATAACCTCATATTTTGCAAACTACTATTACATGTTTTTAATTGAGTAATTAGTCCTACACGTTCTTTCCTAAGTTTTATATTTTTACAGAAACTTTCTTTACATTTTATGAGTTTCCTGGTTTTGGTAATGAATTTATTTATTTTGATGTACTTTTTGATTCTATTATGACTATTCATCAAAATCGGTTCATTAGTGGTTGATACATCATTTGTCAAATCAATGGTCTCAATAAGCCTAGAAGTAGGTAAATGACCAGGACAACTCACAACAAGTTCATCAAATAGGCTAAGTGTACTTTTTTCCTGATGACAACTTTTCTCAAGTTCATACTTAGTTATAATGCCATTGGCCCGGCTCAAGCTGAGTTCAAGTTCAGAAATGCGAGTCAAGGCCATTTCATGATTGTCACTACATTCTTGGAACTGTAATAATTTTTCCTGCAATTTACTTTGGCGATCATTAGCCTCCGTACAATGTTGGTGAAGTTCAGCCATTTCACTTTTCAACTGACTATTTTTGTCTATGATTTTCTTAATTTCCTCCTCACTTTCCTCTCGCTCCTGCAGCAACTTAGTGCAGTCATCCTGGGAGACCTTGAGTTCTTGCAAGGTCTTCTTAAGTTTTTCCTCCATGTCACGAGCGGTGGCTCTGCGAGTTGTCATTTTAATTGAAGTGGACCTGGAATACACACAGGACGGTTTAAGCAAGTGGGAAGATAAGGATTAATATTTGAGAACCTACACCACAGTCTATACAGTAAATTGAGTTGTAATTAAGAGAATTATTCACAAATAATACAAGATGAGGTACTACTAAGGATTGTGTAAATATTTAATTATTAGTATTACTTATGTTTTTGTGAACTTGGTATATCTATATAATAAATTATAATGTTTAATTTAGTGTTTCTCTTTCAAGATTACTGTAATAAGTACTACTTGGGATTGGGTGTCTAATGGAATGCCATAAATGTTAAACATTAAAATGAAAAGTTTAAAGTGAGGGGATTGCCAAAATATTGAGTTTATATATCATCAAGGATACTGCAGTGTTCAGTATGTTAAGTTTTTAACTCTTAACACAATTTGGCAGACAAAATAAGTTGTGATAATCCCTGCTGATGCATTTGCATCTGTATGATATAAGTAACTCAAATTGACAAGGAATCATAAAGATATGATTCCGATTCAAAAGATTTAGCTACTATTGATATTATAAGTATAAAATAAGGCTTATTATCACAATACTCCCCAGGTTTATTGTTGGTTTTCAAATTCCTTCCGTTGGCTGTCACTTCGCCGGTGAATATCACAGCTGATTTTCGTTATTTTTCGTAAAGACACTTTATGTTTTTATTTTTCAGGAACATTAATCATAAATACTATTTAATTACAATGAAATATAATGTATTTTACTAAAATTAGAATTATAAATTAATTAAAATACAGGAGACAAACTTTTGACAAGTTCACTACAGTGTTGCCCGTCCCGTATTTATATACTGGAAATGTATAGCTTGATGTGTTGCCGTGTGTACCTACAAACAATCTCCCAGTAGTTTTAAATGATTACATTTACTATTTATGATGTATCATGCAATCTGATATCTTTTGTAATTTGTTATAATTTTGTAAAAATAAGTGGAACTATTGTAGTAAATCTGGCTTCGCATTACGCCTACATGAAACAACACGGCAAAGCTCTCGTGAAACTGTTTGCTATTTATTTGCGAAAGGTAACTGGATAGAGCGTGCAATAAAGTTAGAGTGCTTTTTTACACTTTTGATTTTAGTGTAATAGTTTATCTATTTCACATGCAATTGATTTTCAGTTGTTTCAATAGATACAATGACATGTTTTGACTAAATGTTGGTCGCACACAAAGCCAAGACAATAACTGGCTCTTAAGTGCAACTATCAGAACACATCGATAGATGCTTGGTGACAGATTTTTAACTTGTAAGCTAGCCAGGTGGGTAGGTAAATATCCTATAACCGTTCTAAGCTGTATCCGCGTAATTTTCATATTTTTCTTCTTAACAATTATTAGTAGCGCTATTTTCCACATAATACAATACAGAGAGAATAGAATACAATATATTCTGACAAAATCCAGAACCAATGCCTTAATTTTCTCTCGGAGGCAGTGTGTTTTATGTGATCTGTCCTCAATTTACTTCGTCCGCCGGATTTCCTATTACCTATTATTTTAGACAAAGGAAAGAAGTCCAATAAATAAGAAGTATGCCAATACAATCCAACGTGACAATAGGATGCTTTAAGTGCCGTTCATTCACTATTTGTGGAAAATGATGTTTATTTGGGTCACTGTTGGGTCTTTTTCTGATGATGATGATGATGATACATATAGAGTAGTTACAGACTGTCAGTCAAAGAATCAAACTGCTGGACCTAAAGATTAGGAATTCGGTGGAAATATTTCTCAAACACAGGCCTATACACAATAAAAATAATAATAATAGGTGCCTACCTACCCTAAGGATGCCTATCCACTGGAGTGGAGAGGAGAGGAGCGGAGCGGAGCTGTGGTTAATATGCAAGCGGAGATTTTCGCTCCTCTCCTCTCCGCTCCATTGGACAGGCAGCCTAAGAGTAAGAGAGTCCTTTTCTAAGTGATCGCGGTATAAGCAATTCTTCGCGTATAGTTTGAGTTCTATTGATATGTAGGTAAAATAGTTAATGTTGTAACATGTTTTCATCGTTTCCAAGATTTCTTAATTACGTTTCGATATTGAACGTTATTTCGTAATGAAATACTATTCGGTTAAACTAAGGTGCCAATCCCAAAGCGAGCGGACGCACGCAGAGACCACACGCTTTGAAATCGTGAATTAAACACGATACGATATATCGTTATACAAAAAACTGTCATAGGTACTACCAAAACATACGAAAATATTACAGTGCACACCGACAAAGGGAGAGAGAAAGTAAACATACACACACACACACCCACACATACCCACACAATATACTTTCGCCGTTACAGTATTACCCAACTGATATGGCACGTCGTGAATCTTCGTTCGCACTGAAAAGAAAGTATGGCCCCGAAGATTAACGAAAGAATGCTTAAAACTTACAATTAACCTTAGATCACTACTATAACGTTCATAATACACTGCAGCTGTTAGTTCCGTCTCACGCCCCTCCGCACGGCGCACGCTAACATGGCGGCAGCTGCCGACCAATAGCGTTTCCCGCGCTTTGAAAATGTATCTTCTGCGCAGGTACATCGGTAAGCCATATTAGTTGGGTACTACTGTACCTTATTTATTATAATGATTAGTGAGACAGAATACATCCTGATGATCTAAAAGAAAATATGATATGGCCACCATCGTGTGTTCTAATATTCCATTTTCAAAATTTGAATAACATTTTTTTTTTTCAGGTGGACTTAAGCGAAAAGCCGTCGTTCTGGAAAGCCCTGAAGCCACCAGCTAAGGACAAGTGCGGGGAGCTGCTGACGTCACTGTGCTACCACCCGAGTAACAGTGTCCTCACCCTGACGCTGCTCAAGGCCCGGAACCTGAAGGCTAAGGATATCAATGGGAAATCAGGTGAGGGATCCTTACGATTTGGCAGGAGTCATCAAATGGCAGTCCGCATCCGGACCGACGACCTATCTTGACGACCTACGATACTGCAAGACAGAACAATTAAGAGGAAAGGATGGCTGCAAGAAATTAGAAAAATAGGTTTTTAACATCTATTGCTGTCGCGCTTTGCCCGAGCTACCCCGCCCGAGGGCGATAGAGACAACTACAGCTTAGACCGATTATACCTATTTAAATTAGACGAAATAGCTATTTCGTATAATTTCGTATCCGCGGTTTTCTCCTCAAAACTAGATCGATTAAAAAAAAACAAGAATCATAATAAGAAAGGCTTTGGTCTATCGGTTTTCCTTTGTTTTTTTATATTCGTCAAATTTGTTTGCTGGACGTCTGATAAGGGCGTTAAAAATGGTAAGTTTTTGTGATTTTGGAAGGCTCCTAATTCTTATAATAATTAATTTATGGAGAAAAACACCACTGAGAGACATACAGTGGTACCTACAGATTGCATTGTAAAATAATCAATGCTCTAGTGCCATTATCCAGAGAGGAAACTGAGGATTACGTTTGTATGGAACAAACGCCACCAGCATTTCCTCTTAAAGAAGTGATTCGTCAAACAAACTCAAGAAAAGAGATACTTATCTAGAACCGTATTCGAAAAATAGGTCTCAACTAGACATTGGAGCTCAAAGTAATAGAGAACTAAACAAAACAATCAAAATAAAAAGTATCGAGACACATCAAAACTTTCCAAATCGTAACTCCATTACATGTTGAATTCTAAGCAATCTATTTAAAGCGAGTTTTTGTATGGACTTTTATATACTAGCTCTGTGCTTCGGCTTCTATTCTTCTAGATTTCTCTGTGTCAAAGAAAATACTTATATCTGTTCCTCCTTTTGTTTGAAGGATGAAACAAACAAACAAAATAAAAAATGAACCATTGGAAAACGGAAAGTGTCTAGTGCACGTCAAAGCGTTGTATTCCTTCGCGTATTATTGTTTTTCTTAAACTTAGGGTAATATTGGAAAACATACGTTTTAAATTTGAACTACTTTATGACTAGACTTTATGGATTTCATTTTTAATTCTTTTATAGATTTCGATATTAATACATTAATATTACATTGAATTTAGTTCGCGAAAGCTTAAAAAGTACTATAAATATATAAATAAATAAATAACCTGGGATAATCTTCACACATGGCTATCTCCCAAATTTAGTAGAGCTTGTACTATGGAAACCAGATAACTGATATACTATATATACTACTTTTGTTTGTAAATAGGCATACATAATACATAATTACACCAGACTCATATAAGGGGGTTTATTACAACAATAAAAAAAACTGATTTACAAAAAACTTAAACCGACTTGTGTAGAAGTAATCAAATCCTGACCTTCAAAACAAAAAAAAAAGTTTTTACCAAATCGGTTATTAAATAACATACAAAAAATACAACGAATTCAGAACCTCCTCCTTTTTTGAAGTCGGTTAAAAATAGTCTCTTTTATTTATATGACTTTAGAAGGTGACTGAGTGATTTTAATAACATGTTTTGTAATAAGGGAGAAATAGTCTAGATTTACTGAAACTTTTTATCCCGGGAACGCGGGTGAAACCGCGGGGACAGCTAGTTTCAAATACTCAAAATCACAATAGAATTGTCATTAAACGCAAGCCTACGCCTAAAAATATCAAATAATCTTAAAAACAAAATGCTTATTATATTCATGCCTAATTCTTCACAGAAATTTCCATAAATCATGATACTTCCTGAAACGGCGTCCAATTAGAGAGGTATCATTTGCGAAAACCGGATCTCTTGACTTATATTGCTAATGCTTTTTTTCAGGCGCTTAATGACCGTCAATATTTCAGAGATATTTTGTAATGGAATAATTTTCATTAATTTATGGAAATCGTTTTGTTTTATTGATAAAATTATATTTCGAAAGACCTGTATTGCGACCTGTATTATAATATTATGCTTACGAAACATTGTTAGAACTTCTTTTTCAAACTAAAACAAAATCATATTTTCTTATGATTGTGTTATACTTACATTATGGAAAAATATTGTAAGCAATTCAAACAAAGAAGTAAACTTACCTCGATGTATCTATATATTATTAAAACGTGATGAGAGAACTTGGTGGATGCGAATTTTTGCAACGAAATTAAACATAGCTTAATAAACTTTATGTCAATTGTATAACAGACTAAATACGAGCCAAAAAGCGAGGAATTCTCGAGAATGCGCGAGGATTCCCGGGAAGACGCGTGACCTCTTTTTTGGCTGAGATTTGACATAGTTAAAGTTTATATGGAAAAATAATGCAGAAGGCTATTTATACCTCTGGGACCTGGAATCTGGATTTAGGATTTGATTTTTATAACTAAACTAGTAACCTAAGTACTAGTACTTAGTACCTATGTATATTGTTTTTCCATCTGCACGCATCTGCGAGTCTCAAAAGGAGCCATCGCATTTTGTGACTGGATCTTCAGATTTATTAAGCTGAATTAATTGCATCATCAATGAAATAATTGTATGCTTTGCCCGTTGAAATATTTTCGAGTTCAAAATGGTAGGGGAAAGCTGTGATAATTCTTTCGTTAGTGAACATTCAGTCAAAAATAGTGCCTCATCTACTTTTAGAATACTAGAATTTTAGAATACTTTTATAGCCCTATATCATCATCTAACACGATGAATTATCACCAAACGATACCCCATTCATCTAAGAATACGGTAGCCTGACCAAAATCTAAAACTAAACATATGTGTGTATCTAACTACAGTGTGTGGCAATAAAATAAATAACTAAAAATAAACAAGCATTTTCGAAAGCAATATTTTTTGTTCCAAATTTAAATATTTTTTAATAATATTTCAGATCCCTACGTAAAGGTGTGGTTGCAGTTCGGTGACAAACGCATCGAGAAGCGTAAGACTGCCATCTTTAAATGCACCCTGAACCCGGTGTTCAACGATTCCTTCTCCTTCAATGTACCCTGGGAGAAGATCAGAGAGTGTTCTCTGGATGTTCAGGTCATGGACTTCGATAATATTGGCAGGAACGAGCTGATTGGTAGAATATTGCTGGCCGGTGAGTTTGATTTGTCTTAATATATGTTTTTAACCACAGATTAGATTTATGTCTGTGGTTTTTACTTTTTTTTAATAAGATTTTTTTTGCAATTAAAATCAATTACAATTTTATTTTAAAGGCAATATGGTCGAACTTTAGGGGTTCAAGTTTAGTTTACGATGACAGGATGAAAATCATAAAAAAATCTTTATCAAAATTCCAGGAAAGAATGGTTCCGGAGCAACCGAAACCAAGCACTGGCAAGACATGATTACAAAACCGCGGCAGACCATCGTCCAATGGCACCGCCTGAAGCCGGAGTAAAATTATTGTTATTGAAAAAAGAAAAAAAGTTAAAAAGAGTTAATACAAAACGTCATAAGACTGAGCGGTTAACAAAAAAAGTAAAAACGGCACAGAAAAAAAAAGAGAATCTCTATTCTGGAACTGTCTTGATCTTTGGCGCTGTGCAGACTTTTTTTAATGACAGTTGCTAAAAGCAAGTTTCTTGCTAAACACCGATTTTTTTATAGATAAAAAAAACGGCAAGTAATCAATCGTGTAATCGTACGATTGTTTTTTAAAGACACGGGCTTACATTATTTTCATTTTTTTAAAATAGATATGTTGAATTGATTTTAACTTATTTTTAAACATTTTTTTTTCTTAATTTATTCGTGCGCACGCCTCTTAAAAACTTGACAACATTTTATCGAACTTCGATAAACTCTAAAATTGAAGCTAATATTTCTATGCTATTCTATGAATTTATTCTTGAATGCAATCATTATTTTATTTATTATAAGCTTATACTATCACTAGGAAAAGTATCAACGTAACAGCAATTATAGTTTATTCTTAAAAAATGTAGGGGAAACAGTAATAAAACTGGCCATATAGAAATTTTAAGATTTTTTTCCGCATTTCTGTCATATACTGTATTGTCAATTATGTTGTTTGAAAAGATTTTTTAAATGATTGAAAAAAACTCATGATTACATTCGTGAATAAATTGTAAATATTTCTTGTAACTGAAGTTTAATTGTAGGCGATGATTGCATAAATTGATGTTAAGAATTTAAATAAATTGTTAGAAGTGTATATTTAAAAATATTGTTAAATTATAGTGATTATACATGAAAAATGTCGAGTTCGCATCGCACAAAAAGCGTAGATTTTTCTTTTTGTATTTTTCACGATTGTTTTCAAATATTTTATGTTAGTTTTTGTCAAACTCCCTACCTTCTATAATTTTATAAATTGCTCAAATTTCAACAGAATACATATAGATCAATAATAATTTGAATATTAAATATTTTTATTAAACAATATTGATTTGATTGTAAAATTATCAAAAAAAATACCAACTGCCAAATTTTTAAATGTATCATCAAATCTTCATAAAAACGCAAGATTTTTTGAAAAATAAGTAGTTTTTTTTTTATTTTGATTTGGTTCAATTTAAATGTTATTTATAAATGGAATACATTCTAAATTAAAAAATAAAATGGTTAAGAAATATGGGGTGTAAAAACGGCTGGTCAATTTTAGGTGAGATTTTAAAGGAACGAGTGAATTTAAAAGTGACGTTGAGTATGTACCGAAAGTTGCATATTAAAAGTATTTTTTCTTTTTGCAACTTTTGGTGTATGTTTTAAAATTATTTGTTTTTTGTTAAAATACATTGGTATTTAAAAAAATAGTTTAAATAGTATTGTTGTTACATGTTATTGACGGCTTACATACAGTAGTTTGAATCGGTGTTAAAAATAAATACATGTTACAAATATACCTATCCAAACTGACTGGAATTCTTCGAAAAACGCGAGATCTGATTAGATCGGTATATCTTTTTTAAAAATTATAATTTTTGAAAATATTCATATGATTTAAATACTTCAATAACAATGCATAAATATACAGAATATAATAATATATACATTGTTTTGTAGACTGCAACTAAATGGTTACACATGTATATTTTTTTGCAAAAAAATGCGTCTCTTCAATCCGTGTTACATGCAGTATTCAAGTCAGTTCGTATAGATTTGTAAAAACTCATCAAAATACAAAATATTGTATACATTTATATTAATAAAAAAATGTATAGGGTCGTAGTAAAATATTATACATAGCTATACCTAACAACTTAGCTGTTTGTAATAGTTTAGACAGTTCGATGTGTACGCATAGTAAATGGTAAAAACAATCAATAAACAAAACATTGTTTTTAAATCCTCTGTCAGAGCTTTGAAAACCGATATAGGAAAAAAAATGCCAACAAAAGTTAATTTAGATTTTTGAAGTATAATGATAGTGTTTTAGATATTATAATCATTATGAGCCTTAAAAATGTTGTCTATTAAATGATTCAAAGCTGATTTGTCACAATAATATAAATCAGTATCTAGCAAGCTCTTCATACTTAATGTTTTAAATATCAGTTCACTCTGTACATTTTAGGTTTCTTCAATTAAGATTGGTAAAATAAATCACTGACGTAAATCAATAATCCTTAGGTACTACATCACATACTTATTGGAATAAAAAACTTGTATACAACATTATTTTTAGTATAGATTAAACCTGAAAAAACATCCTGTATATAAGGTCCTTCTAAAGTTGTGGCGGATATTTTTAGGGAGAATCTAAAGGTCATTAGTAATCAAAAAAACATATTAGAACAATTATAGGTCTGATGGTTCAAAAGAAAAAAAATAACAAAATTGAACTTTATGTAGGTACCAAGTATTAATTTATAAATAGTGTAGTATTTTCAATGTACGGATTATATTTCTAATATTATTTTTTTATTACTAATGACCTTTACATTCATCCCGAAAAATATCCGCCATAACTTTAGAAATACCTTATATATCCCCAAACGGATTTTCACTATACTAAATAAAAATAATGTTGTATAGGCTTAATTTTTTTTAAAGTGAAGATACGTTTCCTAGCCTACCAGTGCAGAGCAAAGCAACAAGTGCACGTTATAAAGCACCTTTGTTTCTTTCTTTCTTTATAGGCGCTGTTAGCAGGTATCATATCTTCCACATTTTTTAAATCTAGGTATGTTTATTCATTTTTCATTACAAGCAGGGTAATTTAGAGATGTTATCTACCTGCCTGCCCATAAACATTACAATAATAACAGTCAACCTCATACCCTGACTATGATAGACCTTTTTCGTAATATGGCATTAAATAGCAAAAGGAAAGATACTGGTTGGTCAAGCCCATACGTTACAAGTCATTTGGAATTTAACCATTTGCTAAATCAGTTTCGTAACTTTATGTGAGACGCAATCGTCAAGACTTGTATGAATGGTTCGAGAAACGTATCAAATATTTATTAGTGTGACTTAGAAACGACAAAAATTAAACCATAACTTTAATGTATCCGTTATTTTCTACATATTGAAAATACGTTACTTATTATTTAAAAAAAAAACAGAGTTAATGTTATTTTTTTCTTAATATTTATGAAAAAAAACATCTAAAAATGGGAGAACAGAGATAAAATAAGACACATAGAACCGGTGAAAAATAAAAACAAACGAAATTAAATTTTCTACGCTCCAGTGAAGGTCGTAATGTAG
This sequence comes from Polyploca ridens, assembly GCA_951394255.1. Classification (NCBI taxonomy): domain Eukaryota; kingdom Metazoa; phylum Arthropoda; class Insecta; order Lepidoptera; family Drepanidae; genus Polyploca; species Polyploca ridens. Next base: position 20,893,615 of record OX596243.1, read on the forward strand.
AGATACTTGTCATACATACCTAACCTAGACTACAAAATTATTCTCTATAATAATTGACTGTACTTATAGCCGAAAAAACTATATATTTTCTACTATTTATCACAATATATAAATAATCTGAAAAAAATAACTAATCGGAGTTTTTTATAAAAACTAGTCCTCTGTAAGGCTTCTTCTTTATTTTTGCTATGCATTTAAATAATAATTATTTTTCTAATTACATGTACGCTACAGCTTATCTATTTAGATGTAATGTATAGTAAAGAATGTTTGAAGTGTGTCCTTAAAATATGTTACATCTTTATTTCTTTAACCTCTTCTCTGCATCAAATAAATTAAATAAATTAAGGAAAAAGTGTTCATTTAAAAAGTATTTAGAATGTGTGTTGAAGTGCTTAATTCCTTGTCCTGCTATAAAGTAAGATGAGTAAAAACCACCCTTTTGAATCATGAGTAGGTAAATTTTTCAATACAACCTATAGAAAATATTTCGATTAATGACGATTCTGGGATCAAATTTAGTTTTTTTATGCAAAGTTGATAACTAATTCGCTAAAATCGCTTTGAAAAATGAAACAGGCGATAAAAAAATACTATCACTTTAAATAAATTTGATCGATCGAAATAACGATAATTTATAATTTAGCCCACTTTATTTAAATCAATCAAGGCATATCCTGGTAAGGTAGAGGAGTAAAACTAAAAAATATTATAAGTATAAAAGAAAGGTCAAAATGAGAGGAATTATTCTATAATTGTATATAAAAAAGTAATAGAATTATATAACATGCATTATTACCATGCAAGGGCTCGTTAAACAAAATGCTGCTGCTTATTTCATTTTAAAAAATAAGTTTATCTTCCAAATACTACCTCTTTGTTTTTTGTATAACTGTTAAATTATTTATTTATTTTAATAACACTGTTATTTATAGCAGTACCTATGAATATTGCAGGATGTTATGTGCTATAATTAAGTTACAACGGTAAAGCCACTTTAGCGGGTTGGTAACTGCTCATTTTTTTAACTATCGAATTTAATCATCGAACTGGTTTAATGATACGTTTTTTATAAAATTATTTTCAACTAATTATGCTTGAGAGCCGGTTTCTATTTGAGTTAATGTGCTTATCTCTTTGCCACATATTAATCATATTATTTCTATTATGAAGCACGCCCATAATATCTTCTGTATGTATCGTTTGACTTGTATGAATTCATATTAACTTTAATAAAAAAACAATAACTTCTCTATCATAAGATTATAATCATAAAACTTGCTCTACATAGTCTCATAAATATATTAGTACAAAAATGCCATAAAATTATTATCGGTTATTAATATGTATACAGTTCTGGACAAAAAAAAAATTTTGACAGTCAACAATCAAGCTAAATGTGGCTAATGCCTTCAAAAAAATAATACAGCGGTTTATGCTTAGCTGACTAAGCTTAACGTAATTAAGCTTCACATCGTACAATATTGTAAAACATATCAATCAACTAATATTATTTTTTCATAAATGCATTTTCAAAGAACATATATTTTCATGATAAAGTTATATAAAACTAGTAGAGAAGACATATTTTCGCAACGCGCATAAAATTATTTTTGAACTATTTACATAATATGATACTTACCTACATCTGTTTTTGGTTTTTAACCTTATTTCAGCCAACGATAATCTGGTAGCATCCTTATAGGTAATATTATTTTTAATAATCTATTCATCGGTCGTCTACGTATTATTTTTTTGAGTATCGCTTAAAATAATTAATGGGTGTTGCTTTCTGCATATTTGATTTATTAGTGTATTATTAAATTTATAATCGCAAGTTATTATAGTTAGAATAATGAAGACCGAGAGAATGAGTTACATTCCAAAAAAATAACATAATGGCTAAATTTCAGTCATAACTTTCGCGCGCTTCGCATAATAATTGTCGGCCATAAAAAATGTTGACAGCTTAATATAATATCGTTCGGAAATTTAAATAAGCTCAAAATGTAACTTGTAATCGCGGTCGGTGTCTATTTTGTGCAATATTAATAAAACAAAATGTATTAAATGTTATAAAATTAGGAAAATTGTGATTTTAACAATATAGTTGATTATATTTTATCGTATAGTTAATTAAAAAATAATAATGTTTTAAAATATAATATGTAATATCATGTACCGTTAAGGAATCAATGTTTAGAGTTAGACGAAAAGTTAAAAACTCTGTATTTATAGAATGTTACGTTTGAAAAAAAAAATGAGACGCTTAAGAAGTCCAGTGTGGAAATTTTTGTTGTAAAACTAGACTATGTCTGTTCAAAAATAATTGGAATTTCCTCGCAGGTATCTGGTTTTATAGAACTTTTTTTCTACGTATATAATGTTCGCTTAAAATTAAAATTTAATCATTTAAGCTTATAACAACTTATCGAATTATTTTCTTATGTTTTTAGATTTAAATATTTTTTATTTAATTTTACAGTAATGTTAGATGTATAATTATTATAATTAATATACACGTATTGTAAAGTGTTGACAATCATAACTGTATGGTGTATTTATTAACGAGATTAATTATTCCCGAATAAAATATTGAGTTAATTATCACACGTAGCATTTTTTTCCTCATGAGTACTTCAAGATCTTGTGTCGAGGAATAATTAAGGAACTAGAAAAGGTATCTCTATAGCATATGGCTATAATTTAATTATTCCATATAATACAACTATTTCCCTAGCTATTATAGAATTTTCTATTTTAGAGTATATAAGGAAAACAAGAAAAAATCTATGGATGCAACAAATCATGTCACAGGACGGTTATTTTTGTTTTATTACAGTAGTTATTTTTTAGGGGTAGTTACCTCATACTTTGGGGAAAAGGGATAAATAAAATCAATCATATAGAAATTTTGTTATTTTTTTATTGAATAACTTTTCTATTATTTATTATATATCAATATCACAAACATTACAAATAGGCAGGTATTCAAGTAAAAAAGCCGATAAACTTCTAAAAAATATATACATTCACAAAAATATTTGTTAGTGTACAAAACGAAAACGGTCATTATTCAGCTAACAATGACTTTGACAGTTATCTCTATGTTTTATTTGAAAGAACAGGAAGGAAATGAGTTTTGAACATTCATTGTGACATGAGTCATTCTAAAAATACCGAGAGAAAGTGTTTGTTACAAAAATTTACAATGACTCCATTAAAATATAATTTGGTATAGATAGGTTTGAGACCAATAATTTTATGACGGCTAACAAATTGACCTGATACCCTATTTTGACTGACGTCATCTGTGGATAATCTGAGGATGTCATCCGTCATTCCCACTAATTTAGAACGCGGCCAAAATCAAAACGCGCTATAAAATATTTCAAATTGATACTGTCATTGCGCGTTGTATGTGGGAGGTTTTTTCTTTTATAAAATTTAGATTTTAAGTTTTTAAGCCTTGGGCTTCTCTTCTTCCTTCTTCTCCGCCTCTGGGGGAGGGGTGGGGAGTTCAGGGAACTCTAATTTGGCACCGTCTTCGCATGTGAAGATGGGACAGCAGCCGGGGAATGGAGCAGTTTTGTTGGTCTTGTCTGTGAAAATATAAAGAAAATTAATCTTCAGGCTAATCTCTGAAAAGTTTACTCTTGCCGAAGATTATTTTAATTTTAATTTGTTTGGTGGTTTTGTAGCCATTTGATATTTTCTGCAAAACACTTACCAGTGTCAAGTTTGCACTTAGGGTTGGCAAGAGGCAGTGGGCCGCAGTCCTCGACGAGCTCGAGCAGTCTTGGGGGCTGGTCCTCGCTGACGACGCACGTGCTGCGTCCGCAGAAGGGCGCCAGGTCCCAGGTGTTGCCAGGCTCGACGGTCGCGCAACGGGTTGACGCGAAGCAGGTTCCGGGGAAATCTGGAAGACAAGTTGACGGTTAGACTCTATAACTATGAGAGTAAAGTTCGAAATTTGAAGTTTCTGATGGACAGTGTGTTCATGTATAATTACTGGTATCGCATTTTAAAAACATAGCATACTTAAACTGTCATACATCATTATGAAGGTGGTAGTCATAACATCTCTTTACACGGATGATTACGACACGCGAAAGTTCTGAATACAAAAAAGGTCGTTGTCATATACTCGCCAGCACTTATTAGCTCAGTCAGTATTTACAAAGAAACTTTGCGTAGTACAAAATCACAAATATTTTTACATACAACACCGACATAGCTTTCTCAAACGTTTAGTGTAAAATTAACAATTTAAGACTCTTATTTCACGGTAATTTTATAGGATGAAAATTAATTTCATTTTGTAATAAAAAGTTACTTTATTTGAAAAAAGAACGAATTACCACGGAGGTTCTAAATTTAATTTAAAAAAAAGTTTCTATTTCAAGCATAGTATTCAACTTTACCTTTTTTAATAACGTCATAGATTAACAATACAATAGTAGGTAGGTAAATACATAAGCGTGCTCGAACCGCGGATTCGCCTAATTTAAAATTTCCCAACGTTATTTTGCAATTTGCGATGCACAATAAGCTTTTGTCTACACCTGGTGATTCATGCCATTATCCGAGCGACCGTGATCTACATTTCAGATGTGTGAACTTCGCATTTTAAAAGGTTATACCCACTTAAAATGGCAATGAGCAACACTTTTATGGAAACGAGGAAAAAGGAAAGCGAGATTTTAGTATTTAAAAATGACATTCTGATTTTTAAGAATTTTTGGAGAGTAAATAATTTATATAGCGTTGGAGAAAAAAATATATCTTGGTATTATAATTTTTATTAACCGACCTCAAAAAAAAGATTATTCTTTTTTTATGTATGGTCACCGATTACTCGGAAACGGCTTATGCAATTTGGATAATTTTAAACTGTATTTTTAACATGATCTGAACATGAACATTGAAGATATGATGGAATTCCTCAACGAAAAAGAGCACAAACAATGATATTGAAGCATTTTATATTCAATATTTAGAAGAGAAATAGAGAGAGGTAGAGAGATATTGAAAACGGTATGATACTTAAACTTGAGAAAAAATACGCATGAAAATGTATGAAATTACTTCAAAACAGTATCAGATAAGAGTTATTTCATACTTTTAGTGTACTTCTAAGGCGGTTTATTTTTTTTAATTGCGCTTTTTTTCTCAGTGCGTAAGAAATACAGGTTTTAGTAAAAACTGAAAAACGTCTCAGATATTAATAAATCGAATTCTTTATTTACATTAAAATATCAAACAGCACTTCGCATGCGTTTAACATTTAAAGTTAACCACAGTATATAAAGTTTAAATGCCATTTTGACGTTCATTCGAGAGGCAAGGTTACTTTAACATCTGTTTATAAGTGACTTGGATTAACCTAGATATACCAAAATGCACTGAATGCTTTATAATGGTTGTTTAATGCATATTTATTGATGCAATTGAGTGGGTGTAAATACTCGGTTGTTTATTGGATTTCCTAATACTATAAAATGATTATAAATTCGTAATATTATTGTAATTTTTCATTTGACATCTATTGGTCGTATTTTAAAGGTCCTAAAAATTACTTTTAATCAGCGTAAAACTTACGTTTATTGATTTACTTATTTTCTTTATGCATGCACTTTTAAAGATTAAACACAATAAACACCAAGTATGACATAATGCGTCAAAAGTCTTTGTTTCAAAACGTTCAATAAAAAAGGCTGCAACAACGCGCGCGAGCGATTACACAAGAATCTTTGCGAAATCCTGAACCGTCTTTGGATTAAACACGGCTCACAGTACCGGCCCACATCTGACATAATCTAGGCTACTTTCACTTTCGAGTCCCCGCCTTCCGCGTTCGTTACATTTCGTTCGAGGATTAAAAATATCGATAATGAGGTCGCACAATTATGTACAACCCTAGCATTTGTTCCGTTTTACTTCGTTCCCGATCGCCTTACCGCCTTAGGTTAAAATAACCTTATTTGTCCTGTTTTGACGCCGGATGTCAAAGAGGGACAAAAGTCAAATAAACTTATAATAATATTGTTTTAAGATCTTGTGATTGGCCCTCTAAATAGACAAAAGGTGCCGGGAATTGTAGAGTCACGTTATGGTACCAACTCAAAAAAAACTACATAGTAGTCAAAGATAATAGATTATAAATAGATAGATATAACAAATCATCAATCAGTGTAAAATTCGAATCGTAATTTTAAGTGATTAACAAAAAATCGATTTGTTGCTTCCCGCTCGATTTCACTCCAATCGCTTACTAGTAGAGCGTAAAATAACGCACTATGCGTTTTTGTGTTGCGATTTAATTGCATACCGACTCTTTTGTTACTTCAATTATGACATTAATGCAATGTGCCTATCCACAAGTCTATTTGATCAATGGTAATTGAGTGTTCACCACTTGTGTTTCCTATTTTCTTTTTTCCGAGTGCTGCGCTGCAGACTGAAATATTTTTTCAGAGTTTTTTTTATTTAGTAATAGATAAAATATGTTACGATTAAAAAAATCCTAATTATAAAAATTTACAGAGAAAAGTTGTACAATAAATGTCTAAAATCAATAAATATTTTTTTTTATATGCTCATGCATATAAAAAAAAATTAATGTCGCTTTGCCAATTATGTATTATTATTAATTATTATTAAAATAAATCATTTTTTATATATATAATATGTTTGAATTTTTAGAACAAGATCTATTGATATTTCCTACTGAGCCGGAGGCAACATATTGATCATAGGGATATTATTAAGTGACACTTTGATAGTTGGTAGCGGCCTGAGGAAGTGGCATTTTAAATTGACTTGCCTATTGCTTAGTTACTATTGTAGCCACAATTGTAGCGTATGAAAATGCTCAGTATTCCAATTTTAAATACTAGGAACATATTTTTTTTTTAGGTGACGAGCTATTTCTTAATTGAACGTCTTGTCTCTGGTTCGCGGTAATCGTCATTTCAAATTCAAATTCAGAATGCGTTCGCGTGTGACATCATCACGCTTCTCGTGGTCCATTTCTCGGATTCACTTTCAATTTTAGAACGAGCAGAGAATAGTCCACGTGGGTTTCTAGCTAGAACGTTCCAAGGTTTGTACATGATCCATTCACTTTTGTTCATTCTTATTATGTGTGACTCAGGCTGTTTTTACATGTTATTATTATTGTCATTGTATCAATAAAGCACCTTTTACGACACTAAGGCCACCAGGAAATTGGTTAGTGATCTACATTAAAAAGAACCTCTTAGATTTCCTGGAATACTTTATGCACTTTATTGACAGTAGTTATAATCAACCAGTAGGTTATTTATTCCTTGAAGCAGTGTTGGACCGTTATGAAAATATCTAGAACTGTCGAGTGAGAAACCACTCCTATTTTATTATGAAGAATTAAAAAAACTACCCGTTATGTAAGGTGATTATTGCTATTAATCAAATGAGTAAAACTGAATGGATTTATTACATGTGTATTTTTTTCCAAAAAGTTTTTATGATTTAATTTGTCTAACGGCTAGTATCATACAGCCTTCTTAAATTAAAACATAATAAAATGAATACTTACAAGCTAGTATGTACATATTTTATTTATTACAGTAATTTTCGTTTCATATTATTTTTATTGCACTTACAAATTCACACTAACAGAGCATCCAAACCGGGTAATTACAACATGAATTTTAATTTCAAAAAAAGAACATTTCCGACCTAAAAACGAATGTAATAATCAGGACTTAACGGACGCACCGAATAGCGTAACCAGTATCAGTAGGTATTGCATCTTTTCCGCTCAACCTTCTTTGGAGGTAGTTTCAACCGATTTCAGAACGGGGCAGTCGAATTTTCCGAGTTTTTCTTTTGTCATGGTCATTTTGGTACAAGATGTAATTAGTGTAACCGCTGTTTTTTTTGCGATGGAGAGCTTGTTATTTTTTTAAGTGTACACCTATCTTATAAAAAGGTATATTTTTTTAAATAGAATATATCTACTTACAAATTGTAACTTGTCAATTAACCTTGACATTTAAAAAATCTATATCAAATCAAGTATTCATGCCAATGTGATCTATATTTTTATTTCCTAATTTGAATATTTTATGACATTAGTTTTAATTTGGTTTTAATTCAATTTCATGTCACGATGACAGCAGCCAAAAATCGTGGTAACCCAAAAAAGGTAAAATATCATAAACGAAGCGCGCGAAATCATCACACGACTCGTACCATAAATAGTGCTGCGATCGTATCGAGCTAATGCTATCGATTGCGAATTACACCCAGGGATTGCAGACTAATGAGCATAATACCGGTATTTCGATATTTCCGTCTATGTTGCGACAATGCTAGCCGACCTATTATGAATGTAACCACCGTTGTAGTTACATTGAAGCGTAAACAGTCCTCGCACTTTCGAAATCACTTCCTTTTGTTGTATAATGTTATGTTTTAACACGACTTTGTCCATGAAAAATATTCTTTTGTGCGAAGCGTGTAAAATTCGGAATGTAGGCCGTGAAATATGATTAAACCTTGAATTTCTGGTGTCTAGACAATGACATTTTGAGGGTTGACGTGAGGTGTGCCAGACAATAGTTTCACGCTATTCAAAAGTTTTTTTTTATGGATATATAGGCTAAGGAAGTATCTCGAACTACTTGCGTTTTTTTTCATGATATTTGATAATATTGATTAATGTATACATCAGGTATAGTTTAGTACGGTTTAATTGTCTAATTACTGTTATTTGAATTAATTAGAGTGACTTTAGATAATTTTAGTCACTGTAGAAAGTTTCACATTAAATAATTTTAAATACGTTTAAAAACCGACAATCTAATTGAGAAACTTTGGAATTACAACAATGACAAAATTATTACGACTATTAATATAAATTATGAAATTTTATGGACGGCACTAAAATCATTCAATCGTTCACTTGAACATCGTGTCGTGAAAGTAAAAGCAGATTACAGCTGCTGAACAAACCGTGAAAGGTTGAAAGTTCTTGAAAGTACATCTTTGCTTCCGCGGTGAAAGAGCATGACCCGATTGTCATCAGTTTATATAATTGCACAGGTAATCTAACATGCATGCACTAAGACTTTCTTACATGACAACTAATTACTTAAACATAGCCATGAGACTTTCGTTTTCTAATTCGAATGTTTATGGAACCATCTATGTATCAAAAAAATTAATTCAAAAAGTATTATACAAGTTAGGCCCTGATAAGGCACTTATGAACGATAACAAAATGACTCTACATCGGTACCAAATACAACATGAACTGAGAAGACTCCGGCAAGAAACTCAGCAAGTATTTTGTATCTAAATTATCTATCTTCTAGCTGTAAGTCATTTGGCTAATAATAAATAAAACGCTATCCCAATATATTTGTCTTCTTCTCATGCGTGTCACTCTTGACAGAGTGGTCGTGGTCGTCACGACGTGTGATTTGTGGCGCGCTTCACAACACGCCGCCATTCGTCCCTAACCGCTGCCCTTCTGGTGCAGTCGTTGATGGGACCGCCTATTGCTGCCTTAATTTGGTCGCCTATATTTGTCTAGACACTAGAAAGTCAAGGTTAATGAACATTGATACAATATACCTAGTTACTTTAGGTCCTGGAATAAGACATAGGGAACAGAAATCACGAGAGTCAGGTAGTTAGTTAATAAATCCAATGATTTTCATCTTCTACCTGGCGAAGACTTCTAGACCTATACCTGAACGACAGCATCACTACGGCTACCCCTTAGTTTTAATCATCTCAACTCCTCATTCTTCGGTTTTCTAAGCTTCACAAGGGCATAATATTGAAAAAGTGTCATCATATCATCAATTTATCAGCTCATAATAATTAACATCGTATTTATTTCTTGATCAAATATGAATGCAATATGCACAAACTCTAAAATGTCTAATAACGTCTTCAAGGCTATTATATCTGGGTTTAGTGCCTTTCTAGTTACCATCTAGTGATATTTAGCCTACTCCCAGCCAGATTTGAATGACGTTTCTAAATTTAAAACTAGTTTCGTTATGTCACCGAATGATTCATTTATTATTTAATAGATAAGGTTACCGAAATAAAAACTTGATTTCGTGACCACGATTTAGACAAAGTCTCCTTTTTTACTGATCGAGTATGTTTGGCCATAATATTGGCATAGTAAAAATGAATGAGGTGGTCGAAAAGTCGAAAAAACACAGCTTACAAGGGAACTGGCTTCTCAAGTGCAGGTGCTGAAACGTACCGGTCGGCTTAGCGATATTTCAACTTGAGGTGACTTCCTAGCACCCTACTAGGAAGTTACTACAAAATTTTGTGTACCTACCTACCACTGTGCTATTATTTCCAAAATGTTTTCCTTCATCGTAATCTAAATCTCAGTAGGATAGGAACCTTTTTGACACGGCATGAGACGTTTCTACCACTGAGCTATGTGATTTTATGAATAGTATTTTACATTGTAAAGAGACAAAATTTGTAGCACAAACTGATGAAAACAATCTAAACCATATTACTTAAGTATACATAACATTAACCACAAAATCATAATTACGCCTCGACACAGATTTTCTATTTTCTGAGTCAAGGTTCTACTTATGGAATATAAATCGCGATCGACTTACCTCACTCATTTCCATAATACGTGTTTTTACGTAAATCTCAATGCTAACCATTGCCAATGATTAAGAAAAAAAAGACGTTATGTTTATGATCGTACCCTTTTGCCACACCGGATGCTCGATTTTCAAAAAATGCATACAAACGAGAGTATTATTTTTATTCAAATATCGAATCGTAAATCTGATTATGGCAGTAAATATTATATTCATTATAACAAGTTTGTTTATTTTACATTAAATTAAGTGAAATCTTTATTATTCAGTCTATCGTAGATATCGTTTATTTAGATCAAAATCGTAACATAGCCATAAAACTAGTCGGACAAGTTAGGCTTAGATTAATTTATCGATAATCTATAAATCTAGTATGAATACATAGCTTCGCAATAAGGTTAGCCAATAAATAATCGGTAAGTACCAAGTAATCAAAATATGTATTGCTAATCTAATTTAAGACTGTGACTTTGATATTTACCGTAAAACGTAAACTCACTAATTCGGAGTTTATGAATGAGACTTCATATAAAAAAAAACTTTTTTTTTATTGAGCTTTGGTTGGAAAGAGTTGTTTTTCTATTCATAACAATTTAAAGCAATGGCCATCTTCTGACGCATTAACATAGAAAAGAAAGAAAAACAATTCGGACTACTTTTTATTACTCTATATAAGCTTCTGCATTAAATCCTTGACCCGGTAATTGTTAGCTTCTTTTTTATCAACCTTTCACGGTAAATAAACATAAGTGTATAATCACTGTATATTTAAAACTAAATTGTAAAATAAAAGGAGTTGAAAGCAAATTGTTTTTGTACTTTCTCTTTTTAAGTAAAATTTATTTGAGTTTATTATCATGCTTTTGACAGCACTATTATAATTAGAATCTATCGATATAATATTTTTAATTGTAATTCCTTCACTATTCCATTTTTTTTAATGGCAATTTAGGGAACATTGTGGCAGTGTCAAATATTCCTATTATTGCTGCCTAATTCAAATTTGGAATATGCTTTAAGAACATTTCATTTAAATTAAGAATGACACATTTTGTTCAAAATTTTTGCATGTTACAAGTTATTGTTTAAATAGAGTATAAAGTATCAAAAAATAATGTTATTTCTTACTCCTCATTACTTAATTATAATAATAATTCCCTGTTTGTAAGGTAGACTTACTACTATAACATAATAATTTATATTACGTTAAAATTTCACTATTAAATAACAGTAAACCATCCGTAACTGCCGGTCAAAGATATTTCTTTTTTTTTTCTACCTGACAATATGATTCGCGCACGCGATTTATGTAATTTTCTTGTTTGGCATGAATACAATTTGTTTTAACAGATATTTTGCGTAGACGAGTTTTTAAAACATGCATGCATTTTAAATTAATAATGATTACTTTTACGTAAGCTCAAAAACAACATCCTTGAAATTAAATCTGTCAAAACACTGTCACTCATCAATCTTTTTTTTTAATTCACACACTAGGCACTGACCTCTCAACACATCAGCGGGGATGAGTCGCCTGAAAGTTTTCGGTTTGTCATCTTCCTTCTGCTCCTCAGCAGCGAAAGCCAACGCAAAAACGGCGAGTACAACCAGATACTTCATGTTTACACGCTACGTGTGCCTGGTTTGAAAAAAAAGAAAAAAAAAGTTGGAGAATTGGCGCGTTTTGTTGTGACAACTACCCGTGCGTTAGCGCAACACGACTGAGTTCCATATACGGTTTTCGCGCGGTTTTATTTCAACCGTTCGGCGGGGAGTGAGCGGCCAAAATGGCGGGTGATATGCAGGGTACAATATTTTTTTATAAAGTTTCTGATGTCTCAGGGTTGCGAAATTGTTTTATTTTGTTATGTATTTGATGCTATCGGGACGCATTGTATCCTTAATAAGCTTTTGCTACTACAGTTGCGAAATTTTATTGTGTTCTGTAAGGCTATTAGGTAGTTGGCATTATAACTTGTGACTCAGTTAATGATATTTAAGTTCTCACGTCCGACTTAATTATTTAATCCGAGCTAGGTTTTTTCCGCGACTTTAAGCTGCACACATGGTATGATACCAATGTTTGCAACATAGGTAAACATATTCTCAACTCCAATATTTAAAAAAAAACGTGTACCAACTCCTTAATATTTACAAGAATAATCCGAAAATCTTTTCGTGACCTATGTGATCCATATAGGTAATTATTATTGCTTACTCGTTTTAATTAGTAAATAGGTTGTTATAGTAATATTGTTTCGATTTAAGCAGTAACTTAATATTACACAGACATTTAATTATTTTTTTATAGGTGTGTCTACATTTAGCCTAAATAATAGCCAGTCGTGAATATTTTAAATGTCAAACTAATTACATCTGCGATGATTTATATTTCTGGCTATCAAACATCGATAATAATGTCAACAAGTCATCAAAATAAATCTATGCTGATCTTTACAAATATAATAAAGCGGAAGAGTTTTTTGTTTGTTTAACAGGCTAATTCTTTGGATCCACCTGTCCGACTGTCCGAGTTACGAATCCGACTGATAGTTCCATAGATTAGCTTGTTTAAACAAACAAATAAACTCTTCCGCTTTCATATTAATATAATATATTCAGTATTTAAATAATAAAGCAGAAGAGTATTTTGGAATCTCTGTCTGATTCGAAAAATTATTTCACTATAGGAAGCTACGTTATCCCTGAGTATTATAGGCTACTTTTTATCCCGGAAACGCGGGTGAAATGCGTGAGGCAGCTATATACGTGAAGAGATTTTTTTAACCCTTTTTAGGCATATTGCGAGCACGCGGGGGAATGTGAAATGCATACTTAGTCAAAACTTAAGGAGTGCAGAAACCTAAAATTATTTTACTTGTAAAATGAATTACGGTGAATTATTATTATACAGGTGATTTTTCGGAAAACTTTCTGAAAAAGTGTCATATCTACAAAAATATCCATATATTTTGAGGCCGTTTTTATTTTTTTTCAAAATGTTGCCTATGGTTCTTTTCAGCGTTTTTCTCTAAGAGCGCCTTCACACTAGCGTTTGTCCAGCGTAGGCGTTCGATAAACGTACACCCTAATATAGGTATATTATAAAATATATAGAAATATAATACCATCTGTATGAGGAAAGTCGAAAATCGTGCGTTTCGTATTTTTATTAGGGCACCATGACGTCAACTGTCCTTTTGTAGAAAAAACAAAACGGTATGATGACTCACAGAAAGTCAGTTCTTATTGAAGTTTGTTACCGGAATCGCCTCTTTTAATCGACTGCTCAGTAGTAGATTTTTACCTTTGTTGAAATAAATCATTCCACACGGCTGTCTAATCCCAAACTAAGCAGAGCTTGTACTATGGAAACCAGATAACTGATATAATACATATACTACTTTTTTGTTTCAAATACTTACATACTTATTATAGATAATTACACCCACACTAAGACTTAGCTTATCTATTTGATCTATAAGACAATATAATAGGACAAACCGTCTGGTATTTATATACTCTGAGGTCTGATTGACACCCGGTTGAGAGGTATCAGCGCTCGTCGATTTGTCCGCGTAGGGGTGTATAGCCAACAATACCGATTCACAGCTCAAACCACGGGTCGAGAAACTTATACAGTGATTTTTACATATTATTGTAGCCAGCCGAATAAGAAAAGGGATTTTCGTACCACTTACTCAAAAAAGTGACATTCTATGCCACAAAAAGCGAACATAACAATAGTCATTTTTAATCTGTTAAAAACAGGGAAAGAAAATTGTACTGAATTTCATTCATCCTCTAGGGGGAGAATGTGATTTAAATATGGAATACTTACCGAAATTTATACTGAACTACATCTGTGTTTACACCATTGAGTTTGTATATAAAGCATTATACATCTCTATCAATAATTGAACCAATGTTTCGAATGTTAACTTTTACTTTTAATTGTCATTATTTTTAATAAATGCTTATCTCATATTATTATTGTGTAAATTTTTTCGCAAATGGTACGAAATGTAGAGTATTTTCCTCGGTGATAAAGCTGTCTTAGTCTTAGGTGAACTTAAATCCCTCGCTACACTCAGGACTCGTCTTAAAACCGTTCGATGTGGAATCCGTGGGGGAGGCCTATGTTCAGCAGTGGACATATGACCTAAACTGAATTTGATTAAACGTAATTCTTCAAAATAGGTGTAAAGCTCTTCAAGGCTTGCATTACCCTTGTATTGCAAATGTCTAGCGACGGTGGATCCAGTAAAGTTTCTATAACATAATAATGAAATCTATATCTAACTAATATTATAAAGAGGAAAGATTTGATTGTTTGTTTGTTTGTTTGTTTGCATTTAATAGGCTCCGAAGCTACTGAACCGATTTGAAAAATTCTTTCACTGTTGGGAAGCTACACTATCTCCGGGTGACATAGGCTAAATTATATTTTCAAAAAAATTAGGGATCCTTACTAAAACTCCAATGATGTAACCCAAGGTGTAAAAAAATTACCTAAAATATTCTTTACATCGCGTGCGCTGCGAAAACTATTGATGATAGAATAAAATAATGTACTACGACTTTGTAGAACACATCATTATTTACAAAAAGTGTCGCGACAGTATATGTCTAACTATTATAGTTATACCACAATAAGTGTTCTTTTACTTTAAAAATTTAATTGAAATGCCGCCGCTAGAAAAGGCTATTTATTTGTATCTTGGTATTAATCCTTATCAAAATAAATTACTTCATATTCAAGACTGCTTCAATACCTTTGTATAACTTTTTGAATTATTCAATTCGGACATTCCATTCGAAAGATATCACGAGTTTAAAAATGTAAGTATTCGAACACAGTGTTTTAAAAAGACTCCTCCGAAACGGCTTGACCAATTCTTATGATATTTTGTGTGTATATTCAGTAGGTCTGAGAATAGGACGTAAACTATTTTTCATACCCGTAGGGTATTGTGGGGTAGGGTAGGGTAGGATGGGGTAGGGTGGGGTAGGGTAGGGAAGGATGGGGTAGGGTGGGGTAAGGTAGGGTAGGGTAGCACCACAGTCGCGGGCAATCAGAACGGGGGCTCTGTGCGCCCAGAAGCGACCCCAAGGAGGACGATGAGACGATGTGGTCACGACTCATCCGGCGATAGCACAGCGAGGGTGCTGGGGGGAGGTGTCAGACTTCCCCCGGGATGAGCTATCAAAGCGCCGCGCTTGGAGGGGTGAGCAGGTACACGTTCAACACGAGAGCCCGCCCCCCTCTCGAAATTAGCAAGAACCAGTATTCGCAATACCGTGACCGGGCGGACCGAGGCGGGCGCGGGCGCGCAAATCTATTGACACCTCATTACGACATTGCACCCGTGCGAAGCCGGGGCGGGTCGCTAGTAAGTATATAAAATTCAAAGCCCTGACTGACTGACTGATATATCAACGCACAGCCTAAACCACTGTGATGTGTAGCCGTGTGTACCACACGGCTACACATCAAGCTATACATTTCCAGTATAAGCTGATCTCGCGTTGCAAAGGATTTCTGTACAATAAGAGGTCAGCTTATACTGGAAATTTATAGCTTGATATGTAGCCGTGTGTACTAGAGACATGAAATTTAGAGGGTATATTCTTTGTGAAGAGTAGGTAGGTATATCTACTAAGAAACGGTTTTTCGAAGTTTCACCCCTAAGGGGGTAAAATAGGGGATAACAATTTGTATAAAAGTCCGTTAGTTTCGAAGTTAGGATCTTCAAATTTTGTGTTTAGGCTGAAGATTGAAAATTAATGTATACGTGTCTCAGCGTTCACCCTCGAAGCGGGATGAAGGTGTTTTGTTTTGTTTTATTGTTGTAGAAAACTATGTCATTTGTTTTTTGTAGGCCACGCGGGCGAAGCCGCGAGCAGAAGCTAGTTACACATAATAATCATCATCGTATTTATATAAATCATATCTCAATCATCTAAGACAGATGATTCACACTAGCCCCGAGAGCTAGCCATTACTTGCAGTCAATATAATATAGTACATATCAAAGCATTATGCAACAAGGAAGTACTACGAGTCCATTGTTATTTAATTATGCAGAAAATGATAAGCAAATCAAGACTAGCTGATTTATTATTGCTGAGAATAAAGTGGACTGCTCACCGTCCGATACCTAAAGAATACCTTCTTAAAGCATCAAGGATATTACAGACATTCTCACACTCTGCCCCATTCTACTAAGTATAATTCCCAAACTAAGTAGAGCTGTACTATGGAATAAATTTGAAGGTAAGCACCCGTAGCCTACGGACGTTTGCAACGACACTCGTGCGTTGCCGACCCTGAACAAATCTATTCACGCCCTTTTTATAAAACCCCGTGCGGTTGCATAGGAAAACCACGGCAGGGAGCTCATTCCACAGTCTGAGCATCCGCGGAAGGAAGCTCCTATGTTCCCGTATAGTACGAAACCATTATGATTCCAATGTGTTAGGATAGACTCCTCGTCATTGGCTAGACGACGGTAGAAGGCAGCCGTGGGCATCAGGTCAAACAATTCTTCAGGACACTCTCCGTTGTACAAGCGGTAGAACACACATAAGGAGGCAAAGTCTCTCCTCAGACTGAGGGGCTCTAAACCGCTCGTAAGCTCGAGATCATCGACAATTCTAATGTACACAAATGCATTTCCTGGGTGAGAGTCGAACTAACGACCTGCAGCCTGAGATAGATGGACTAAACACGCCAACTGGCCCGTCAATATTATAACGTCATTCTAACCTCCTCTGCATTTGCATACACTCAAACGTATAAACATATCCCATAATGTCACATAAATCTGATCTGAATTGACTTATTGAATCATCACTGAAACATCAGTCCCGAAACGGCTGAATAAAAATTTGTGTACACATTTCAAGCAAACATAAAAAATAGTAGAGCCTTGAGATAGACTAGCTGAAAAAATTGTTTGCGACCCATAGCGACTGTACTAGAGTACGTGCCGCAAGCATGCACGGGTACGTGCAACGCTGCCTTCATACGAACTGCGCGCACATAATTTGAACGACTAAATACATACATATAATGAATGTCAATTTCTCGTTTTTTATCGAAACTTTTACCGAGAAACAAAGACAAGTAACTCATATCGACATTCGACATCTAGTACATATGCACACAAGGTAAATCACTATATAAATACTTATTCTTACTCTATCAGTCACTTTAAGTTTTCAAATTATGGACAGAAATTGCTTATGTACAGTTTCCTGCGATTTCACAAACTGTTGTTAAAAAAAAATTTTTGAACCACCCGGATCTCGTATAAGAAGCATCTTACCTAATTTATGAAGCAATAAGATGCATATTTCTATTAAAGCGATTCTAACCTGCCATCGAAATACTACTGGTAGCCTGTTCTAGTATAATCGGTTTCGTTTCAGTAGCTTCGTGTATGAAGGGCCTAAGACAATAATGATCTTTATGTGCTCTGACAAAACTTGTTTACCTTCCATAAAATCCATTGCATCTTTTTTCCCTAAAATATGACCTCCCCAACGTACCGTGAACGATCCGCTCCGTTCATTCATTAGCTGATTGCAACACGGTGACGTCACTCGGTCACCATTCAACTGTGAAGTGAAGCTAACTTATTGTTAAATAATAACAATTGAGTTTGTTTTGTGTAATTTTTTGGAAAAAGTTATTGTTTACAGCACATAATGCCTACGACGCAGGTTCTGCAGATTTTCTTTTTTTTAGGCACACAAGCATACGGCCCACACGGATGGTATGCGATTACCGTAGCATATAGATGTAAGGCACTTTCCGAGCCACTCTTCCTATCCATGAAAGGTTTTGAGAGGAGCCCCTATGCCGGCTGCAAAAGCGACAAAGTGCAGTGTCATTTGGTACTACACCGCAGGGCCCCGATTTTTGCATCTTCGACAGTAAATCGCATAGACATTTACCAAAAAATATGGCGGATATCTTGAAAGATCTATACATTTTGACAGAAGACCGCGTTTTTCGGCAAATGTCGAATTAGACATTGATGTTGAAGTTGCGAGAATCGGGCCCCTGGTTCCCGCACACTGCCAGCACAGCGCCTCCTCATGGAGCTCTGGTGACCTTACTTATCGTCTAATTCACTACCACTACCTACCACTGGGGTACCTAGCCATTTAGCCACTAGGTTAAAATAACCTTATTTGTCTTTTGTCCCGTTTTAACGCCGGATGTCAAAAAAAGACAAAAGTCAAATAAGGTTATAATAATATTGCATTGAACCTTTAAGAGCTTGTGGTTCGCCCTCTGAACATATAAATTCCTTAACTTACAAATCTGCCAATATTACCGCCTCAAACAAAAAAATACGGCTATGTATAAGACCTAAGAGCAAAGTGGAAGGTGCTTTTCTATGAGTCTTCTCAGTTTAAGTCCGTCGGTAAAGTCAACAGAAACGTTCTTAAGTGCCTTATCAGGGCCTAAGCTGAATAAATTACTTTTTTTATTTTGAAGTACTTCAGGTCCGAACCCAGGCAGCTGTACCATCAGATGCACTGTCTACCATGCAACCTACTGACAAAAAAAGTAGAGTAACGTTTTTACGCAATTTCACACCCTTTCTAGTAAAATAGCCATGGTAACTGCCAATGGCTAAATAACTAAGGCAGATGTGTTATCACATTATGAAACAGTGTTTTACAATACTTAGTTCCCTAAGTTGAGTAATTAGTAGTTTTTACTTGAACATGTGATGACGTCAACATAGACCATAGAGTGGTGACTCTACATACAGAGCGTTGAATGAAATTGATGTAAGTATTTCTAGAGTTACTTTCCAGGGGGTGGTGGAGGCTAAAATCAATGGCTAGGGCACCATACAAATACTCAAATTCAAAATACAAATACAAAAAGTGGCTGGAACAATTTATATGCATTTAGAATAAACCTGTTATTTTGATATTACAAACAGACACTTTTATTTATTTGTATAAACTAGGTAGTGTTGCCTACATTGACAGGCAAGTTAGCGTGAGACCCCTTTTTTTTAATTAGCGTGGTGAAATCCATATGTCTATTGACGGTATTCATTGTTATGAGTTATGCAGACGACAGTACAGGGTACGCTCATTACACGGGCCGTGCTAATATCCATCGTTCCGAGGTGGAGGAAAGCCGCGAACGACTGTTGTCTGAAATCGAGAGTACACTTTCTAGTGTCTCCGATTGGGGTCGACTAAACCTAGTCCATTTCAACCCCACTAAGACACAAGCCTGCGCGTTCACAGCTAAGAAAACCCCATTTGCTGTAGCTCCACAATTCCAGAACACGTCCTTGAACATCAGTAAAAGCATTGGGATCCTTGGCGTCGACATTTCTAGCGATGTTTTGTTCCGTAGTCACTTAGGTTAAGCTGGCATCCAAAAAGCTTGGAGTGCTCAACAAAGCGAAGCAGTACTTCACGTCTGGCCAAAGACTGCAACTTTATAAGTCGCAAGTCCGGCCTCATATGGAGTACTGCTGTTCTCAGTGGGCAGGGGCACCTGGATGCCAGCTTGGGCCTTTAGACTCGGTTCAGCAACGTGCTGCTAGAATTGTTAACAATCCTGAGCTCACAAGCGGTCTAGAGCCCCTCAGTCTGAGGAGAGACTTTGCCTCCTTATGTGTATTCTACCGCTTGTATAACGGACAGTGTTCTGAAGAATTGTTTAAAATGATGCCCACGGCTACATTCTACCATCGCAACTCTCGCCATCGACAGGAAGTCCATCCCCACATATTGGAACCAAAATTGTTTCGAACTGTGCGGTCTCAAAGGAGCTTCCTTCCGCGGACGCTCAGATTGTGGAATGAGCTCCCTGCCGTGGTTTTCCCAATGGAGTACAGCATGGGGTTCTTCAAAAAGGGTGTGAAGAGATTTCTGCAGGGTCGGCAACGCGCGAGTAACACTTCTGGTGATGCAAGCGTCCATAGGCTGCGGTAACCGCTTACCATCAGGCGGGCCGTATGCTTGTTTGCTAACTAAGTAGTATAAAAAAAAATATATAACAGGTGGAGATTTCGAGATGGCATATTTTGAAAACCTATGTTGGGATAGTCATGCTGAACAACTTTTAATTATGGGAACAATGGTGAAGTCTCAAAAAAAAAATTTACTTTCCTTAGTAAATGTCAACCTTGTTCGATCATAATGTATGAAAAGTAAAATTTTTTTTTGAGAATATAGTGTTGGTCCCATAGTAAAAGTTGTTCAGCATGACTAACCCAACATTGGTTTCGAAAATATGCCATCTCGAAATCTCCACCCAGTATATAGGATACCCGACCGCCCTGGGGGGGAGCGGCCAGGTTATGCCGGACTTTTACCGGCTAAAACCCCACGGTGGACGCCACCTGCGCTATAGGAGGGGGGCGGGCTTTCGTGTTGAACGCATACCTGCTGACAAACGCGGCGCTTTGATAGCTCGTCCCAGGGGAAGTCTGACGGGAAGTGTCAGAGTTCCCCAGCGCCTTCGCTGTGCTATCGCACGATGAGTCGATCGTTACCACATCGACTCATCGTCCTCCTTGGGGTCGCTTCTGGGCGCACAGAGAGCGTGAGACCCTTACTTCTCACGCTGCAGGTCGTAGTTTCGATTCCTGCTCAGGCTATACATTTGTGTGCATGAAGTGGTAACGATATAGTATCGTATCGTGCTATGGTTTCCTCACGTTCAAGCTCATTGTAGAATTTGAAACCGCGACCTTCATCATGGCAGTCGAAGCCACTACCACTGAGCTATCATTGACTTAAAGAGAAAAGTAGAAAACAAAGCACATTTATCTTTTGTCTACAATACTTATGTGAGGACACAACTGATGTATTCTTCAAATTCTCAGACAAAATGTGGTCACAAAATGAACTCATCTGTTACTAATACGTCATTACAGCTAATACCTAGCTATTGATGTTTAGAGATGGTCTAAATAGACAATAGATACATCCGTAACCGAAACTTTCGGATAAATATAGTAAGACTGTCCAAAACATATTTAAAAAATGTAACCTTGCTGAGTTTCTTGCCGGATTCTTCTCAGTAGAAGGCCGAGTTCCAAACCGGTGGTAATTTCAGTGACCCTCATAAGTGGCCTTCTGGGGCCTAAATTTAAATGGCTTCGACTTTGAGTTTGAAATAATTCCATTTTCTTACTTATCCTACTAATAAGTCGTGTAACGGAAGGGGTATTTCCAAAGTTCATGACTTCTTTGATACTAGGGGCACAAATCGCAAAAGAGATAAATTTATAATAATATTAGCAAGTGACGTGAAAAGATAACGAAAGCGGTGTTACGTGGGCCATGACTTTGATTCAATAAACTTGGAAGCAAAAATTTGTTTTGAGCTGAAACTTTTTTAGAGTCTACCTGATCTAGTCTTCACTGATTGTGATGAAATTCATAACTTGGAATACAATAATGGGATTCTTTTTTTACAAGCTTTTATTTACTTACGATGTATGTAGTAATGTTTGTTCGGGTGGAATTTTGCTTGTCGAATTTCACCCAATTCCAGTGGTCGGATTGACTTGATATTTGGTATACATTAGTATATTGGATGACAATGTAAGTACAGTCAACAAAAAGTAAAGTCATCAAAAAAAGCTTGTATAATTTTTATTTTTTTAACAAAAACTTATTTATTTAGGGTCTGCGTATTACGATACCTAGTCCTCCATTCGACTCTTCTATCTTTCATACCAGCATTTACTCCTTTCTGTGGTTTTCCTCTGCCCATACTTTCATATTCAGAACTCTTTTAGTCACGATTTCATCCGTCCCGATAGAGGGAGCTGAGCCAGAAACTTGTCCATAGCATTTAGCAAACAATGTTTAGAATCGTGACGATGAGCAAGAAACATTCACGCCTGAAATTAGCTACATAACTCATGGAAGATAATCTGCCATATCTGTATACATAGAGAAACTAAACATTTATTATTGTTAAATATGGTATAGACGCCCACAAGTACATTTGAATTTCGCTTTCTCTTTTCAGTTTGTATGTAGTACGATATGGTATTAGTGTATCGAGTTTTGTAGGAAAACATATCGTGAGAAGTATTTTTAAAATTAATTGTTGTTCATGAAGTACAATCGACAATTGATTGTAGCCAATTATTCGGTAATTGATAAATTGAAACAATGTATTAAACACAGTAAGACGCAATCAAAATCAAAAAGTCATTTATTCAGTTTAGGCCCTAGTAAGGCACGTATGAACGTTAAATTAGTACATACAGTTGAATTTACCACCGGTTCGGAATACACTTAAACTGAGAAGACTCCGGCAAGAAACTCAGCAAGGTTTTTTTTGTGGATATTTAATAAAATGAAACAGTGATATTAGCCTAATCTTCTATGGGTACTTATATAATTACATCCTTACACACACCTCTACACTAACATTATAAAGAGGTAGAGTTTGTGAGTTTGGATGTACGAGGTAATCTCCGGAATTACTGATCCGATTTTGAAAATTCTTAAGCTAATAGGAAGCTACATTATCCTCTTCTTATCTTGTGTAGGGGCCGAGAAATAACTCGGACACTTCGACCCATTGGGATCTATTGTGGTCCCCTAGACACCTTACTCCTCCCCAGTCTCGTTGAAAACTCTTTTCATGAGTTTTACAACGAGGCTAGGAGCTATGAGCCTATAGTCTTCTGGTTTTGGATATCCGATCCCTAGGATACTCATTCGCTTACCAGCCAGTGCATCGCATGTGCACAGAAGGTGCTCCATGCGTTCCGTATATTCCCCACACAACCTGCACATGGGTGTCGCGGTTAGACCCATCTTCATGAGCATGTCGTTGGTTCCAAAGTGCCCAGTACTCATATTCCAAATGCATTCCCGGGCTTTGAATGTAGAGCCTAAGAATTTCTTGGAGTGTTGTAGACCGGTGTTGACAGCCAATTTTACATTATCCTCGAATGCTTTTTATGCAGGGAACGCGGGTAAAACCGCAGGGGACAATTAGTCCTTACATAAAATGCAACCTCTCTATATCTGTTTGTGTGACCGTGTGTTTATAATTCTAAAATCACTGCATGGATTTTGATGTGCCTTGCAATGTTACCTAGGAGATGCATATTTGTGCTCTAACTAAAGGGTGCTGCGCAGTGACAATTTTCGGAATATCCGAACCGTCACTTATTTTAACAACACTATTGGTATTCTAAAACCGATTTTTGCATCTGAATAAAATTGACTTCAATACCTTGTAATGTACCGAACACTAAGAGCAAACAGAAATTTGACGTAAAAGGAATACTAAACTGAATTTAAAGAAAACTTCAAATATTTGACCGTGAACTATTTGTTGTTACTATGGTAGCGTATGCCAAGGTTTACTTTCCAAAAGTTGCTTACGCATCTTTAGTGTCGGAATTTCTAATTTCCTACACGGTCAAAAGCCGTTGTCAAGAATCTGGGATGAATTCACTACAATCATGAAAACGTGTTTTAAGTCCACTGAAGTTATGAAAGAAGCACCGTCAATAATAAACCTATGTCCTATATTTGAATATAGAGCAATAATATTTCGAAACAACGCTTTTAAACAACAAGCACTCACCACACACGCTTTAATACCACTTTTATACAACTATTTTGTATTTTTTTACCTACACTAAGGTAGCAAACGAGTCGACGGCCCTCGTGATGGTAACCAGTAGCCTAATAGAAAGATGCGTGTAAAACCAAGGGTATCGCGAAGACCCCCAAGCTGAATCGAATTCCTCAGGAGTATCACAGAAGGGAGCTCTTCTACAACCTGAGAGCGCAGTGTTTCTTTCAGGCAAAATTCGCCAGGGGGCGGTTAAGAGAACCGGGGGGGCGGAGTAGGGTGGGAGAGCCTTATGGGATAGCGTTAGAGGAAAAGGGATGGCGATATTCTCGAAAGTGCTGATTGAGTGCCACGTCACGTCAATAAAGAGTTTCCAGCTCTAAAATGATGCCAGGTTTAAATAATTTGCCAAATTGTAGGGATATTCGTAGGCTTTGCCCCCCCGGAATAGTACCTGAAAGAAACACTGCCTGAGCGTCCAATTATATAATAACAAGCTGTCCCCCGCTATACTATTTTTTTTATTAATGCGACTGGTAGTTCCAGGAATAGCGCGTTTAAACAAACATCTTCAGCTTTACTATATTTTAGCTTTAGGATATATTTATGATACGAGTAGAACATTGCTGGTTGGGATATGACGGCCGTCTTTGCACTGGACGTCCTTCATGACTCTCTTAGTTTCTTTGATGATCCTTTTTTGGCGTAAGCTCGTATAAACCATTTATTAGGTACCATATATATCATCATACCACCTCACAAATCATTGACCTGAGTGTGTGAATGTCCAGATTATGCAAAAAAGTTTGTTAACATAACCATTGTAGTAATCAAACAATAGGATATGGTTCAGTGATGGGACAATGCTAATTTGTGATCAACTAGCAGCTGAAGGCTTCCAATATGACCGTTTGATTTTTCCTAGCTATGTTTTCATTCTTTAGATACAGATAGGTATATATAGGCAGTTCAAACCGCCGCAGGAAGAAAAGTATAAAAATCAATCCTCATAACTACACAAATAGGTACTAGGTATATTATTATCAAAGACAGTGCGGAACCAGTCCAACAACTTCCTAACTAGACCATGTCTACTTGCCGTATGATTAATTACGTCATAGTACCGTGGAAACTTTTCGAACTAAACTGTATTGTCGCTAACGGGGTTGAAAACTAGGATAGGGGAAGGATACTTTAGACGCACATGCATGATATCCGCATTTATACCATTAAGTGGCAAAGAAGCACACGGCCCGCCTGATGGTAAGCGGTTACCGTAGCCTATGGACGCTTGCAATACCAGGTGTATCAACCGCGCGTTGCTGACCCTGCAGAAATCTCTTCACACCCTTTTTGAAGAACCCCATGTTGTACTCCATTGGGAAAACCGCGACGGGGAGTTCATTCCACAGTCCGAGCGTCAGCGGAAGAAAACTCCTTTTAGCCCGCACAGTTCAAAACAATTCTGGTTTCAATGTGTGAGGATGGAATCCCCGTCGATGGCGAGAATTGCGATGGTAGAAGGTAGCCGTAGGCATCAAGTCGAACAATTCTTTAGAACACTCTCCGTTGTACACGCGGTAGAACACACATATGGAGGCAAAGTCTCTCCTCCGACTGAGGGGCTCTAAACCGCTTGTGAGCTCGGGATCGTCAACGATTCAGATGGCACGTCGCTCAACCGAGTCTAAAGGCCCAAGCTGGTATCCAGGTGCTCCCGCCCATAGATGATTTGTTGCCCATTTTTATTATTTGTTGCTGTAGCGGCAATAGAAATACACATTCTGTGAAAATTACAACTGTCTACCTATTCCGGTTCATGAGATACAGCCCATCGACAGATAGACAGACAGACGGACAGCCGAGGGAGGCTTAGTAATAGGGTCCCGTTGGCACCATTTAGGTACGGAATCCTAATAAAAGGGGAATCCGTATTTGAGCTACTACCACCAGTACTACCGAATTAGCGTAGGAGGAAGAAATCCTGACAAAGAACAATTGGAAGCAGTAGTGATCCAGTTTCCATGGTTTGTGGTAAACACCAGGGAATTGTGGTCAAAGACACGAATAAAAAAATAACGAAGGTCGTCATAATCTAATCTAATAATATATATAAAATGCTTTTGTGGGTACGTAAATACGCAGTTTTCTCAATCACCACCAACCCCAATTAACTTCCCGTTGGGGTGGTAAATACCCCTTGGTCTCCAGGTGGTAGTAAGGGAGTTTGGTCGCGGTGGGTGGAAGGGGGTGGTTGTGGGTGGCGAAAATATTAAAACATATATTGCTGTCCTTTTCTAACGCATGAGGACTTATGAAAAGATCTAAAAATTTCTGGAATGGTCTAGAAAGTTCCTAAATGTGTAAAACGGTTATAATCGATCTGGAATGTTCTAGAAAGTTCAACAAATATCTGGAATGATCTAGAAAATTCTAGAGTGAATGCAAACTATTATAATCGATATAGAATGTTTGAGAAAGTTCTATAAATTTTCTGGCTTCATCTAGAAAGTTCCAAAATGTCCAAAACTGTTACTATCGAGTTAGGATGTTCGAGAACGTTCTAGAAATTTCTCGAATGATCTGGAAAGTTCCAAAATGAGTGCAATTGATTATGATCGATTTAGAATGATCGAAAAAGATCTAGAAATTTTCCGAATGATCTGGAACGTTCCAAAATGAGTGCAATTGATTATGATCGATTTAGAATGTTCGAGAAAGTTCTAGAAAATTCTTAAATGAGTACAATTTATTAGAAGCGATTTGAAATGTTCGAGAAAGTTCTAGAAATTTCTAGAATGATCTAGAAAATTCCAAAATGTGTAAAACCGTTATAATTGATCTGGAATGTTCTAGAAAGTTCCAAATTGAGTGCAGTTTATTATGATCGATCTAGAATGATTGAGAAAGTTCTAGAAATTTTCCGAGTGATCTGGAAAGTTCCAAAATGAGTGCAATTTATTATAAACCATTTAAAATGTTCGAGAAAGTTCTAAATATTTCTAGAATGATCTATAAAATTCTAAAATGCGTTCAATTTATTATAAGCGATTTAAAATGTTCTAGAAAGTTCTATTTTTTTTTATGGGTTGATCTGGAAAGTTCCAAAATGTGTACGAGTGTTATTATTGATCTATAAAAACCAAATCGAAGTGATGTACATCTAAATATTCTAGAGTCATCTGGTACTGGAAATTTCGGTAAATAAATCGAAATTCAGTGACTTTTCTTCAGTTCAATTGTGATTACAGTCGAGTAAAAAAAAGAATAAACTATTTGAATGTTCTGGAAAGTCTTTCAATATCGAAAATAGATATCTATAATATGTTAAAAAATGTATCCTTATATATTTTTTATACCATTAAACATGCGATGTATTTTAACCCGAGCAACGCCGGGATTCGCTGCTAGTGTCATTATAAACCTAAACCCATTTACCATAACGAAACTGTAAATTTAAATTCTTATGCAAAATAATGTAGTTTTTTTTTAAACAAAGGACTTTTGTGACAATTCTATGCGGAACACTGGTACAAAAATAATGGTGACCTTAATTTAAGGGTCATGTATAACATGGTCAGCTGGCGTGAAAAGATATGTGAGCATTGTTATGTAACATACGGGTGAATGTTTTGGACGTAGCATTTTTCGTCTGAGTTTTAGAAGATTTGGATCGCAAAAAAAGGTAATTTAAAATCTCTATAACCCTGAAAGTTTTATTTCTAACGTGCACAGTGACCATTCTTGTATTATTTCTCAAATTTATTATTGGGATTCAGTATCAATGGGACCCAAAGTATACGCTCGGCTGGCTATTCGTCAGGCTTTCACAGGACTTTTCCTTTTTTTGTTTTTTTTTATCAAACTGCGATACTACAATCAATTATCTAAAAAGAGTGTGCGAATTTTGTGAGTTTATGTGCAATCATAATAATAATCTTTACAACACACTTGCTCGTAAAGTGACATTTATTGCACCGTTTTTAGTATCTTAATTCAGCTTATTAGGAACAAGTGCTTTTTACTTTACTTTATCGCACAGTTTTATGATAGGTATAATCCCGATTATGTTAAGTTTGTACCTCAATGCGCTATATATGTGCGTAGACGAAGCATTCTTAAGTTAAACAGGTAAAATAGTATGACTTAAAACTTGCACGCCATATCTGTTGACGTTCTCATTGATTATTATCAAAAAAATCTACTTAAAAAATACAAATCTGTTTTTTCCTCACAAGTGTGTTGAAAAACGTCGTATGACACGCGTGTGCATTGATCATTACACTCTCGGCTTCCTTATCGCGTCGTCTGTAATTACCAACTTTGCACACATGTATCATATTGTGCATTGGACAATTGATAGCAGACAAAAATCAGGCCTAAATTTATACAAGTCTACCTATAAAGTGTGCCTAGCACTCAGGGATAGGTAGGTACTGTAGTTTCCTAAGTAATAGTGGTGACACATAACAACAAGAAATTGTATAATGCCAAAGTAAACCTGATTTAATAGATACAATAAATCGTAATTTATACATTTATTCATAACTTGGACATGATAATGTTTCCGCCGAGGTTTAATAATAGTCAACATTCACTGAGTCTCTGAGTGGTGTATAAATATACTATTTTATTATTTATATAATAAATTGTTATCAGAGGCCTTAGCATGAAAATCTATCGCAAGCGTAACGTATTCGTATCGAGAGAGTTAACTCAAATTTGTATGGGAATGTGTCATTCGAATGCTGCCAAACGTTCAAATCGGTAGCACGAACAACTACGTTAACCTCACGTCACACTACGTAAACGTGGTTTGGTATATAATTTGAAATTGGAACTAATTCTGACGTATGGTATCGTCTACTCGCAAGCCAGCTAACGTAGACTTTGTCACCGTATTTTTTTCAGTGAGAGCGTTACGTGAACTTGTCGCATCTTAGGTAGGTATTTGCAATATTTCGAATGTGTTATTTTTTTGAAGCATTATGATTTTTAGTTCGTATTTCTTTATTTATAATCTTATAACGAAATATGGTGATAATTGAGTTAAAATAACATAATTTTATTTAATTCTACATTTAATATAGTATTTAAGTAAGTTTTAACTAATACAAATTCAATTGGGGAGCTTCATGTATTGTTTTTTGACTACTATCCGAAATTTTTAATTTTTAGGCGAGAATCGAACCCATTGATTCTGAAACATCCTATATATACTTAATTATACTAAGTGTATAAATGTTAGGGGATGTCGATAGTTCAAATTGAGCCACTCTTTATATGAAATCCCCTAAAACTGCTAAAACACAAATCTAGAAATGAAAATCGTCGAATTTATTTCTAACGGAGTCACAAGACTCATCCTCTTCATCTTGTTATGTTCTAAATTCAAACCTGTAAACTCGTGAACTCTTTGCTGTACGTTCAAAAATATTTCCACATTCATCACATTTCAATGGTGAAAAAGAAAACATTTACATGGGAATGATGATGTAATACCTTATATCGTTAGCTAATAATATAAGATAAGATGATTATTTCATTTATTTTATTTTATTGGAAATAAATATTTTAATATTGTGTACCAATAAAATCAAAAATGTATGTTTCAAAATTTCTAAACGAATTTAACGTAGCTCGCAAGCTGGGTTTCGAGTAGACGATAGAACTTCTGTCAAAAGTGACATCTACTCGATACGATGACGCTACGAAGGCGATACGAAAGTGGTTCGTGCTAAGGCTACAGATCACAAGACAGAATAAATCAGCTTTTTACTTGTGTAATAAAAAATGTCGTTTGTAGAAGCATGCATATTGCACCTCCCTTAGGTACTGAAGTCTAATTTCCTCCAAATTTCAAATCCAAAAGTCAATGTAGATCATTTATGGCCTTACTCATAAAACGCTATCCACCATATACTGAGTAAATGGTCAAAAAAATAACTTACTGTCATTGTTAAACAATGTGACAGTATTTACGTAATCATTTAATCAGTAAATTTGTCAAAGGCTAAAGGCCAAATTTCATCTTGATAGGCTGAGTAGTAGGCGTAACAAACAAGTAAACTCACATTCGCATTCATATTGTAAGGAAATAGAGATTATTGACGATCTGTTCTAATAACCTTTTTTTTACTGTTTATAGGCATGTGTTTGACCGCAATCTCACCATGGTAAATAATCATGCGGCCGAAGGTGGTAAGCACACAAAGCCTAGAAGGAACTGGCTCTCAAGCGCAGCTTTCGGAATACACCGAAAGGTGCTTGGCGACAGATTTTCGACTTGAGGGTGGCAGCCAGCCAGGCGGGTACTACAAAGTACCCTACCACCGTGCTATGGTTTCCTCACGATGTTTTCCTTCACCGAAAGCTCAAGCTCATTGTAGGATTCGAACCTGGGACCTTCGTCTCGGTATCCGACGTCACTACCACTGAGCTATCATCGCCTTTCCTCAAGTGCAAGTAATAATAATAGACTGATGACAAAGTTGAGTGAGTTCATGATGAATTCATTGTCATCGTTAACATAGCAGTAACGGTTATTTTATCATTACTTGTAACTACTTAACAAACAAACAGACACGCTGGCGCTGTTTTTATTAATGTACTAGATTAAACTTCAAGATTATCTGCATTACAAAAATGTTAGTTCCGATATAATACATCATTATTTTTAATTAATTACTTATTTTGGGATTGTAAATTTATGTGGGAATTATACACCTTGGACTTAATTACTGGGCGTTATCATAAACTCGTGGAAGCGCTCGTGATGTAGCGCATTATTAGCCGTTCAAAGTTAAGCTACCACCTGTGAAGCCGGTACCTGGATGGGTGACCGCTTAGTTTCAAAAGTTTCACCTAGTGTCTTTAAGCTAGTGGAGTGCCTCTAAGGTGGCTTGAAAACTCCAATGGTAGGTTGACCACTAGCCTATGTCCACCGATCCGCAGTGGGCACGCGTGGTGGCGTATCTGCGCATTACCTTCCACCGTCGTTTAGGAGAGGTAGAGCGTAGCGTTTATTCGCTCTTAAGAGCAGCTTTACTGGGGATGTACCTCCAACTTACAGAA
This sequence comes from Polyploca ridens, assembly GCA_951394255.1. NCBI lineage: Eukaryota > Metazoa > Arthropoda > Insecta > Lepidoptera > Drepanidae > Polyploca > Polyploca ridens. The sequence continues at coordinate 20,924,938 of OX596243.1, forward strand.
TACCGCAGCCAAATAACTTTATGTTGTGCTCCTGCGCGTGAGTAAGGTCGCCAGAGCTCATAGGGGAGGGGGGAAAGGTCGGTAACGCGTGACCGATGCTTCGTGTTTTGCAAGCGTCCATATAGATAGCTACGGTAACAGCTTACCATCAGGCGGGCCGTACGCCAGTGTGCCGACTTAGTCGTATAAAAAAAAAACCGTCAATTGTGAAAGGAGGCCTATGCTCAGCAGTAGAACATTACTTATACGCTGATGATAATAATGAACCATAACTTTTGAGTCGAGATTAAAACAATTGAATTTGGAAATGATTCTATACTGTCACTATGTTCTTTCCTTAGCATACACGTGAGAAGTGCTGTCCAGCGAATCATTGCACGGACTCGTCGAAGAATTTGGAGCAGAAAGAGATGACCTCATTTGGTTATGTAAATCTTTCACTTTTGCGAATGAGATTTATTCTTTTGCTTTCCGATATCGCGACATGATAAAAGAAGGCTCTTTTCAAGACCTTTTCAACAAGGGCGTGAAAAGAGCTCAACAAGGTCGGCAATATTGCCATAAACTGTGGACTGTCTTGTTCAAATTTGACATTAAAAAGGCAATAAACTATACACTTCTTTAGGCGATGATAGCTCAGTGGTAGTCACGTCGGATGCCGAGACGAAAATCCCAGGGGCTCTACCACGTATCTTTGGTGGTAATCGTAACGTAACGTCCTCTAAGTAATGGTCTACATCAGTGATTCTCAAAGGAGCTTTCTTCCGCGGACGCTCAGATTGTGGAATGAGCTCCCCGCCGTGGTTTTCCCAATGGAGTACAGCATGGGGTTCTTCAAAAAGGGCGTGAAGAGATTTCTTCAGGGTCGGCAACGCGCGAGTGATACCCCTGGTGTTGCAAGCATCCATAGGCTACGGTAACTGCTTACCATCGGGCCGTATGCTTGTTTGCCACCTTAGTGGTATAAAAAATAAAATAAAAAAAAAAAGTGATCCAGGTGGACCACCAGGGGTCCACGGGAGACTCGACGGGGGTCTACGTTACATCTTATCTTCACATTTTTGTTTGGAATATGGTAGAAATGTAGGAGTAGGTCTATGAGAAAAAAGTTTGGGAACCTCTGGTCTACATCGTACCGCGTCATTGGATAAAATTATCATACCTTTTATAACACCAAAGATACGCAATATCCCGGCAGGTTCGACAATGAGCTTGATATTTCGGCAAAGTAAAACATAGTGAGGAAACCATAGCAAGGTGGTAGGGTACTTTGTAGTACCCACATATCTGGCTACCACCCTCAAGATGAAAATCTGTCGCCAAGCATCTATCGGTGTGTACCGATAGCTGCACTTAAGAGCCAGTTCCTTCTAGACTTTATGTGCTTACCATGGTGAGATTGTGGTCAAACACATGCCTATACCAAGCAAGAAGTATATAAATAAAAAAGAAGTTACTTTACCAGAAATAAATTATAAGTGTACAAAATTCACCATTCTATCCGCATTTACAAAAAATGAGATCTAGGCGTATGAACTCATAAAATTCTTAATTTTATTTTTGCACACAATTTCAATAGTATTTTGTAACTACACGCCATTTATTCACACGTAACTATCGATTGAAGCTTTTTTTTCCCTCACACCCAACTGTAGACAATAACAAGTGAATGTATGGATGTATTGAACAATTTTGCGGTGTTATTCTGTATGCGAATAGTCGTTGCTGTGCTCGTTGATGTATTCATCGCAGAAACATATTTGACAGAAAAAATTGTAAAACTATCAACACCAATTTTGTCGTAGGTACAGTATTACCCAACTGATATGGCGCGTCGCGAATCTTCGTTCGCATAGAAAAGAAAGTATGGCCCGAAGATTAACGAAAGAATGCTTCAAACTTACAATCAACCTTAGATCACTACTATAAGGTTCATAATACACTGCAGCTGTTAGTTCCGTCTCATTGGCAAGTCACGCCCCTCCGCACGGCGCGCGCTAACATGGCGGCAGCTGCCTTCTGCGCAGGTACATCGGTAAGCCATATCAGTTAGGTACTACTGTACTCATATACTATTCGTAAGTATAATTATGAGCACATAGGCACCGTGGTCAAATTTCTATCAAACTCAAAGTTTTAATAGAGGGTAAATTTCATAATTCTGACTAAGTGTATAGTTAGTAGATATATTATGTACTATTTTGTGTATAATTTACCAGAGCGACATTATCAAAATTTGATAAAGCTCTTTAATAAAGATAAAAAAAAAAACTCTGACTCAATATTATGGGTATATTTATAAAGAGGGATTTAAAGAATCTATTTCCTCTCATGTGACACATACAACTTTCACCTCTATAGCGAGATGTGAGGATGATAATAAAACATCCTGGCAAATTCACATTTTTGGACTAAAATACGAAACCATTGCAACTGCATCGGAAACAAGTATGTGAGTTCATAGAATAACACTGTGAATAGATCTACGCTTTAATAATAATGCACTTAGCATTGTGTGCATGTTAGGAAATGTTTCTTTCATCTACTTCACGATTTAGCTCAGAAATCATTTCAGATTGTTTCCTGATATTATGAACGTTACTGTCGCTTTTGAAAGACATTTTGATAGTCACGCATACTGTTATTTTACGATAAGAATAAAGCTCATCGCTCACTTTGTCAGCACCGCTCCATTGCAGCAGCGACCCGGCACCGCCTCAACTCAATCCAACCACTAGCTGCCAGCGCTACCTGCGAGGTGGCAGCTCGCGGGCGGCGCGGCGCTGGTGAAATTGATAGCGCGGTTATGGCAAGATACCCAGCGTTGCCATTAGGGTACGCATTAGTACGGATTGCGTACTATTCCGTTAGGTAGCGTTCTCAGGTACTCTCTCGCCAATTTGCGTACTATTTTATGGCGAGTTTTCTTATGATACCTCTATGATCAAAATACCTGTCGAACTGTTGATAATTCGAACCAATTTGAACCTTAAGTAACACAATTTGACAGGTATTTTGACCATAGAGGTATCATAAGAAAACTCCTCATTTTCAAGCCAAAAAATTCAAATTTTCAAACTCAAAATAAAAAAGTTTAATAATTTTATTTTCTGTAAAGCACGTTTCAGCACAAAATGAGCACTAGCGCCCCAGTGTGTTTGTTTCTTTTGTATTCCATGTTTCGTCTTATGATTCATCATTCTGTGTTACTGTTTGTGGTTTCGCTGTTTTTTTTTTGTTATTTCGTGGTTCCTTCGGTTTCGGTGTACAAACAGCACTTACAAAATGCAATTAATAAACTTACTATATCCGAGAAATTACTGAAATATTTTTTTTATTCACTGCGTACTCAAAAGTTAAGTTTCGTACTATTTTTAGGTGCTGTGCGTATTCTATCGTGAAGTCACTCTGGCAACGCTGAAGATACCGCTTACAGGCGTCACGCAGCAAGGGAGCGGACCGCTCGCTGGAAGCGAGTGGTCAGCAGGACTAGTGGCTTGTAGCGGTAAGCGCGCTTGCCGCGAGTCGTCCACTATTTTATCTTGTCATTGTAAAATTTATTTTAACTCATACGATTTGCATGGCAATGTAAATGCCGAGGCGTTGCTGCGATAGAGCGGTGCTGATATAGTGAGCGATGACCTTAACTTATATTTCTTTGTTCAAAAATGTTTAGATGTAAATCGGGATAGGTTTTAACAAACTAAGTAATTGGAGTCTTTTTGTCGATAAGGTATATTTTTTTTGTTCTTTGGTTTTTCTGTGATCATATTGTTGGATACACTGTCAATGCTGATAGTGCTGACCAAGGGCTCTCAAACTTATGGCTCTACAAGCCCCTAGTTATTGAATTTCGCACAAGACATATTAATGATTCATGATTCTTTTAAAAAAAATATATGGCGGCTATTGAAAAATAAAACAAAAGATAAAAATTTGATAAAAAAATCAATGCATTTGTGATGGAAAGGCTTATTTTTACTAACCGTGTAAATAGGTGCAATTTTAGACAGTTTAGGTCACTACTGTGAGAACCCAGACTCCTTTCTATATAAAACCACTTCCTTGTAGGACGGCAGTCTTATACACAGATAGTTTTATAGATAGTTACAAATTATAACAAAATTAAGCGCAATTGAAATTTATGAAGCATTACTATTATCATTCTAATACCGTTTGGCAAGGATAATACAGCTTATATAACTTGCAGTTATTTAGGGTAGCTAACCATATAGCTTGAGAAACGTAGCTTTCTTCACTTATATTCCATATCGCGGTGATAAGATACTTTACATGTAATACTTACCGGGCTGGCTACAGGTAATTTTGACAATCAGCATCTGCACTTGAGAGCCTACTACACCATTTCTACCACTAGATAGGCTCGGAGGCTAGACACCCGAGTTTACTCTAGCGCAGTGTTTTTCAAACTATTAGTCGCGACCCCTACGGGGGACATGGAGTCAGGGGTCGCCGGCAGAAGGAAAAAGGCAAGGTAGATTTCGCGCAAGCGGGCGTTCGACTTACCTTTTACTTAGTTACAAACCTCTCGCGGCTTCTTGCAGACTAATATGTAAAGGTATCAAAAATAAAGAAAATCATTATCGTAGTCTTTTAATTTATAAATTCTGTCTGCCTGACAAGGGGGTCGCCAGAATTTTTCAACCTGTAAGGGGGTCGCGAAATCAATAAGATTGAAAAACACTGCTCTAGCGGTTTGGGCTGTGCGTTGATCGGTCCGCCAGTCAGGCACGTAGGAACAATAACTCAAATAAGCCTTAAATAGTTTTTTACCTGTATGTCATGTATGTAGTTCAATAATAGGTCGATAAATTAGTTATCTGATTATTATTAGAATCTGGTAGAACAAACTCTGCTTGGTTTGGGACATAACTACATAAACTGCGACAATCTGCAAACACGGCCATATTTTTTTTACATAACAGTAGTACCCAACTGATATGGCGCGTCGTGAATCTTCGTTCGCATAGAAAATAAAGTATGGCCCTAAAGATTAACGAAAGAATGCTTCAAACTTAAAATCAACCTTAGATCACTACTATAAGGTTCATAATACATTGCAGCTTTTAGTTCCGTCTCACTCGCAAGTCACGCCCCTCCGCACGGCGCGCGCTAACATAGCGGCAGCTGCCGACCTATAGCGTTTCCTGCGCTTTGAAAATGTATCTTCTGCGCAGGTACATCGGTAAGCCATATCAGTTGGGTACTACTTAGTCCAATTTCTTTGGGTACTACTGAACAAATATTTGTGTTTTCATTAGCGTAGCATGGCATAGCGTGTAAAACGCTCATTTATTGATTCATGCCCCTAGCCCGCCTATTAAACTTGCAAATGAAACACAGCTAAAACGGCTGACTATGGATGACATAATACACTAATTAACCATTCGTTTTATTAACATAACGATTATGTCATGATAGTTCAGTTTTTGCGGAAAAAGTAGTAAAACTAGAGTTTGCACAATCTGAAATAGATTTGGTTAAATACTGGTTTAGATTTGTTTGGTTTTATAATTAAGTTATTGTAGACATACATATTTATATATTAAGGTCGACAACACATTAAAAGGATTTGAATACATAGTAAATAAAAAATATTTTGAATACTTAGTAAGTATTATTAGGGGACGGACATAGCTCGTAGAGTTAGTAAGCTGAAGTGGCAATGGGCAGGCCACATCGCTCGAAGAGCTGATAACCGATGGGGAAGAAAGGTTCTCGAGTGGCGACCACGTACTGGAAAGCGCCGAGCGGGACGACCTCCCACCAGGTGGACCGACGACCTGGTCAGAGTCGCTGGGCGCCGCTGGATGCAAGCGGCCTAGAACCGTTCGAAGTGGAAATCAATGGGGGAGGCCTATGTTCAGCAGTGGACATCCATGGGCTGATATGATGATGATTATTAGGGGCATGTTAAGGGAAGTTGAACTAATAATGTGTTTTGACCACAATCTCATCGTGATGATGTGGCCGAAGGAGGTAAGAACACAAAGCCTAGAAGATACTATTTGAATTGCCTTGCTGGGTTTCTTGCCGGAGGGAGTATTAGTAAAAGGAACCGGTGATATAGAATATTACCCGAACTAAGAAGTAAGTTGTTAACGTTTGTACATAAATGTATTCATAACAAAATTGCATTAAAACTAAATTGCTAATAAAACTCATAAAACATGCATTTTTATGCGAAAGTTTTATAAATAGCCGATGCAGGTGTGTTGTTACAATTTATTGGCATGAAATAACGATATTATTATTCATCATATTGGACACCTTTTATGTTTTTAGGATTCCGCACCCTCCCATGACTATGAGCAACCCATCCGACTGTCACAATCTTCTTACTCCTAAACCAAGTAAGGTAGTTTAATTGTTTACTTACTGCCGTGTGCTAGTTTAAAAAAATCACGGATCATAAAAACCAAATCCTAACCAAAGGTCCTATTATACAATTTCCGAGTTACAATTATTGTGCAATTCATTATGTGTTCGCAAAACTAGTTGCCATGTGAAAGTTTTGACACATCGTAATACGTACGACTTCTTAGCACGATGACTTAGACAATGATTAATTATAACTATTATTACATTTATTTAAATAATAACGAGACTAAAACTGACCTACATTTGGCCTTAACATTTGTCGCTGCTTTGCCGATTGGAAAGATTGCTATATGTTTTTTTTTGTATTTTTAATATCATTCTCAACTAATATTTTATCAAGCAATCCATTCTTTCCCGTTATGTCTTGAGCATCAAATTCTAGTCATCTGTATTCATATGAACTAATATTTCATGCGTTTTAATTTATTTACATAAATTTCAAGCGGTTATGAGACATACTTAAAGCGCGTGAGGTACCTATACATTAATATATTGCCATATGCAATTCGTATTGCATTCAAAACGTTTTAGAATCAGTTTAACCTAAATTATATTAAATATTGAAATGGTATCAATTTATACCTAGTTATAAATGCTCAAGTCAAAACATTAGTCGAAACGAATATTTCAATTCTTTGCGTTGCGTCTATAAGACTACCTTCACAAAACATAATTTTCAGTATCATTGGCTTAAAAGAACCCATAATTACAGTATTTTAAAACAAAAGAACATAATTTGCTAAATAGCTGTCTACTTCAGACGGCTTTATTTACTTTATATCTATGTAGACATAATTACAGGAAATTCCTGGCTGGACGTTAGGTAAATATCTGTGGACTGGTGACCTTGGTATGTAGCTTCATGACGTGAGGTCCGTGTCCTGAGTCATTGGTCCTTTCATTTCTGTAGAATAGACCTAGCTTTCATCCCGCGGTTTCACCCGCGTTCCTGAGAGATATATTATTTTTCCGGATAAAAAGTTTCCTATGTGTTAAACCAGAATATATTCTATCGGGGTGCCATTTTTTTTTCAAATCCAGAGCCACTAACATTTAAACCTTCGCATTATTCATGAGATTAGTGAAATAATTACTTATACAGCCCTCGCGGCTAACTGCAAGCAGCAGCTAAATCACCCTTGCACCCCCTAATTAGCTCTCAGCGATTCTAAGTCATCAAACTGCTTACACATTTTCATACATATACAGGTGTTTTTTTTTTCCAGCCAGTGATGGCAACTTCTGAACTACATGTCTTAGAGAAAAACGCTGAATGGAACTCCGAGCTGAATTTTGAAGAAAATAAAAATGCCATTAAAAAAATTGACTTTTTTCTTTTTTTCAATTTTTTTTTTCTTTTTCTGCTTCTACTTCACAATACGAACAAAATTATGTATGACAATTTTGGTCAGAAGTTGCTAGAAAATATCAAAATTGACATCTAATTTTTTGTCGGAATGCTAAGAGCTAATTCTTTCTAGCTAAACATAGTGAGATCCCTGCGAGATCTGCTCCACCTCGTCAAACTTTACGTAGGATGAAACCATTGTCAAGGAAAATATAAAATAATATTTTGTATAACTTCTAGCAGCTTGTGAGCAAATTGTTATACATAATTTTGTTCATATTGTGGCGTAGAAGCAGAATATCGAAAAAGAAATTTGAAAAGAAATCCATATATCCGAAAATACTAATTTTTCTAAATAATTTTTATGGCATTTTTATTTTCATCAAAATTCAACTCGGGGTTCCTTTGAGAGTTTTTCTCTAAGACCTGTAGTTCATAAGATGCCCACACTGGCTAGAAAAAAAACATACTGTATATACACATTTTGGCACGTAAAACCCAATTATACTAACAGCATTACTTCCATAAGACACGACAAAACTACTTTGTCGTGTCGGTGTGTGTCATGTCGCACCACAACTATATTTTACGAAATGAGCAAAATTTATTGTGCGCGACCAATTGTTATTCGTTTTTATTGATGTTACGAGATCAACGTCTGGGGTTTGCATTGTGTGGTCATGCCGCTAGAGTTGTAAGTTGTAGCCTTTAAGAGGAAATGCTGGTGTGGCGTTTGTTCCATACAAACGTAATCCTCAGTTTCCTCTCTGAATAATGACACTAGAGCAATGATTATTTTACCATGCAATCTATAGGTACCACTGTATGTCTCTCGGTTGTGTTTTATTTCCATAAATTAATTATTATAAGAATTCCAAAATCACAAAAACTTACTACCAATTTGAACGCCCTTATCAGACGTCCAGTGAAATTATTTGAAGAATATAAAAAACAAAGGAAAAACGACAGACATAGCATTATTATGTACTTGAATTTTTTTTTAATCGATCCAGTTTTGAGGAGAAAACCGGGATTACGAAATAGCGATTTCGTCTAATTTAAATAGGTTTAATCGGTCCAAGCTGTAGTTGTCTCTATCACCCTCGGGCGGGAAAGCTCGGGCACAGCGCGACGGCAATAGATATGTTAAAAACCTATTTTTAAAATTTCTTGCAGCCATCCATTCCCCTTAATGGCGGGTCTGTCTGTCTCCATTTCACGGTATTTTTTGTGGTTTTGTAGTCAACGAATCGTTAAGGTTTCGTCTAGTCCATCTACTGTCATGGCCTTTTTTATTAAAAGATTGTTATGAATCAATAATTTATTAAGTCATCAAAATTAAATAAAAGTTGCACAGAAGGGTGAACCTTTTTGTTCTACTATTATTTCTATTTAATGAGTAGGTATTTCAAGTATTTTTTTATCAATCTCTTCACTTTTGTCTCATTTAAAGTTGTGTTACCGCTAATGCCTTTTGGTTTTCTATGCAGATTTTCTCACTAAGTTTGACAAGAGGGTGTCTCTTCTTGTCGTACTATGTTTGTGTCTTTTTGACACATTGATGTACATGTGCTGTCAAAACGGGGCTATAAGATCTCGCCATTTTTAGGTATGTTCCTCTTGTATATATCAGTTTATGAGTCATGCAATAAAGAGGAGCTAGGTTGGATGACTCCTCCATTTAAGCTCATCGTCCTTGGGAACCGCAGTCTATCTGTAGATGTTCGATCCTTTTAATCCTATCCTATCCTACAAATTAAACTACCTACTTTAGTAGTTCGGGGGAAGGGAGCTAGTACCGAAAGTTTCACGCAAAAACTACATAAAGGATTTTGATGAAATGTGTCACACAGATAGATTATCTACTGGATTATTATGTAAGATACTTTTTACCCTGGGAATAGTGCAATGCAGGGTCTCGTAGCGCCATCTATCGAAACGTGTAAACTAGTTTTGTGTTCACTCAACTGCCACCGCTCCGCTGGTTCCCTAGCCACAAACAAATGAGTCACGAATCCGATCTCGACCAGAGAAAGCGGCGATGGAACTGCGTATATTATTATCGGATTCATAAAGTGTATTATGGACTTATGGTAGACATACAAATATGAAATCTTACTGCTATATTAACACCTTTTGTTTTTTCTTTTGGAGAGAAACTGGTGAAATATGGCGTTCGCAAACCTACACATTGGATAAAAACACGCATTGTAAGCCGAGAAAGCAGTTGGTTCTTTTAACATAATATGGAGAAAGCGGACCTAAACTGCTTTACCTACTAAGTAAGGCTATCGATTTTAAGCCCTTATTAGCAGGTTGCGAAACTAATCAGTCAGATACACAACCTAACACCCAAATCTAACCAAACCCAATCCATCCAGTAGAATGTAATCTTTTTATCCTCATTTCCAATAACCCACTACGGATTTTTAGGGTTCCGTAGCCAAATGACAAAAAACGGAACCCTTATGGATTCGTCATGTCTGTCTGTCTGTCCGTCCGTATGTCACAGCCACGTTTTTCCAAAACTATAAGAACTATACTGTTGAAACTTGGTAAGTAGATGTATTATGTGAACCGCATTAAGATTTTCACACAAAAATAGAAAAAAAAAAACAATAAATTTTGGGGGTTCCCTTACTCACTTAGAACTGAAAGTCAAAATTATTTTTTCATCAAACCCGTACGTGTGGGATATCTATGGTTAGGTCTTCAAAAATGATATTGAGGTTTCTAATATATTATTTTTTGTAAACTGAATAGTTTGCGCGTGAGACACTTCCAAAGTGGTAAAATGTGTGTCCCCCCCCCTGTAACTTCTAAAATAAGAGAATGATAAAACTAAAAAAAATATATGAAGCACACCGAAAATTGTTTGGAAACGAGATCTAGTAAGTAGTTTTTTTTTAATACGTCATAAAACGTAAACCGCAATTTACCTTACATTCAATCAACTCAAATAATAAATAAAAAATATGTTACTTGCTGCTACGAAACCCTTCATGGGCGAATCCGACTCGCACTTGTCCGCTTTTTTTAAGGTAAGTAGTGTAGATTACGTCAGTCTTCATCATGAATTCATGACCCAACGATATATTTTTGTTGGTAAAGTTACGCTTTGTACCTACCTAAAAATTTATGAAATGCCATGCACCCTGATTACTGATCGTTTCTCTGAGTTTGTGATGAAAGATGCCCTAAAAATACACTGGATCTTGGTGTCAAAATGAACTTGATAGTCAATCTTTATAATAATAATAATTTATTTTTCCATATTTTCATTAGACACAATTAATTGACTTACAATGGTACTCATAATACATCTTTAAGGGTCATGTCAAAAACTGTACTAGTAAGAAATTACTGTATTACAGACACCAGCGCCTTCCTGAAGGTATATCTAGTAGGTAATAGATATTGTGTATATGCCAATTAAGTTTATACTAAGTAAATTATTAAATTGTTTATCTGTTCACCGTAGTGAAGACCGTGGAAGGAATCTGGCAAAAAACAAAAAAGGGGTTGAAAAAAACGCTGGGCGTAATAGCACAGATTATTGGTACAGTTGAAATTTTACACAATGTGTAATTCTATTGCCTTCGTGTGCGAGTCCGACTCGCCCTTGATCGGTTTTTTTTACGCTAGTACAAAATAAATTACGCTATATGATCCTCTAGTGGGGTGGCCTGGACCCTACGCAAATATTCGCCAAATAACCACGTGTTGTTTAACGTTTAGAGCTCTGCCTTATTGACGTGAAGTCACGGCACAGAATATGGAATTGGTTGGACACAGGCAAAAACAATTTCACCTACCTTTGTGTATTATTTTGTATGAAAGCTATAGATCAGAGGTTCCCAAACTTTTTTCTCATAGACCACTTTCAAAATTTTCTGGTTTCGGTGGACCCCCTATTTCTACCATTTTCCAAACAAACATGTGAAGATTAGATCTAACATAGACCCCTGGGGTACATGTGGCAGCGGAGAGAATGCGTTTCGAACACCTGTTAATATTGGGGTAATCTTGGAAATAGCTGATCATTTTGCGATGGGAGTTTCACAGGATGGTTCAGTATTTTCTTGGGCACAGTTTAATAAAAAAGATCACCCATTTCCATAATGTGTGGTACTCGGGTGGCTGCACCCGTACTGTGAATAAGCCCCTTTGCACATTATAAGAAAATTTATTGTGTCTTATCAGACATAAGACATCAAATGTATGGGCGTGTCTGATCCGATATTTTTCTAATATTACGGTCTCATATAACATCCAATACGACTGAATTTCTTATAAGACAAGAAAATTTTCTTATAATATGCAAAAGGGCTAAGCGAATTGGACACAGGCAAAAACAATTTCACCTACCTTTGTGTATTATTTTGTATGAAAGCTATAGACCAGAGGTTCCCAAACTTTTTTCTCATAGACCAAATTCAATATTTTCTGGTTTCGTTTGACCCCCTATTTCTACCATTTTCCAAACAAACATGTGAAGATTAGATCTAACATAGACCAAAGGGGGTCCACCTGGACCACTTTGGGAATCACTGCTATAGCCTACATACTCACAGTGCGGCAGCGGAGAGAATGCGTTTCGAACACCTGTTAATATTGGGGTAATCTTGGAAATAGCTGATCATTTTGCGATGGGACTTTTACAGGATGGTTCAGTATTTTCATGGGCACAGTTTAATAAAAAAGATCACCCGTTTCCATGATTTGTGGTACTCGGATGGCTGCACCCTTACTGTGAATAAGCCCCTTTGCACATTATAAGAAAAATTATTGTGTCTTATCAAACATAAGACATAAAATGTATGGGCGTGTCTGATCCGATATTTTTCTAATATTACATCATCATATAACATCCAATACGACTGAATTTCTTATAAGACATTTCTTATAAGACAAGAAATTTTTCTTATAATATGCAAAAGGGCTAAGCGCATTTAAAGCCACAAGAAATTTTCTTATAATGTGTAAAGGGGCTAAGACCACGGTACAAATAGTACTTGATACTAGGTAGGTACCTACCTAATTTCTTATTAGGTACTTATGGCTTCACATTACACATCATTCAATTTAGTTTTTAGGCGACACAGCGGAATAGGTATTAGGGTCAAGGTTGCTATTAAGCCCTGTACATCATCCGCAGCCAGGTAGCGTGAAGTGAAGGTAGATAAGTAGTTATTATGACAGACGACAGCTAAGCACCTGCGTGGTCTTCGAGGGAGGGTTTTTTTTGTTTTATCTACTGTTTTTAGGCCTTTGTTTGACTCAATCTCCCATGGTAAGTGATGATGTGGCCGATGGTGGTAAGCACACAAAGCCTAGAAGGAACTGGCTCTCAAGTGCAGCTGTCGATACACATCGATAGGTGATGTTTTATTTTTATTATGTAGGTACTAGCGGCGGTAGTAAAATCAGTAGTTTAATATGTAATAACCGCCGCGGTTTTAAGTTTTATGCGCGGAACCCTAACTTTCTCTAAAATAAAATAAGCCTAAGTCACTCCTTATAATATCACCTATCTGCCAGTGAAAGCCCTATCAAAATCGGTCCAGCCGTTTCGGAGATTAGCTGGAAAAAATAAACAGACAGACATAATAAAAAAATCGGTAATGATCGTATATTTACCGATATATTTACTTTCTATATTTTATATTTTAGTTATAAGCTGTTGTACTTATTGTTGTATTGACATTACAAACAAACAATGTTAAGTATTTATTTGATATTAAAACACCCAATTGGTTTTCAAGGGGGCGGCGCCACTATCATGTTTCTGCCCCGGTTCGAAAAAATCGTAGAATTGGAGCTGGCTGGCGGATCCAGACGGGGTGATTCAAGATATTGTATAGGTAATATGATTAAACACTTCTGCACATTTTCTTTATATACCTAAACTTTACTATGCGAAGGGTACAAAGTTTCCTTTACACTTAATAAAACATACTTAGTTAACATTCACTCAGGGACAAAATATTGCTATCAAACTTTGAGCAGGCAAAATTTGTTTCATATTCTACAACTTCTTATTATTTTATTGGCTTAATTATTTGTTTTCATACGATAATATCGGTAAACAAGCATACGTCCCATCTGATGGTAAACGGTTACCGTAGCCATATGGACGCTTGCAACACACGAATGTCCGCATGTAGTGAAAGTACTTGCACAGATTACTAAATAGTTACCTACGTACTTGTCTTTGATTGTAAAAAATCTAGCTCTGCCCGCGAGGCCACTCAAACTGAACCCCTTTTAATATGAATGTACATACTTTATATTGGTCTCACGGGTTTACAAAAAAAAAGTTTCTTATTGTCTTATATCCGGCTCTCCACGTCATCTTTACGTTTCTAAGTCTAATAATAAGCTTTGAAACACAAACAGTTTCATCTAAATCAGTCCAGTAGTTTTTACATAACGCTCGACTCGAATTAACAAACTTGTACCTAACCTTGTCGTGGACATCGTAACACCATATCGTAACTTTTTTTGTAAATATCATCAAACACACTTCTTTTACTTTTTAGTTTGATAAATAGTAGCAATATTTTTATGTATGTACTTATTTTACAACGTAATTATCTATTGTATGTAGGTACGTAATTATAAAACATAGATTAGAAATTAGTTTAAAATTAGCGGCTTTTTCTACATTGTTACCAACATGGCAATCGTAATCAACTTAATTAGTTTCGTTCAGAAACCACATAAACGAAATAAGTATGAAATGTTTTAGCATGAAATTATATAGTTAATGAGTTACACGAAACACGAGGATCCATTGTAAATTGTAATGATTATTATTTTACCTTATACTTTTTCTGTAATGTCAATTACAATTTCTGAACGAAACCTAGTCAGGCAGCGCTGCCAACCTACGGATTTTTCCGTAGATCTACGGATCTTGGTCCTTCCTACGGATACACGGATATTAATATGCATTAACAATAGATAGATAGATAGATAGATAGATAACTCTTTATTGTACAAAAAGTATTTAACAAAGTCTAAAAATAAATGCTTAAAGTTAAAAATTACTGTAAGTACAATAGGCGGTCTTATCGCTAAGAAGCGATCTCTTCCAGACAACCATAGGATGGAGAGGAGTTTAGACACGTTATTAGACGGTGGTGTATACTTTTATAACAAAAATAGGTAAATAAATATACAAACATTAAATATAAGTCTTTATATATATACATACAATTATATAAATAAATACGTAGATTTAAGATAAAAAGTAAAACGAAACGCAAACAAAAGATGGTCTGCATTTTTTTCATAAGGTATTTTTGTTATCTGTAGACGATTGGGTGTGTGACATATATGGTTTATGTGTCTATAGACAATACCTCTCCTGTCATAACATAAAGTCCAAATTTGGAAAGTT
Organism: Polyploca ridens; assembly: GCA_951394255.1. NCBI lineage: Eukaryota > Metazoa > Arthropoda > Insecta > Lepidoptera > Drepanidae > Polyploca > Polyploca ridens. The sequence goes on from OX596243.1 coordinate 20,940,093, forward strand.
CAAATTATTGTAAAAGTAAAAAAGGTTACAATGGTGGCTCGAGAGTTGTAAGAGAGACATCAAAATGAACAGAAAAAATAAGGAAAGGTGAATGTTTTATTGATATTTCCTTGGTTTTTAGATATTCCAGTAGAATTTGTTACAATTTAAATTACAGCTCTAAAAAGTCGAATTTAGCTGAAAAAATGTCTGTAAATCTACGATGTTTTGTAGAGACAATCTACGAAATTCTACGGATTTATGGGCATCGCTCTACGGATTTTTGGATATCTGATCTGGCAGCACTGAGGTAGGGTAAAAAAATGTGGTGTTGGCAGTATTGTGCGATTGCTCAACGCTGCGACAGTGGCTTGGATTTGTCATAGGCTCAAAATTAGATAAAAATTACTATAAAATTAATTCATAACGAACGTGTAAGTTCTTATTGAGTGAATTATTAAGTAGAGTTTGTGTTACCGCTGCCCTGAGACTGTAAAATAGTGATAGTGTCTCATATTGTTGTGTTAAATACGTATGTTTTTGTCACGAAACCAAAGTGCAACAAGATGAGTAATTTCACGAAAATGATTAAAACGACGCCAATAACCGACGATTACGAAATCTTGAATACCGTCCTCGGCCTTGGGATCAACGGAAAGGTATGTATGTAATTCATACGCGGAAATCATAAAAATTATATATAAAATACATGATTTTGTAAACCTACTATTAATGTTTACATATGACGTAAAGGTGTAAAATTAGCTTTTGCCCGTTAAGTCTTTTATCATTATCACGGTTGAACATCGAGACGTAATCAACCGTGTAACTAGCTTTTGATTATCGATATTTAAAACCCGTAAAAAAGTTTCTTTTTTTATGTTACTTTTTTTTCTTTTTTTTTTCCTAGGTACCTAAATGGCAATCGTCTGCTCTTTTATGATATCTCAACGTGTTTTGATAAGTATTTAAGAGACATTTAATAAGATAATAAAATAGATAAGTAGTTACAATACAGTATACTTAGTAGTTTTTTTTTTTTTATGCGGGTAAAACTGTAGGTGTCAGTTAGTCATATTATAAATGCGAAAGTGAGTTTGTTACGCCTTCACACCTCAACTACTCAATGGATCATCATGAAATTTGGCATGGAGATAGTCTATGGTATGGAGAAGGACAAAGGCTACTTTTTTCCTGGGAATGTGGGTAAAACCGCAGGGGTCAGCTAGTAATGTATAATTATTATAGTAATTAGAATTGACACTAATGAATTTGCTAGGTTTTCGCTGACTTTAACAGTGTCAGATTAGACTTCATAGTTATTTCATACTTTTTAGTGTACTTAGATTGGGGTTACTTGTTGTAGGGTCTTCTTTTCTGCAAATAGGCTGTTTAAGTGGTCTCTTTTTGTGTGAAGAAAACAGCTATATTTGTAGCCAGCCTAGCTCCACCCAGTAGCGCAGGACCTTGCTGGGCATTCCACTTCGTGGAGTGACCTCACTGGTCAGAGGTTTTGTGCCGCTTGCTCAGCCACTCCCTTGCCACCCTCGCATTCCAAGATGACGTGAGCAGCCGTTTATTCTGTCCTAATGCAGCTTAGAAGGCAGTTTAATTAATGTTTTTTTTTTGCTGTGCAATCCACCCATTTTCTTCAAAAAGTGATGACATTTTTTCAGGTTTGGCAATGATTTATACCTCTGTACGCCTACCATGAGTTTTCTACGCTAACGTTATCTACAGTCGCTAGCGACTACAGTGAAACATTTTGTATGAAATGCTTTCAAAAGTGCACTAGAGGCGGTGCTCGTCATACAAAGTATTCACCGTAGTCGCTAGCAACTGTAGATTACGTTAGTGTAGAAAACTCATGGTAGAGGTACTGATGATACAAGCGTCTATATGCATAGTAACTGCTTACAATCAGGCAGGTTTGTTTGCTAACAAGTAGTATAAAAAAGTAGAAGAAGCATTCACCCTGTTTCTTCTTTATTCTAACTAATATTGCTATCATAATGTAAATATTTATGATTGAATTAAATTTTTTTTTTCTGAATAGGATTGACTATTCAGAAAAAAAAATCATCTCAAAAATCAATCAAAGAATAGGATTGCTATTCTTTAAACGAATGCATCCAGTTGTTGTTGACTTGACGAAAAAGGTAGCCAGTGCCACCTATTCTCACTTTCTTTTTAGCCTTATGCTCCCGTTGTTTCTCGCGAGGGACGGGCGTCCTATTATAACAATTAATGTATTTATGTTTTACCGTGAGCCAAGGAATTAAAGAAAACAAATAACAGGTAGGTCAAGCTGTTACGTAAAAATCTTTTTATCTTATGCCTGATTGGTTAAGTAAATCACACTTTACCCGTTACCCAGATTCACATCAAAGTGAGCCATACACCCTAAAACGCTCCCTTTCTTAAAATAAACATTACCTATTTTTATCTGGGTGTCTAGTCTAGGCATTTGTCTGACTATTTTATATACCTATTGCTAAAGTATTTCACAAGATGTTGCTTCGAGTACAATGTCAATGTCATTCTGATTAGCAATGTTGACAATTTGTGCAATTTAATACAGTTGCCTACATATCCATTAAACTCGCATGGTTTCATTAAGAGTAAATAACCTACCAAAACATTAATTTTGTCTGATCGGGCCTACCTTAAGAATATCCATTAGTGGATTACAATACAGTGATAATGATAATCATAAAAAAGAACAAAATGGTGGGAAATTTCATTTTGTTTTAAAAATCGGGACGCGTTTCTTATAAATTTTTTCGATCGATCTCTACTTATTTATGATCATAAGTTTGAATAACTTTGGTTACTTTTCCACAAATCGAGACACTTGAATCTGTGTTGAATTGGGACTTCAGAAACTTAGAAAATCGGGACATCTGGTAAATTAGTCAATACCGTATTGGTATTTACTGGTACCTAGTAGGGAAAGGGGATAACTAAATAGCTAATTAATAATAGCTGCATGTGCCCGCATGTGGCGGGAAACTTGAATCTTACAAGTGTACCTATCATAGAAATAAAATAAACATGTTATTTTAATAGGTACGAACCTTTTTTGATCGTGATGCGAGATAATCCCATCTCCTAAAACAACCTTTATTTGCTCAGCAACTTTCATACTTATAGGAATTCTTACTTCTAATACAATATCTTCCCATTACAGCGGAAACGGTTAAGTCACCAAGATAAGGCCGGATCATCCCCGCCTGCAAAGCTTATAAAATTAAAGGTGTAGGTATACCTATTCAAAACTGTCAAAGTCAAAGCCATTTATTCAATTTAGGCCCAAGAAGGTCACTTATGAAAGTAGGGTCATTTCGCCGGTTAGCGACCAGTTAGCTGGGTTGCCCACATAAGATGAGGAAAAAAAAATGTTGTCTACACGCAAAATAGTATATGTTAATGTGAATTTGTCCCAAATATAATCTAGTTTGGATACAAAAACATAAAATAAAATACATTCATACAAAAATATGTATAAAATGCTGAAAAAGTGAAAATATAGCGAAAACGTCGGTTTACGACCATTTTTATCAGTTTGTGACCACCAGTGACCTGGTTTGCGACCGCTATTTTAATATGAAAAATTTGCCATTAAAACAATTATAATCGCTTTAAAAATATTTTAATTTTTGCCTCTTAATAAAAACAAATATGGTAATCATTTGGTGTAATGTCTTCTTTTAATTAAAAAATAACAATCTTACATTTCGTAGGAACTTAGTAATAGTTGTAATAGAATTAAACAATATCCTAAATATTAAGTAATATAACATTTAAAAAATTATCAACATCAATATTTGCTCGTTGTGGTGGATCAGGTATAAACAAATGTTTGCTGAAAGCCCCAGTATCCAACATTGCCATATTTTTCGCTAGCAACGCTTTCCTAGACACCACCAGCCAACCTCCACCTTGTATTCCTCACTGCGGCTCCGAAATGTCGGATGTCCGCATTCACCAAAAAGAGGTTCTCAAAGAGTAAAGCTAGTGGCCCCGACGAGATCCCGGCGGTAGTATTGAAGACCTGTGCCCCTGAGTTGTCTCCTATTCTCACACGCCTATTCAGACTCTTTGAAAACAAGACGTGTCCCTAAATCCTGGAAACTTGCAAACGTCCAACCTATACCCAAAAAGGGTAGCCGTACAGATCCGTCGAACTATAGACCTATCGCAATCACCTCCATACTCTTCAAGATTATGGAGCGTGTATTGAATGCCAAACTTCTTGGCTACCTGGAAAACAATGATCTCCTGAGTGATCGACAATTCGGCTTTCGTCCTGATCGATCTACAGGAGATCTCCTAGTGCTAGCCACCTACCTCTGCAGCGAGGCCATTGAGAAACACGGTGAAGCGCTAGCAGTTTCACTGGACATCTCGAAGGCTTTCGACAGGGTCTGGCATGATATTCTGCTCAGCAAGCTTCCCTCATATGGACTGCCCTCTAGTTTATGCGCCTGGATCTCCGATTTCCTGAGTGGACGGTCTATTCGAGTGGTAATCGATGGCTGCTCGTCGGAAGTAAAGGCGATCAAGGCTGGTGTTCCTCAGGGATCTGTTCTCTCTGCTACGCGTTTTTTTGCTGCATATTAACGACGTCACAGAGAGTTATATATCCGATCCGCCACAACAGTCTCTCAGAGAGGATATGGTTACGAGGTTGAACTCGGCTCTGCAAATTGTTGCCGAGTGGGGTACCGCCAATAGGGTCGAGTTCAATGCCTCTAAAATACAGGCCTGTCTTTTTTCTGCCAAGAGGAGCTCCTTCAAGCTGACTCCCGCATTTCGTGATGTATCTGTACCGATATCCAAAAACCTAGATCTTTTGGGTCTCAATTTATCCTCTGACCTTAATTTCGGATGGTCCATCGAGGCAAAGGTAAAGACTGTTGCCAATAAACTTGGAATCCTGAACAAGGTGAGACGGTACTTCACAAAGGAACAGCTTCTATACCCATTACAGGATCTGGTCCCTTTGTCTCGATTGTATCACACCTCTTCCTCTAACTCATTTGCATATTCACGCCCAATTACAGATTTCTAGTACTAAGAGTCTTTGAGACATAGTGCGGACGGACGGACAGACAGACAGACAGACGGACATGGCGAAACTATAAAGGTTCCATGTTGACTACGGAACCCTAAAAATCAGACTTGGTCGCATACTCAATGAACTTTCATAACAATTTCTGTTAGCGGCCGTTATTTTTCTCATACTAAATTATGGTGGCCGGAAACCAATGTCTTTATTTCGATTATTTTGGTTTACGACCACCTGTTTAGCACCCAATTTCGTACGTAAATTAAACAAAGTTCTTTCAAAGAAACTGGTGGTCGTTTACCAAAGAGCTACAAAGAAAAGCTTTTACAATGCTACATTCAAAATTGTAACAGTCCTGTATGAAGTATTAGGATCATATTGATCATAACAAAATAATGCGATTCTCGTCGATTGGCGACCACGTGGTCGCTATCTAACGTTTTTGATAAGTAAGTATTTCGGTTACCGGCCACTTGATTTTATCTTAATAATAAGTTTAAAAATAGCAAAATACAACAAAATAATAACCAAAACTTATCGGTTGTACAATTTAACATCTAACTTGTGTGTAAAACATGAAATAAGTAATAAAACTTACCTTTGAGCACCGCGCGCCGTGTTATTTTTTTTCCAACTTGCGGTACGTCCACTCACCACTGAATCAAGACGCGCACTGAGCAATATTTTTTCGGCTCTGGGTTAACCCATTTGTTTCAAACTGTGTTAATTCTTATTTCATAATTATTTATAAAGCACGTTAGATTTATTTTTTATTTATGTTACCTCTAAAAATACTATTATCTTGATTTAAAGAAAAGTAGTACGTCAAATGGTCGCCTACTGAAGGTGGTCGCGATACCGGCGAAAGGACCCTACTGAAGTTACCACCGGTTCGGAACTCGGCCTTCAATTCGGCCTATGCATTACCAGAGCTTTTATTTTTATTTTCAGTTAATTAAATGATAAATATTACTTATTATGGTTTCTGTTTGAACACTCTAAATGTTGCTAATATCCAAAACCCGATGAACTGTCTGATTGTAAAAAAATAGTCACCTATGAAGTCGGTTTCGTGCAACAATTTATTGAACTATCATAGTAGACTCGGTCGTTGAACTGAGATAACCTTTAGACCGGCCGCATACTATAAGAAATTTTCTGTCAGAAATTTTCGGACGCCCGCCGGAAGGCACTTTCCCATACATTTTGTTCTAGACCCCGCATACTATCCGAAAATTCTGACGTGTCTGACGTCCAAAAATGTATGAGCAAGCGAATTTCTGACAGAAAATTTCTTATAGTATGCGGCCGGTCTTAATGAGCTAACCGCTTATACTAGGTACCTGAACTATAGGTACACATAATTTATATAATTTTACTAGCTTCCCTCCCGCGGTTTCCTCCAATTTCCGTAGATCTTCTGTTTTTCGGAATAAACGGCATAAACAAAATTGCATAAGAAAATACCGACTCCAAGATGGGCTATATCACCCGATTCACAATAAAGATATCCTTCCTAACATCTTCAATATATCTACTATTTCTACCCTCGTAATTCCGGGCCAAGGTGTTTCTTCGAGTTAGCCTTGGACTGGTTTCATCCCTCTGGTATCTTACCCGGATAACCTTGACGTCGAGGTCGTTTGAGATATACAGGAAACAGGGCCAAGTGAGTTTTGGAAATTAGAGTGGGTGTAGTTTATTTAGATCTGAAAACACCCAGATATTTTGAGAGCGAGGTATTTTAGAACACCAAAATTCAGCTATTTAGATTCTATGTTTAAAAATCTAATCTAATAATATATATAAAATGCTTTTGTGGGTACGTAAATACGCAGTTTTCTCAATCACCACCAACCCCAATCAACTTCCCGTTGGGGTGGTAAATACCCCTTGGTCTCCAGGTGGTAGTAAGGGAGTTTGGTCGCGATGGGTGGAAGGGGGTGGTTGTGGGTGGCGAAAATGTTAAAACATATATTGCTGTCCTTTTCTAACGCATGAGGACTTCTGAAAAGATCTCAACATTTCTGGAACGGTCTAGAAAGTCCCAAAATTTGTAAAACGGTTATAATCGATCTGGAATTTTCTAGAAAGTTCAACAAATATCTGTAATGGTCTAGAAAATTCTAGAGTGAATGCAAACTATTATAATCGATATAGAATGTTTGAGAAAGTTCTATAAATTTTCTGGCTTCATCTAGAAAGTTCCAAAATGTCCAAAACTGTTACTATCGAGTTAGGATGTTCGAGAACGTTCTAAAAATTTCCCGAATGATCTGGAAAGTTCCAAAATGAGTGCAATTGATTATGATCGATTTAGAATGTTCGAAAAAGTTCTAGAAAGTTCCAAAATGAGTGCAATTGATTATGATCGATTTAGAATGTTTGAGAAAGTTCTAGAAAATTCTAAAATGATCTAGAAAATTCTAAAATGATCTAGAAAATTCTAAAATGAATTTAATTTATTATAAGCGATTTAAAATGTTCGAGAAAGTTCTAGAAATTTCTAGAATGATCTAGAAAATTCTAAAATGACGCATGAGGACTTCTGAAAAGATCTCAAAATTTCTGGAATGGTCTAGAAAGTTCCAAAATGTGTAAAACGGTTATAATTGATCTGGAATGTTCTAGAAAGTTCTGGAATGATCTAGAAAATTCTAAAATGAGTGCAATTTATTATAAGCGATTTAAAATGTTCGAGGAAGTTCAATTTTATTTTGGATTGATCTGGAAAGTTCCAAAATGTGTACGAGTGTTATTATTGATCTAACTAAAAGAACCAAATCGAAATCGAAAATAGAAATCTATAATATCTGTTAAAAAATGTATCTATATGTAATTATATATTTTTATACCACTAAACATGCGATGTATTTTAACCCGAGCAACGCCGGGATTCGCTGCTAGTGTACGATAAAAATTAAAACAGTCTAATACCTATTACAAATTCCTAAGCTAGGCCTACCTTAATAGGCATCTTCTATAGCTCATATGCATCCATGTGCCAAAAAGAGACAATGAACCAAGGTGAGAACCCCATATTTTTGCTGTGCAAAAGTATATTTTTCACACACGGCCATCTGATAATATATTCGGTAGTATACAACGTAGGGAATGCAAAGCCGTGGCAAAATGAAAACCGGTTTTATTTTCGGTTATGAGACGTAAAAACCGGTTTTATACCGGTTTTTTTAATGTTCGCTCGTTTATTTTTTCACGTTATTTCTATAGCTCGAATTATACATACTACCCGTGCCTAAGATGTAAAAATCGCAAACAGGAATTATTGTCAGTTAAAGTTAATTAAGTGAGTATAAAAGAAACATCATCACCATGTGCCTGCCCTATTTCCAATCATTTGGGATCAGCGCAATATGTACGCTTCTTCCATTCGTCCCTTCTATCCGTTATCATCTTTCATACAATTCATCCATTTCTTTTTCATCCAATTGATAGAAATAATAGTTTATTTGACTCTGTAGATTCGTCTTCACCAGAAACTCGTTTATATAGACTACACGGTTCGTTGCTTTTGATTTTATTTTATACGAATGAAATCAGAAGAACGTATCACGTTTGCTTGGTTTTTAATTGCTATGAGATATGATGAATTTATGTTAAAAAAATAATTCAGTAAATAAAAAAAAAATAGACAGTAGTTGCTCCGATAGCATGACATTAATGCTGGCGTCCCGCAAGGCTCTGAATTATCCCCAACACTATTCCTCCAGCATATCTATACTCTCTATTGCCAGCATTAATTGCTATGCAGATGAAATTACAGGGGACGCTCATTACACGAGCCGTGCAAATATCCCTCGTTCTATATTGGAGAAAAGGCGCGATGGACTTACGTCTTAAATCGAGAGTACACTAACTAGTGACTCCGATTGGGGTCGACTAAACCTAGTCTATTTCAACCCCACTAAGTCACACACAAGCCTGCGCATTCACCGTTGAGAAAAGTCCATTTGCGTGGATCTTCATTTCTAGAACATGTCCCTAAACATCACGAAAAGCATTGGGATCCTTCGCATTAATATTTATAGCGAGACGTTCTGTTCCAAAGTCACAAGGTATCCAAAAACTCGGTGTGATTAATAGAGCGAAGCAGTACTTCTTATCGAGACACAGACAGCAACTATATAAGTCGCAAGTCTGGCTCAAATGGAGTATTTCTGTCTTCTGTGGGCACCTGGATACCAGCTTGGGTATTTAAACTCAGTTCAGCGACGTGCCGTAAGAATTGTCGACGATCCCGAGCTCACAAGTGTTTTAAAGCCCCTTAGTCTGAGGAGACACTGCCTTCTTATGTGTATTCTACCACTTTTCCAACGGGCAGTGTTCTGAAGAATTGTTTGACCTGATGCCCAGTTACCTTCTACCATCGTAGTCACCGACGGGGAGTCCATCCACACACATTGGAAAGAAATGGTTTCGTACTGTGCGGTTTCAAAGAAGCTTCCTATCGTGGACGCTCAGGCTGTGGAATGAGCTCCCCGCTTCAAAAAGGTTGAGGGTTGGCAACGTGCGAGTGATAACCGTTATGTTGCAAGTGCAAGCGTCCATAGGCTACGGTAACTGGTTATCATCAGGCGGGCCGTACGCTAGTTTGGTGCATAAGTATTGTAAAAAAAGTTTAACATATTTTATATAAAGAAAAAGAAAGAAAGAAAAATATATTTATTTTGATGTACACACACACAAATAACATACAGGTAAATAAAGACAACAAGGAAGAAAATTGTAATGTCGTGTGACATCAAAAATGGTCAGTGACTCAGTAAAACACTGTTAGCCCATATTCGGGTAACAGCACTGATTTTCAGTCACTGCCATAAGTGATATCACGCACAACCGGACAGAAAACCCAAAAGATTTACAATAATACAAAAGAACTCAATAATACAAAGGAACACAATACAAATGAAAAAAATATTACAAAAGGAACACAATAATACAAGGGAACACAAAATAACAATGACGTTATACTTAATTATAGTTTAGCAAAGAAAAAAAAAAAAAAAAAAATAAACACGGTAGAAAAATAATAATAATAAAAATATCCAAAATAAACCAAACCCATACAAAATAGAATATTCATTAAAAATAAAATAACAGTTAAACAAAAAAAAAAACAAAAAACAAATATTTAAACACTGTACTGCAAGCAACAAGCTAAAACAAAAAATATTGGAACCTGAAATAGTGATGGTACGATCCGTAGAGAAATAATAAATAAATAAAAAAATTCAAATTTATCTTTTCTGGAGATTTAAAAGGTGGGTCTTTAGATGTTGACTGAATGTCTTAAAAGTTTTCAAGTCACGAATTGGCGGTGGAATGTCATTCCAGCACCGAGTAGCTGCGAATTTGAATATCATAAAAAGAATAATTATTATAAGTTTCCTTCTTACCAGCTCAACACACCAAACATCAACGCACTTCAGTTCATCACAAAAATACTCACTGCATTGCACTCAGTTTACAAAACGGCGGCAAATCTTCCTTTTTTAGTATTTCCAAACATTGATATAAAAACCGAAAATAACCGAAAAACCGGTTTTGGTGATATGTAAAACCGGTTTTTTTGTTGGTCAAAACCGTACCGAATAACCGGTTTTTCGATTTTCGGTGAAACCGGTTTGCATTCCCTATATACAAGATACCTATTCTTTCAAAAATAGAAAAGTAAATCGAACTAAAGACATATACAGACACACATAACAGAAATATTCATGACCACTCGTCTGCCCTGGGTGAGAATCGAACCGTGGGTGTTACTTATATACGTAACTTTGTGTAATCCTCATGATGTTAAACTATCAATACAATCATCGAAATAATAATGAATACAATAAACATCTCATTCAAGACAAAAATATCTATCGTCTTAACATTTTCATTATTCAGGTCACTGATAAAACCCAATATTACTCAATGCTGAGGGAATCCGTGATTCTTAATATTCTTTTTACTCATTATGAGTCATTGACAACAAATCATTAGATATCATTATCGTTGGACTTTGTGCCCATGACTTTACAAGTGATGTGTATTGAACGATAGTTTGTAGACTTGAGTTGAATTTTTGCAGTTTTTACTGCTCAGATTAATTGATATTCGAATAAGAGATCTCCCTTATTTGAATATACATCTTTAATATTTATATCAAGGTCTTTCCTAATAATATTAAAAATACGAAAATTTGTGTAGGTTTGTCTAACGTAGATGCTGTAATGACTGAAAAGATTTAAATGAAATTTGGCACATTAGTCATATAGATAGATTCTATCAATAGATAGTTAAGACTTTATTTCTTATACCAAAAGCAGTTAACCAAAAAATAAGAGGTATTGAAACTTAATTAGGTACAATACTGTACATTTGGCGGTCTTATTGCTATGAAGCGATCACTTCTGGACAACCTTTGGAAGCAGAGAAGTATAGTAACGATAATAGACGGTGATGTGGGCATATATTGGATTTAAATCCCGGAAAAAACCCTCGGAGATATTCGCAAGTTAGAAAGAAATATCAAGAGCCAGGACTTATAATTCGAAAGGTCTATAATTCAAGCCAAGCAACAAACAGATCATTATGATTTTGAGACATACAAAGAGGCGCTTTCTTTCTGCGGCAGTGCCTCTAGTTCAGCATCGTATAGTCCGATAAATCGTTCAATGGCCTAAAAGCACCTTGGGAGCTCATTAACATTTGATAGTATGGAAACTGAGATGACGTCAGTCTCACACCGGTCGACTCACTCAACCCACTACGCTGCGTAATTCAGTCGTGACTCGCTGCTTCTGCTTAAGTAGTGCAGACTTCGACACAGAGATGAGAAAACCAATAAATTTAACCGTATTTTTATTGCACGGGCTTTCCGTGCAATAATAATTGGACTGTTTTACAAAAACCTTAAACCGACTTCAAAGTACCTACTCTAAGAAGTAATCAAATCCTGATCTAATGACAATGGGACCAAACGGGAAGTGTACCCTTTCAAATAAAAAAAGAATTTTCCAAATCGGTCAATAAATGACGGAGTTATGCGATAACAAACATTAAAAAAAATACAAAAAAAAATACAATCGAATAGAGAACCTCCTCCTTTTTTTGAAGTCGCTTAAAAATACGATACGGTATGACGGATAGTTTGAAATTTATCAGATGGCGGGGGAGAGTGCCTGTGTGGTTAGTTCACTTGTTGCCCATGATGGTTTTTTTTTTCGCATTGATTTTATCTCAGATTGGTTTGTATTTTGTGCGAGTAGGTATAACCCTGTACAAACTGTTTTCTTTTGGTTTGCGAACCAATCTAAAACCAAGTTATTAAATGTTTACTAATAACTACATATATCTGTCCCCCGCGGTTTCACCCGCGTTCCCGGGACGCAAGTAGCCTGTAACACTCGGAGATAATGTAGCTAGCTTCCTATTAATGAAACAATTTTCCAAATCGGATCAGTAATCCCGGAGATGCAAACTTACAAACTTTACGTCCTTATAATATTAGTGTAAAAGTATATATTTAACTAGAATAGATTTACCATCTGAAACCATTACTAAATAGCCATTTGTCACAACGAATAGTCCTGCCTGAGGCCCCCTGAGGCCCAATTCTCTTACTTTCAACACTGATTTCGCACATTTAACAAACTCACGCTTACGACATTGTTGTTGCCTTAGATATTTGATGAAAAATATGACTTGTCAAAATGTATTAAGCTTTATAGATATTCGCAATATTTTTGCCTTTTATATCGGCTGCGCCGGTTTCTATATTTGGTGTGTCCTTGCGATTGTAGATTGATATTGACACGATTTATCAAAAGTTTAATGTCGAATATCAATCGACAATCAAGGATAGATCGAATATACAAACAGTAAGTTCCAAATAAAAAAATATTTATAGCGAAGAAACCAATTTTACAGAAATTGCGGTCCCCAATGCCCACACTAGTATCAAACCGCCAGATATTAAAGTTGCAAGAATAGATCGGTCGGCCCACCCTTAATCTGGTAAACAATCTTGAAGTCGTCTTAAAAATAGACTATCTATATCGACTGAGTCACGCATTGTCACATCACTATAGGACATTCCTCCCAAACGTGAGTATCAGTTATCAGCTGATCAGTGAATGTGCCTATGACATTTAATACACTTGGGATTGTACGGTCAGCGTCATAAGTAACTGAACTTATACAAAACACCTGTAGAACTATCCATACTGAAAAGATAAATTAGGACAGGTGTTTTTTTTCGTCATAGGCGTGTGTTTGACCAAAACCTTACCAGGGTCGAAGGTGTGCAAAAAAGCCTAGAACAAATAATTGTAAATGTGTGTCTAGAAAAACCTTCATACTATACATTTGTACATTTAAGGATAGTTTTTGTGATACAGATGTTTGTTAATTAAGATCTGTTCAGTTAATTATATTGCTGACTGTACGTTCATATATTGTCATGCTATTAGAAAGCTTGGGATGTATAATATTAAAAAGTTGACAGCAGCCTAACAGTCCACTTGGTAAGGGGCTTATCGACTACGCATTTTGTTATAATTTATCAAAATAATGCCTTAGTGTGCGAGCGGGATAGAGAGTGAGGAGGACAAAGCATAACCATCGTAACCAAGTAACGGTAATCCATAAATCGGGACATCATAATATCTTGTCGGGACAAAAACCCATGACGTTAAAAGTCCCGATACGAACGGATGGCATTCCTTTTCCTTGTCCATTATTTATATTTATGTTTGATGATTAAGAATGCCAATGAAAAATGACCTTTTTAATAAAACTTTATGTATTAAAGGTCATTGTTATAAGCTTATATTGTCTATTTTTATTTGTGATTTTTGAACGTCAAACTTTAAATAATAGACAACGTATAGCTAGCTAGCTATTTTAGTTAACCACAAGTAATATTCAGTAAATATCTCTGCATAATAAAACATTTAATTACATCATTATGCGCAATAAAGCGCCATGTTTGATCTACAAATGTAGCATTTAACGATAAATTTTCCCGCAGTTTTATCGCTGTGCAAACATGGGGAAATCGAACATAGTGACGTCCTCCACCATCCGTCTGCGTCGAGTGAACTCGAGTGTAAATGTTTTGCTTATCCACGGAGGTGACGTCAGATTTAGACGTCATTAGGATTATATTGATTTGATTTTAGTATTACAATTCGCGTTAGGAATCCTATGATTTACAATTACAAAATCCTTATGTCCCTGTTCCGAAATATTTGGGGTCGGCGCAATATTTACGCTTCTTCCTTTCTATCTCACAATCTATCCATCTCTTTTTCTGTCTTCCTCTTCCCGAATTTATGTTCATATTCACTCTTTTAGTCACGTGGTTTTCATTCCTCACCATAACATGTCCATACCACGATAAAGTTCCCTCTCAAATTTTTAGTCACTGGCTCACTTTTAGACTATACTGTTTTCAGGATTAGAAGATATCGGTGACAGTTCACATTTTCCGGTTCACTCATACTACTTGCGAGTAACTAATATAATATTTTACAATAAAATATTTTAATTTCCATTTTATATCATTGCAAAAATACAATATATATCGCTATACATAACTAAGAAATAATTTCAGCAAATTAATATAGCTTGATAATTTTTAAAATTAAGAAATAGGATATCCTTAAAATACTTGCTGCATGAAACGGAACATTTACCTATAGTGATTGACAATGCTTGATCCACAGGGAAATTCAAAAAAGTATCGATATATGTTATATCGATTATTTTTGAGTAGGTTTATCAATATAGAAATATTTTTAATTACCAAAAAATTTCGATATATCGGTTCGATATCAAAGAGAGAGAGAATATTCTTAAATTTTTAGGTAAATATCAATTAACAAACATCATTTCTCATAAATCCTGTAATAATTATCTGAAATTAAGAACAACGATAATAGTACAGTATGATACATGTGTGCAAAGTTGGTTATTACACACGAGGCGGTATTAAGCAGTAAGCCAGTGACAAGGAAATATAATTTGGAAAATAAAAGCACTAAAATGAAAATCGATTAGACTTTCTTTATTAACTTTCTCGATACAACAAAAAAATCGATTGGATATCGTTAAGGCGCATGACTATAATTGTCAAAAGTCAACTGTCACCGATATCTTCTAATCCTGAAAACAGATTACTTTCAAACATTTTTTTTGGAAATCTGTAATTTTGACACGCGTAGTCAATTCATCACCTGTTGTCATCTTCGGATCTACATATTATTATTCTTTTACCCATCAATCTCCATCGTTTATCTTCCCACACCCTGAAAATGGCGGAATTGTGTTAAAATACACTCATCTGGTGCCATTTACTTAAACAAGAAGTAAACAGAAAACACGAGTACTATCGAAAACATTTCACGTAAAACTTAAATCCCACCAAAACATTTTTATGTAAAATGTTGCCAAGACATGGCTCGCACTGTCAAAAAGTTATCAGATCTCATGTAGAGCCAAGCTTATAACTCTTAAATGCACTTACTCTACAAGCCCTAACTTCACAAACTACATCTTAGTCAAAATATGTGGCTTGGCCGTTTCGCTACCGTCACATGGGAGTATGTGAAAAATGTATTCACTGTTCATTACTTTTTTGTTATTCAATAGTTCTTCAATGTTTATTCAATAGCTATGTTATTGAAACTTAATATGTTTAATAAGTTCACTATTGACATCATATCCTGAGAATTTTGTTTATCTGGTATAATCCAAACCCAAGTGATGAGGGTTCAAAAAAACGACGAAGTGCTTCGAGAAAAGGTAGGTAGTGCCCTCTCGTTTCGCTTGGCTGTCTTGGCGGGGGGAGTGCCTCCAGATTCAAGAAAAACGCCTTCTTTGCCATTTTCATCGTTTAGGAAGGAATTTCAAGGCTACTAAAGTTACCACCCGGCCGGGCCTATCGGGCGATTACCACCGAAGATACGCGGTAGAGTCCTTCGGATGTCAGCATTAAACTAAGACGAACCTCTGCGGAACATCAATCAAAATTATTTAATTCAAATCGATATGAATTGCCAGAATATCTCTAATATCGGTTCGGAAGGTTGCATGTGCTGAGAAGAGCCACTTATTATTATTATTCCATTCTGCAGTATCATTTACATTCTACAATTTCGTGTCCAATATCTACTTTCTTTCAATACTTCTTACTACTCTTACTTTCAATTACTCTACTTACAATTACTTCAATTAGTCTTATGGCCGGCTTGATCAATGTGAATCTCATGTACCTGTCCTTGTCAATGATGACTGAAATGACAAAGACGGCAAAGTTCTGATTATAGATTTATCTTTGATTTGTTTTTCAGAAATTGGTGGTTAGTGATGTGTTGTTATAACAGTTACATGTTTTATAAATCTGGGACTCCAATATTGAATACCGTTAAAATTATCACGTCTCATAAATCGGTTATGTACTGAGTCAAAGCATGATAATTTTATATGCAAAAAATATTCTTAGTAATGAGATTGAGCCTACTACCTGTAGGCGTTGTGGCCCGGGAATAGAAGGTGGGAACTTTTTAATGAAAAAAAAAATCATGTTATTTTTGTATGAACTATTTCTGACTCGTTATTACGGCAATTACAATCTCTCAGGTCTATTTATAGCGCAATAGCCTTAACGTTGTCAATATCTGGTAATATTTTATTAACATCCATTGGCACGCGTTCGGTACGCGGGTCCAATAACTAATGAAAAAAAAATATAATTCAGGAAACTGCGAGTCAACTGATTAATTAACGGATGATCATATTTGCAACCCCCTTATGTTCCTAAATACCTCTACCTAGCTAGGGGTCACGAACCTCAGGTTGAGAAACTATGCCCCTGGCCTAGCCCCCTCAAAATTATTTTAATGCTATGAACTGAGACGTAGAAAAACGTTGTACTTTATTATGTAAGCATCTAATTTTCTCGAAAGCAATAATAATTTTCCTTAATTTAATGTTTATTAAGCAATGGTTTCCTAAAATCATTTCCAAACATTTCCTGTTATCTTACGTTAGGCGCCATATTGATTCAGAATTTCTAGTAACTACAACATTAAGGCATATTAAACTTTATTTACAACATCGCGAAGGTCATTATTGTTTACGAATTCGTTCTTTGAATCAGATGATGAAAATAGATCAAACCTCGTTTGGTCACCCGACCTATGCGTATTTCGCGACCACGATGTATGACGTCACTGTGACGTTTTGTACGTCACGCGTTCGTTACGTTCTCTTTTTTTTATTTGTGTTGGCAAAGGCCGCGAATTTAATGAGGATGTCTTACGTCATTTTCTTTATCTTTAATTCCTTGATTCTTAAAACTTTGCCTGTATAAGTACCAACATTTGCTATTGCACCATAGATCCAATGTTTGTTCAAATATAATGGTCACTGCTTGCATAATATCGTTCACAGATAAAATATGTTGCTTTTACGCAGTACATTTTCTAGATGCAGTTGACTTATTCTAGGCGGGCCATTTGGCGCAGTTGGTTTAAGTTTCACCTTACGCGCAGCAGGTCGTGGGTGCGATTCCCACACAGGACATGCATTTGTGTGAATGAACTTGTCTGTATGTCCTGAGTCTGGGTGTAATTATGTATATTAAGTATGTATTTACAAACAAAAAGTAGTATATGTATTATATCAGTTATCTGGTTTCCATAGTACAAGCTCTGCTTAGTTTGGGATCAGATGACCGTCTGTGAGGAATGTCCCAGGATATTTATTATTTATTTTTAGTTATTTTTTTCTACAGTATAAGAATTAATTCTTTTGAAATCTTCATTTCCCTATTATTCAAGTCAGATTTTCTGGAAGAAGTAGAACAAGACTGATGATAGTCAAGATGGATTGTGTGAAAGGTTTTATGGGTAAGGTGTGATGACTGAAAACTATTGACCAACCGCTTATGTGGGAAAAGACAATGGCCCTGATTCTGTTGTCACAACTAAACTAATTTAAATCTCACTATGTCTCTTTCTAACAAAGAACATACGAAAAGGATGTAAGAAATTGAGTCCTGTCAAATTAGTCCAATGCTTGTTTTCAATATACATTTAGTCGCCATCTATCGCGGTTACGTCTAAATACCCGCAAATGAAGACGGCAAAGACTAATTTGACAGCTTTAAATGTGTTCTATCCTTTTTCAATGATGTTCGAAAGAAAGAGATGAGATGTGACTAAAATTTGTTTAGTACGATTTGCAACAGAATCGGCACCATTGGCGTCTTTGGGATTATTTACCACGGGAGGAATTTTTTAATGCTTTTTAGTCCAGGTTTAATCACAACTCGATAGATTCGAAGATACAACTGTTTTATGTGGGAAATTCATTATTTTTCCTTAGCCCCGGCATGTCAAAATACAAGATATCTAGGTATTCATTTTGTATGGAGTTGGCACTGCCTTTCAAATCATTTTGACAAGTTTCGTTACAACAATGTATGAACATCAACAAAACTCATCGTAAACGTCCTTCACATAATAATAAGCAGTTTTGGTACCAATCACCATTGTTGTACGCTTTATTTGTTTACAGGCTAAGATTTGCAAGTTGGCCTTTGAAATGGCGTAGTTACGCCACTCGCGTCGCGGTATAAAATGTTTTAGGAACCTTATACATACCCAAACATTTTCCCGCATGCGGAATTTGTGATTTTGTATGCAGTCACGAGACATAGACTTATATTTAAAAAAAAAGTTACGCTAAACAGTCACGCTGGCAGAAGGTGGCTCACAGATATAGATCTAAATAGATGCCGCGAGTGTATGTACTTCGCATGTCAAAATCTGTGCAAAAATGGGGCACATGTCTTATTTTGCGGACAGGGAATTCGCATGAGGCTGCATGTCCACCAGAGATGTGTAGCGAGGGATATGTTTAGCTGACAAATAGGATAGCGTCATTTTCACGTTAAAATCTAATGCCAGCCTAACTTAATCAACCTTGTGACATTATGGTAGGTACAAAAAAAGTTACACGCTTGGTTTTCATACGAATGGAGGTACTATTGCGTTATCTTTTTAGATTTATGTCTGTGGTCCCAAGAATAGATTGTGTAAATCCCTTCTAATATTATAAATGCGAAAGTGTTAGTGTGTCCTTCTTTCACGCAGCTGCAGCTCTTTGCATAATAGTTCATGGGCCAGAGAGACAGGCTACTCTTTATTCCTAACGGGAACGCAAAGGGCGCTAGTTGAAAGTAATCTTTATATCGTAGTTTTAAGGTTCAATTGTTGCAATTTCGACTATAACTAGGATTATGCTTAGAGCAACGTAATATGGATGTATGTTAGTCATCTGTCCATTTGCGAGGACTTCAACGGCAACCCATATCAGATCTATCCAGATCCAAAACAAAACAGAGATTATACCTTTAATAATATAACAATCATTATAACAATAATAATTATTGGCATAAGAAACTTATACAAGTTTGTATCTTAATACCTTGGCTCACGGTTAAAAATATCAGTTGTCATATTAGGACGCGCATCCCTCGCGATAAATGGATTAATGGTAATATCGTAGACTAGGTTATACAATTTAATAAAAGCTTAGCATCTACTGCCGAACTCGGCAAAAGCCTGTATTACAGCATACAGCGCAAAATCCCCATGGACATGATGTTTTACTTTAAAATACCATGCAACTGATATCGAAGAGAAATCCCTTTAGTTAATTGCGCGCCATCAATTAATTCAGCTACAAGCATTGAATTATTACACATAGAAACAAAGTATACGCGCGAAACATAATCCATTCAATTGGAGCCATGATGGCTCCAAATGACCGCCGCGCTGTCAGTGTACTGACTGGCGTTTTAGAGAATGGAGCTCTCAGAAAAATAATAAATATGACGGTTTGTGCAGTAAAATTTTGTCATAATTCATCAGGGAAGAAAGATTAGAATTCTGTTGTAATATTCCACAGATAAGCCACTAACTTTATTGCGTAATTCATCTAAAATAACAAAATTCAAAAATAAAAATACTTCACTCAGATTTCGAGCAAAGTGTTGCCAGCTGTTTGTGTGTGAATTTGTGTTGTTTTACGTAATTGATACTGATTTTGTTAGAGTAGGAAGTAGAGTAAGTAATTGAGTCCGATAAGTTGTTTCTTTAACTTATAGCTATTATAACTGACTAGCTGTCCCCCGCGGTTTCACCCGCGTTCTTGGGATAAGTAGCCTATAATACTCGGGATAATGTAGCTTCATATTAGTTAAATAATTTCGAATCAGACTGGTAGTTTTACACAGTAGTGGCACCAAAAGATGACCAACCCCCAATAGATGAAAGATCGACCGAAAATTAAAGAAATATAATATAATCCCTAAATTTACATGTTTGAAATATTTTTTTCCCCATAAGGCAATATTTTTTCTTCCATATTCCTTAACAACATTGACAATGACAGCCCAGACGCGCTTGCGGTGAATTTTTTATGTGTACGGTAGCCGCCAAAAATCGGTTTTATACAGGGTGTAAGGGACATCGCCGCACAAACGGATACCATGGGTCCAGGACATGATTCTGGACCCCCCCATGTTGGAATTTTTCGTCGGTTTTTCCTAAATTAAAAAAAAAATAATTGAGTTTTTTTTACTTTAGACTGTTCATAATCGTTATTCTTACCTAACCCAAAGAGATTTAAAATAAATAAGTTATTAATTCATTACTTTCACTAAAAGTAGCAATGTAAATAAAACTAGAAACGGTGTCCTATGGCGATATTCGCCTGCAGTCAGCGACATACTACGTAGGCACAACGTTATCGCGCGTTTAAATCGCGGTGTTCACAATACATTGCGCGCTCGAAAATGTCAATTTCTATAACCGATCATTAGCGAGGTGAATGCCTTTCACAATTTGATTAGTGGCATTAGGTGTAGCCTTTTCGCGAAGTTTGCGTTACCATGCGAAATACACCCTGTATAGTCTAACGATAAGTCCCTCCAAATTTAAGAACATTGTCAGCGTATAGAAAGAATTAATATCATATTAGAGCAGTTTTGGTTGGAATAAAATCTTGATATATTCTGCTTTCAATAACTTAATATTTATTATTACATTATTTACCGTTTTATAGAGAAATTTACTGTTCAAGTAATGGATTAAATTTTGTTTACTTGATCCAATAGATGAACGGCGTTAAACTAATGGAAAAAGGTCTAATTTTTATACCCATTAAAATCTTTAAGTTAACGATTAAACACAAAAACAAAAATACTCAAATAAATTTTATTAAATTTATGAACTTAGTTACCAAAAGTTGACCAAATTATTTTACAGTTTTTGATTATGTTAAACCTAATTTTCCTATAGAATCACCATTAAAATCGGTGGTCGAAATTTTAACGGTTCACATTTTATTCGTTCAACCTTTGGGTATATTTGCCTCAAGTTGAACGAATAATATTCACTTAGAATATTATTCGTTCATTTTATGGTTCATTTCCATTAAATGAACGAACTAATATGGAATCTACTCCTATTCAAATGTTAGTTCAACTTTTGGGTACAAAACGTTCATAATTAGGGCTCAGTGTTCAACTATAGGGGTAAAACCTAAATTTTCCTAAATTTACAATTTTAAAAAAAATATTCGAAGATGTAGGATATAATTACTTTAATCCTTCAATTAATAAGGATTTAAGGTATATTTGAAATAAAAACAACAAGCGCCTTTGTCATGAAATGACTGAGTTATAGCTATTTAAAGATGGACAAAACCCTTAAACGTTCATTTATTGGTGCCTCTACCCTAGTTTTACAGGTAGTTTTTTTTACAGAGATTGACCGGTTTAAACAAACAAACAAAAAACTCTTTCGGTTTATTGTATTATAAATATTAATATTATATTAGTATAGATTCAGTTAGATATTATAAGAATGTATAGCTATTCGTCTTTTATACGATAATGATAATGAAATACCTACATACTTCTTAATCTTCTTTTTCATACAACCTATCATATATGAAACCTATCATTACCAACAGTACCTAATACAAATTGTACGATTGTTCATAGCTTTGCACATTGTCTTGGTTTACTATGTTAAAATACCCGACATAAGTACTATGAAATATAACCATTAAACTAGTAATAAATAAATAACAGGCCTGTGTCTAAGATAAATTATCTAAGACGCAGAACATTTTAAACTATTTACATAATTTTATGAATACTTACTTCCAATTCCATTCACTAGTATCGGAAGGTTAATTTTACCGAAAAATTTCGTTTATCTTGCAACATTACTCGTGCGCTTGTGTGCGTGTCAGCGAGTGTAATTATATGGTACTCACGCACACATTGGTTGTCAAGTGGCCTACGAGTCGCGAGGATTTTTGTTCGATACTTCGCTTCTAAGCGTAATAATTCAATGGCTACAAGTCTTTTCAACTTATAAATCAGAGTAGCGTATTGTCTTTGGTGGGAAATTGGCGGAATTGATTTCAAACAAAAAAAAAATAATGGGGTTTTCTAGGTACGATGCAACTGAATACATATGTATACATACATGTTCATGAACCATGACCATGTTTGTTTATATCTTGGGTGGAAGTCAGAGATCCAATTTCTTTAATACAACTATCCTGTGACAGGATTTTTTATTCATCTTCCCAAGAACATGGGTTTTCCTTAACGCTAAATAATGAGAATGGGAAACGTACAGGGGAAAATCATACGTATGGTCCAAATCCTGTGTTGATTGATATTAATGGCCCATTGTCACAACAAATGAATGACAAAGTCGAGACAGCTGTAACCAGAATGTCTTCAATTAAGTGTCTTAATCGCTTGGCTCGCGGTTAAAAATATAACAATGACATCAATTGTTATAATAGGACGCGCGTCCCTCGCGAGAAACAACGGGTTAAACGTCATCTTGGTTTTGCCGATAGATAAGTTTTTTTTTTTCAGATCCTTATACGGGTTATACTGGGTTATACTATGGTTATCCCCTTACGGGAAGTTTCCCCAAACTTCTTACATATCATTACAATGACAGTTTATCTGTCTGTTATTCACCATGTCTAATCTACGTATTTATTACTCTGGGTTTAGAAACCATAATAATGCATTTTTCTAAAACTTGGTACAAAAGTTGTCCCAGCTTTACTTTAATTTTAAACATAATCAATACCGTGTGCCATCTCTTTCCCCCGCAGGTGGTGGAGTGTAAACAGAAAAGGACAGGTGCCAAGCGTGCGTTGAAGGTCCTCCATGACAGCATCAAGGCGAGAAGGGAAGTCGAGCTGCATTGGAGGGCGAGGGGGTGTCTTCATATTGTTGAGGTAAGGAATGATAATATGAGAATTTGACAGGCCATTTCGGTTTAAGGTCAGGTAACCTGATAGCACAGATTTAAAGTAGGCGTCCAGCAATGCCAACTTTAGTTTGCGACATGATTTTAGTCGCGTCAATAGCACTGGCAACTTGTGCCGTTGAAAACATTGTTTAAGGCGATGATAGCTCAGTGGTAGTGACGTCGGATACCGAGATGAAGGTCCCGGGTTCGAATCCTACAATGAGCTTGAGCTTTCGGTGAAGGAAAACATCGTGAGGAAACCATAGCACGGTGGTAGGGTACTTTGTAGTACCCGCCTGGCTGGCTACCACCCTCATGTTGAAATCTGTCGCCAAGCACCTTTCGGTGTGTTCCGATAGCTGCACTTGAGAGCCAGTTCCTTCTAGGCTTTGTGTGCTTACCACCTTCGGCCGCATCATCACTTACCATGGTGAGATTGCGGTCAAACACAGACCTATCAAGAGTAAAAAAAAAAAAAAATACATAAAAATGCCAAATTGTGCCACTATCAACTGTTAAAAATCTTCAACGGTAGCAGAGTCAATGAGGATTTTTCATTTTACCTTAGGTACTTTCGTGTTACAATTAATTTTCCTAACAATGGAATAGTTTTCTTTTTTTTTTTCATTTGTGGCGTTTCTAGTAGCCTAACTTGGCCCCATAGAGCCTGTTGATCCTTGTTGAGACCGGATCGATTAAGATAATGAAAATCTTTCTCAAAAATCGCGGTTTTCTCGCTGTCTGCACCTTTTTTCACCATCCGAACCCGGTATAACCGCAAGAAAATAATTAATTTATATATTAAACTCAATAAAAATTTAAATCTGTCAACCAAAAAGGTATTTTAAGTCAACCGTTTATAAAACTGTAAATGCATTCGTCAAATATAACAATAGTCTATTAACATTATACAGTTCATGATCTAATATCATTGTGCTTCTTCAATTGACCGTGAATAGATATACATTTCATCATCCAGCTGAGAAATTATACGGTTTTCTGGTTCAATTGCCTGATAATATTGTATTTTAGGTGTATCCCGCGGCACTCGGGAATACTGCAGTTTCCAAACAGTGAAAATTTTTTTTGAATCGGATCTTTAGAACCAGATTACCTCCTACATCCAAACTTTACCTTTATTTGAGCCAATAAAAAAAACTAATTAGTTGTATATATTATTATAACTTGAAATTGAGTTTGTGATTGGTTGTCCTAGAATTAATACAGAACCCTATGTTGCAAGATATCCAAAATGATAACAAATCTAATGTAAATGAAAAATATATGTTAATTTTTATGACTGAAGTCTGAAATTCAGATCTGAAACCATAATATATATGGTATGTATATGAATAAGTTTCCGGTGAAAGAAATGCTCACTTACTAAGCAAATACCATTCATTAATAAATATGCAAACATATAGGTATATGATAATTCATACCAACGTAAGTACCTACTTGACATAAAAATACATAGTAAATTATACAAACTACAATTCTGTGTTACAGGAAAATATTAATTGTATCCTCGTATTATAAGGCCGCAAGGTATTTAGTACTTTGTAAGTAGGTAGTACTACTAGACGTACGTACATGCATATTAAGAGTGCGTATAAAGCAAAATAACAATCTTAGAATTGAAATTTACCCAAGTAAATAGTATTTAAATGAAAAAATATTTTTATATGGGTATTTTCATTAAAAAATCACAAAGCTTCTAATAATAATGAATTTTCGGTTTTATTCGTTCATGGTGTATCTAATTAAGACAAAAATTCGATAAATAATATCACTAACATATGACCGAGGGCTGCTACTAACGATTTTTTAAAATATTCTATACTTTACGAGTTATTTAGATAAAAAGCGCTTAGTTCATTTTTGTTCCGCGAAACACGCTATCTCCATCTCATCTCCACGCGAACATTAGACATAAGTTTGTTTCATCTGACATTGCCATATTTTTCTGGCGTGGTACGCACTCTTAATAATTTAATTATCTCTTGGATAGTATTTAAACGAGCTAATATCAATTGAAAGTAAAGGTATCAAAAATTCTGGATATGGCTCACCGAAATACTAAGTGGGCGACTATAAAACTTGAACACGGCGACTTGAAAATATATATTTGAGTTACTAGTTATTCAGTACGTGTAGAAAGAGAATAAAAAAAATATAAATCGCCCACTAAAATTAAAACGTCATTTATTTCGCTTAGGACCTGAAAAGGCACTTAAGAATGTTATAATTGACTCTTAGTGCTAGAGTCAAGTATTGGTTGGGTCAAAACTCCGGCAAGAAACTCAGGAAGGCAATTTTTAGGCAATGTAACAGTATAAAGACCTCTTTATCCATCTTAATATGAAGGATTACTGCATTCCCATAAAAGATATTTCCACCCATAACAAGAACATACAGACAAACATACTAGCGTTTGCCCTGATTCAAAACATTACTTACAAATTATTGGTTCTTTATTTGGTTCTCAAACTCGTATGTAGATTAAATAATCGCGTAAAACGTTTAATATTCCGTAGAACAAAACAATATCGCGATGTAAAAATTGTAACAGCGCCATCTATTGACAACGAACGGCACTAAATATACTTAACTGTATGAATAATGTTCCTAACCCGCAGGTGATAGACATATACGAGAACACATACGGTGGTCGTGGATGTCTCCTAGTGGTGATGGAGTGCATGGATGGAGGGGAGCTGTTCCAGAGGATTCAGGATAATAGGGAGGGGGCGTTCACTGAGCGGCAGGCTGCTGAGGTAAGCGGATCTTTTATTGAATTTATTGATTTGCTGTAAGTTCGGGACATAAGTTCTATTCAAGAATGTTGCTCGAGTGGACTTATTAACTTTTATTATTTTTGGGAAATTATTTATAGCTCAGCGCTGGCTCAAAAATATTGATATGGCTTAAAAGATAATGATTGTCCAATAAAATCATTATCTTGTCTTGTAACAGATTGAAGCATTGATATGATAATGGTAATTATCTACTATTATGTCTTGCACAGCCTTGAGAAATAGTTATTAGCAATTGCAGAGTTATTTTCCTATATTGCTCGGGTATGTGCCTGGCTCCCAACGAAAAATGGGTAAATTTTGCCACTGCCCTGTTTAATTTTGTAAATTCTATGATATGATAATGGTAATTATCTACTATTATGTCTTGCACAGCCTTGAGAAATAGTTATTAGCAATTGCAGAGTTATTCTCCTATATTGCTCGGGTATGTGCCTGGCTCCCAACGAAAAATGGGTAAATTTTGCCACTGCCCTGTTTAATTTTGTAAATTCTATGATATGATAATGGTAATTATCTACTATTATGTCTTGCACAGCCTTGAGAAATAGTTATTAGCAATTGCAGAGTTATTCTCCTATATTGCTCGGGTATGTGCCTGGCTCCCAACGAAAAATGGGTAAATTTTGCCACTGCCCTGTTTAATTTTGTAAATTCTATGATATGATAATGGTAATTATCTACTATTATGTCTTGCACAGCCTTGAGAAATAGTTATTAGCAATTGCAGAGTTATTCTCCTATATTGCTCGGGTATGTGCCTGGCTCCCAACGAAAAATGGGTAAATTTTGCCACTGCCCTGTTTAATTTTGTAAATTCTACCTATTAAATAATTGATTGCGCTTTATCCCTTCAGCTAGTAGCACATTTAGGAGATGATTTTGATAAAAAATATAAATTTTCAGATAATGCACTCAATATGCGTAGCAGTCCGTCATCTACACGACTCAAACATCGCCCACCGCGACATAAAGCCTGAGAACTTACTGTATACCAGCATGGAGCCCAACGCTGCTCTCAAACTGACAGACTTTGGGTTCGCTAAGGAGACGCTCACACCGGCAGATACATTGCAGACACCGTGTTATACGCCTTATTATGTTGCGCCTGAGGTTAGTGTGATTGATGATGTACTAGCTTTCCAACACGGTTTCACGCGCGTTATGACGAGGCGAGGATGTAGTACGCTTACCCAGAAAAAGCCTTTTCTGGCCTTGAATACATCTAGGTTATAGGTGTCGGGAAACACAGGCCCCGGAAGAGAGTTCCACTACTTTGCTGTTCGTATAAGAAACGATGAAGAAAAGCGTTGTGTTATACGCGGGATGTCGACAACGTATGAATGGAAATACTCCCGGAGTCTTGTGGTTCGATGGAGAAATCGGGATGGAGGAATTAGATTGAACAATAATGTAGCACACTCCAAAATATATCCTATTGAAAACACGAAACCCTATGCCCATGTTCAAGGCTCGTTAATTTCGCTTGTAGTAATAGGTTGTAATGAACTCATAAATTAAAATTGTGTGTATCCTGCGTGTTTTCAGGTCCTAGGCCCGGAGAAATACGACAAATCGTGCGACATATGGTCACTAGGCGTGGTTATGTACATCCTTCTGTGTGGCTTCCCGCCATTCTACTCCAACCACGGCCTAGCCATATCGCCTGGCATGAAAAAAGTAAGTTTTATTTATTAGTTGAAAATCATGCCATAGGTATATAACATATCGTCTGCTTACTGGTAAAACATGATAAATGCATTTTTTTACTAAATCGAGTTAAAAATGCAGTTACATGTAATTTTTTACGCGCTATCTACTGGTAAAACCGAATATATGCAATGTCCAATGGCTGCAGAGATAATGAGTTTGTAAATGTGATATATACTCACATTTTGAAAAAAGATACTAGTATAACATAATAAATAATGTTATGGCTTAAATCGTTTCAGTTTATGCAGGTAAAGAACAATAAATACGGTTAAAACTATTTACATTATATATTTTAAATAGTAAATGGCAATAATTATTCTAAAAAAACATCATAAATGCATTTGTTCTATTTTACTAGTTAAATACTTCAACTTGGTTTGCAAATTTCTCTACAGCAAAAACGAAATAAATGACATTTATACGTTTTTACCAGTAAGAACGAGAGCGATTGATCTTAGTTGTCACATTTCGTGTGCACATACTCCGCGTAGAAATAAATTGTTCATCTCTCGTAATCTGAAAGTAGACCTAAAGGTATCTAAGGTGCGGAATGTAAATAATACTTTACGTCCCAAGGGCGGTAAAGAAAAAAAAACTAAGTATACTATGTAACCACGTATGTAACTATATTGAGCAATGGCAGAAGCTTACACGGTACAGCCACACTTGGATATAATGTTTCAACTGTGATCTTTTTATAATTATTATGATCAAAATGGCTGCTTTTCTATACTACTAAGGTAAAAATCTCATCACACCCTTGTTGAAGAACCCCATGCTTTACTCCTCTGGGACATAGGCTGTGTAATGAGCTCCCTCATTACACAGCCTATGTCCGTAGTAGGAAGCATCTTTGAAACGGCACAGTACGAAACCATTTTGGTTCCAATATGTGAGGATGGACTCCCCGACGATGGTGAGATTTGCAATGGTAAAAGGTAGCCGTGGGCATCAGGTCAAAAAATTCTTCAGAACACTGTCCGTTGTACAGGCGGTAGAACACACTCAAGGAGGTAGTCTGTCCTTAGACTTAGCGGTTCTAAGCTGCTTGTGAGCTCGGGATCTCGAGGTAGACAATTCGAATGGCTCGCCGTTGAACCGAGTCAAAAATCACAAGCTGGTATTTAGGTGCCCCTGCTTACAGATGGCAGTACTACTCCTTATGGCGTCTGTGCCTCGATTCACCGCTAAGAAAACCCCATTTGCTATGGTACTCAATAGATCGAGGCTGTACTTCACACAGCCTCGCTCTATTGAGCACACCGAGCTTTTTAGATGCCAGCTTGACCTTGTCTTCCAAATGACTATGATACAGAACGTCGCTAGAAATGTCGATGCCAAGGATTCCAATGCTCTTACTGATGTTCAAAGACATGTTCTGGAATTGTGAAGCCACAGCAAATGGGGGTTTCTTAGCGGTGAACGCGTAGGCTTGTGGGGTTGATATGGACTAGGTTTAGTCGACCCCAATCGGAGACACTGGTTAGTGTACTCTCGATTTCAGACACAAGAAGTTCGCGGCTTTCCACCACCACGGTACGAGGGATATTAGCATAGCCCGAGTAATGAGCGTCCCCAGTACTATCATCCGCATAGAATCCGTATTGAATGCCGTCAATACACAGCAAATCATTGATATGTAGCAGGAGCAGCGTCAAAGACAGCACAGAGCCTTGTGGAACGCCGGGATTTATGACCATGCTATCGGAGCAACAACCGTCAACGACGGCTTTAATGCATCTGCTGGATAAAAAACTAGCGACACATTTGCATAGCCCCTCGGGAAGCCCGTAAGCTGGTTACTTTGTTAAAAGACCCTGTTGCCAGTTCCGATCGAACGCCTTCGCCACATTTAGGCTCACTGCCAATGCCTTACCTTGACTCTCGATGGCGAGTGACCAACGGTGTGTGAGATACACTAGAAGGTCACCAGCCTAGCAACTGTGCGATCTAATCAGGACCCTAACATCTCTTATGCAAAACGCTAAAAACACTACCTCGAGGTTCAGTAACAAGCCTTCCCTCTGGGATTCGAGCTTACTGGGCTGCTGAAGGGAAATTTTGCCAGTCGTCCTTGCCTCGTAAAAAATAATTAATTTTTATTTAATTGATCATTTTTGTATGAAGTTAGCACCTAATAAGTAACATACTTACACTAAACTCTACAGGTAAAACAGGTTAAATGTATCAAAAATATCATTATTTCAGCGAATTCTGTCCAAAAAAAACTTTCCAATCAAGTAATTGGTGTAAAATATAATAAGCCATTACATAAAACTGAAATTAACCTATGAAATCATTTAATTCAGAAGATATATCACTTTTGTTAAGTACAGGTAAAACATCATAAATGCGGTCCGCTTTCGATCTAATTTAATTTTATACAGTTTTTACTAATACCAAATATTATAAAAGAGTAAATATTAAAAGAAGGGTAGTTAGTGCAACATTTTGCTTTAACAGGTTTTTAATTAACGAGTTTGAAATAGATCAAATTGAAACTTAAACTTTGAAAAGTCATTTACTCGAAATGACACTAACTGCACTTATTACGTTTTACCCGTAAGCAGACGATATTATATATATTAGCCGAATTACTTGTATGTCTTTTTGATTGAGATTAAACTCATTTAAACTATATGTATAATGACTAAATTACAGCGCATCAGACTAGGCCAGTACGACTTTCCCGAGCCGGAATGGTCGAACGTGTCAGCTGAGGCCAAGAATCTTATCCGCGGGATGCTCTCAGTAGATCCAGCCAAGAGACTTACTATTCATCAGGTAATTTTTAAATTTGATAGTTTTTTTTAGGTAATCTGCATATATGCAGCATATCTTATATTATTTATCATTATTAATCTGAATTTACTGAATTTAAAGTGCATTCAGCAGCCTCATTAACATATAAAGTAAAAAGTAAAGGACCTAATACTGCTCCCTGAGAGACGCCTGAGATGATAGGAATCATATCTGATTCATAACCATTAATAACCACCTTCTGGCAACGATTGTTAATATATGATTTGATCCAGAGCTGCAGATTTTCACGAATAACTTTGAAAGCAATCTTATTGAGAAGAATCTTGTGATCAACACTGTCGAAGGCTTTCCAAAAATCAGTATACATGTAATTGCTTATTCATATCTGGATTCTTCAAAATATTAGTATTATAACTTTTGTATCATTCATCACTAGCTGTCGGCAGCTGTTTCACCATAGGTCTTCTTAGTACTTTTTACGCGGTTTACGGGCTATATTCCTTATTGTACCACAGATTTATATATTAGCGATCCAGCCTTTTTTTGGTTAGCACCACAGACATAAATCTTAATAGATAACGCAAGTCCCTCCATCCGTATGAAAACCAAGCGTGTAACTTTTTTTGTACCTACCATAATGTCACAACTCACAAGATTGATTCAGTTAGGCTGGCATTCGATTTTTAACCTGAAAATGAAGCTATCCTATTTGGCAGCTAAACATATCCCTCGCGACACACCTCTGGTGTACATGCAGCCTTATGCGAGTTCCCTGTCCGCGCGAAACAGTTTCAAAAGAAGAACATTGTGCCCCATTTTTGCACAGATTTTGACACGCGAAGTACATACACTCGCGTCATCTATTTAGATGTATATGTGGTTAGCACATAGGACCTCATTATATTCTCTAACTCACCTGTTCGTACCTTTTGTTCCAGGTAATGTCTAGCCCGTGGATCCGTCAGTACACACAAGTGCCGCAGACGCCGCTGTACACACACTCGATGCTGCGCGAGACGTGCGGCGGCGAGGCGTGGGCCGACGTGCAGGACGAGATGACGCGCTCGCTCGCCACCATGCGCGTCGACTATGATCAGGTATATATAACGTACACACACACAACTCCCTACACAAATACGCAACTCCCTACACTAACAAACAACTCCCTACACGAACACTCAACTCCTTACACAAACACTCAACTCCTTACACAAACACTCAACTCCTTACACAATCACACAGATGCGTACACAATCACACAAAACTCCCTACACTAACAAACAACTCCCTACACAAACACTCAACTCCTTACACAATCACACAGATGCGTACACAATCACACAAAACTCCCTACACTAACAAACAACTCCCTACACGAACACTCAACTCCTTACACAAACACTCAACTCCTTACACAATCACACAGATGCGTACACAATCACACAAAACTCCCTACACTAACAAACAACTCCCTACACAAACACTCAACTCCTTACATAATCACACAGATGCCTACACAATCACACAAAACTCCCTACAATAACAAACAACTCCTTACACAACACACAACTTCCTACACAAACACTCAACTCCCCACACTAACACACAACCACATAACTCACTACATATACATACATCTCCGGACACAAACTCCCTACACAAACGCACAACTTCGTATTAACATTTTTATTGTATGTATTTTCCTTAAACTCGCTATTATGAAACCACAGGTAGACAGCACGTAATAATAAGAACCTGCAAGTTACGATCGCCTCCTCCCCTACCCACCCCCAAAATTCATCACATACACATATACACAGAAGTCCACACACACCCTCCTAAATTACACATATACACACAACTAGCCGTGAACTAAAAGTGACTTATCACAGAAAAAAAACTAACAAAAATGCAAATATTTACAGGTATTTTTGTCCCCACAGGTTCAAATCAAAGCGTTAGAACAGAGCAACAATTCATTATTGAACAAAAGACGCAACAAAGTCGGCGCTTGAAAACCGGTCAGGTTTGTAATGTAATGAATCAAATCTGTCGCCACACGAAAATATTTTGGTCTATTTTTGGTGAAATATAATATTGTCTTTGAATACAGGATGTTATAATATAGTCATATTTTTCGTCCATTTTATCTATTTTTTTTATTGTAAATTTACTTGCCAATTTTTTTTTTATATCCAACTCGGCATCATTATCTTTTTTATTTCATGACTTTATGTCCTCTAAAGGGCGCCATATTCAATTTAATGTGACGTCACACAGTGGACGATCAAGACCAACCCCCCTTAATGCTAAGCCGTAGTCGGGTAGAAATATGATAATCCAGAATATTGTCTATTTGTCAAGTTTAGTACAAAACCGTTCAGCCAAAATGGCATGAAAAACATCCAAACTATCGCATTTATAAATCTTAGTTTTTTTCATTATGACGTATTTATTATAACATTCTGTAGTGCTATTTTATCAAAGACTATACAAAATTCTACACGCTCTATGATTGAGTTGTGATTAGATTTAGTGTACCTTTAGCTTGTAAAGTTTACAATAATATTTTTTAGTAAAAAAAAACAATGTTACTTAATTGTCTTACGTTTTGTGTAACATGTGAAGTTTATGTTGGTCACATGATGGGTGACCGTTATGACGTAATTTGCTTACCTTCACTCGCAATTATGGTATAATTCCAGATAGTAGATTGAGAAAAAGGCCACTTCAGTATCTTTAAATAGTAACGAATAACATAAACAACACATTGGTAAGCCTCCTGCCATATGCGACCGTGACTACTTACCATCAGGACCGTCTGCCTGCTTGACATACTTATGACATTAAAATATTGCTCATCAAACCCAAGTCCTTCTACTATTAAGAGTTATGGCGAAACCAAGGGTATAGCTATGTCAAACAATATTAAAAAGATATGTATGAATATATTACAAACTACATCTCTATTTCTTATGTTTCCAAATAGTGCTGTTCAGTGTTGTGTTAATTATATAAATACGCTTTATCAAAGACAGATTAAAAAACAAATAAATGTCAATTCTGTCTAATTGTGGTGCTGTCACAAATATCCTTACTTTTTTGTGCTTAGCTGTATATAAATGCTTCTATAATTTTAGAGGCATTTAAAATGCCATATTGTTTTATGAAATTGTCATAACTATGAAATACCTTTATTATAGCTAGCTAGCTAGATATATAAATAAATCCAAGTCTATACGAGAATTACGTAACTTTCTTGCAATCAGTTTCAATGGGTTCCAATTTGAAACAATCTCTTAATAGATATAAATGTCACCATGTCGAAAATGGGGACAGTTGCAATGAAGCACTGTTTGAATATACGTACATAAAAAAAAAACAGTATCATCAAAAAATCGCAAACCGACATATGCCGGTCAGCATCAGGGACGTGCTCAGAAACTCTGGTTTAGCTATTTACCTTGCCGTGACCTAGTATACTATATTTGACAGGTTTCAAATTGAAACTGATTGCAACTAAGTTACATTATAGCTCATATAACTCAAGCTTATAACAGTGGCGTCTAAAACCGCATTCAATAAAAAAAAGTGCGATTGTTAAGCGGTTAGTTTGTATGCATACTATTTCAGTGTTGCCACTCTGGCATCTGTGCTGCCATCTAGTTTTCATAACAGATTAAAAATCTATAGCAATGTTTGTAAAATACGCGTGAATTTTATAGATGTGATTAGTTCGGAACTGATATTCAGTCGCCGGATTTGTTTCCATAATTATACGCAATCTGTATTTCTAAGGAGTAATTCTAAATAAACGGAAAATTGCGTTTTTTTAGATGACAATCAGAAATATGAAGAGAGTAATATTTTCATGGTCATCATTCATTCAGCAGTATTTGCAACTCTATTTGAATAGAATTTAGATAAATTATTAAACGTATTAGCTAAACGTGAATAAAATGCTTGAATATGCCCAGTTTTCCGTTTTGACTGAACTCAGCTCAGCCCCCCTAGACAAGATGATTGTCGGTAATCGTTATCGTTAGTAAGCGATCAACTTTTGTATAAGATAAAAATTATGGGATTGACATAAGAGATTGCTAAAAATCACGTGATATTTCGATTTGAAATGTCAATCGAATACAAAGGTTGATCGTCTTGTCTACTGGCCCTGGTTACCTACCAAACAAGATAAGTAAAAATATCATACTGTCTCTGTAGGAATGTTATTGTAACAATTTTATTCCTAGTTTAAAAAATAATGGATTTATTACAAATTGTGGTTTGTATGAAAACAGTTCACATTCTTCGTGACAAACAAATATTATGAGATGGGATGATTTTGACGCCATTACTATCAATATTTTAACTGATCACGTTATTATTTTATGGTGATTTTGGTATTCCAATTTACTGAACGGTGTAGCCATAAGTTCTAAAAGTAGCCATTTTTGGCATTTTTAGATTTTCACCAAAAAAAATTTTTTGAACCGAGTAAATATCTAATAGATTGTATAAATATGGAATATGTATCGTTTCATAAAATTTTACAAAAAGCTATAGCTTCAATAGAGCAATTGTTAAAATATGCACTTTAATACTAGGTGCAATACGAAATGACACAATAAATAAATTATTTTTGCATAGCCATATTTTGTAAAAGTTTATTTTTGCCGTCCATTTTGCAAGAAAAAAAAAGATATTTTCATATAAAAATATATCATTGCTTCGGTTAATAATAATTAGAAATAATCGTGTGTAGAATAAGAATTTAATTTCGGTTTTAAGTCAACGTAGTCACAAAAATAGTTTACTTTCGCATACATTTTTTTTAATTTGACATCACATAATTTGTACCTTTTAGTACTTACTTAACTAGCCGAATGCGTTTTTTTTTTGTAGAATGTTGGTAGAATTTATGTATAAGTCTATCAAATGTTTTTTTCTAGATGACCATACATTTTTCTACAGTTTTCTTCCTTAACCTATTTTTGTTATAATTTTAATAATATGTCGTCGCTTATTAAATAAGATTGTATTTGATGCATTTTACATCACGAAGCCAAATTGTCGAACTATCAAAAGTTTGTGCGATTTATATTATGTAATCTTAGTTTTTAGGTTATTATAATGACTATTAGGTATATTTTTTTTCTTTCAAATGAGACTGCTTAACGCAAAAAAAAGTTTTAAAGCCTTTTAATATAAAATGATGGGCCATTATTCAAAACTAGCTGTTCCCCGCGGTTTCACCCGCATTCCCGGGATAAACAGTAGCCTATAATATTCGGGGATAAAATAGCTTCCTGTTAATTAAAGAATTTTCCGGTTAGTTCCAGAGATTAGCCCGTTTCAAACAAAAAACTCTTCCGCTTAATTATATTAGTATAGATTGTTTTGAATTCTAATCATGTTTTTAAACAAATTTTCGTGAAGCAGTCGCATTAGATTACAAAAAACGAGGACTAAATAAATAATTTGAGTGCAAAATTTATGAAAATAAATTCTAATTAGACGAATCTATGCATTTTATTTTACCATCCCTAAGAATTTGAGGATAAGGCTGTCACTTTCGAAGTTCAAGTAAATTTTAAGGAAAAATACTTTTTTACTTTTATTCAAAACCATCTTTCCCCCATCGGATTCATCAGCGTTCCCTTAAAGCCTGGCTACACGCGCAGGTTGGACTGCGCAGTTTTGTTTTGCACAGAGTCGATTTAAGCGTGTGGATGGTCCTTCAAGCCGCGCTTCAGTCCGGTCTCTAAAAACACTGATATTTGCACAGTTATGTATGCATGTGTGGCTACTGCACAGTGTTACGTCTTGTACAGTCATATTTGTACCTAGTATATTATTTACTCTGAGGTCATATAGCATAGCATTGAACTGCGCATGCAAGACGGAGCGTGTAGCTGGGCTATTAGGAAAAAGAATAGTGCTGGTGAAGATACATTCACGGGTAAACAGTAAACGTTGGTTGGGCTTAAATTAAATAAATGACTCAATATTTTAACGGGGTCGAAAAGGAAAAAACATAAATGTATGTAACAAATTTTATTGTTCAAAATAATATTCGCCAAAAGCCACAGGAATGTTAGAAAATAGTTAACAATTAAACCCATTACATCAATACCATCTTACACCAAAAAATATTATTAATACAAGTAATAATGAGATTCTGAATAAAAGCAAGACTTCTGATTATGCAATAGAATAAAAATACATTCGAAAATTATGGCATGTCTTAAAAACAGTCGTACATTTTGAGATTCTCTAATCAGATATGCGGGGAGATTATAAAATATTTATCTTAAATACTCTTGTTTCATTTTCATTTAATAATGAAAAATACGGCCACTATTCCGTGCCTTATTTTAAGTATTACAAAATACCTATATTATTATAACATACTTTTGTTTTTCTTATATTAACAGGTGCAAGTTGACTAAACATGTGAGGTTCCATCGACTGTAATGTAAAAGTGGCATGCTAATATTTGACTAATTTTCACATTTTAAAAGCAATTGATTTATCTGCAAAATCCACCGATAGTGTAGTAATTACTGTTCGACCAAAATTTATATTAATATATATTTTTTCTCGATTTCAGAGCTGGTCTTGGTAAAGTTGTAGAGTCATAACAAAACAAATACAGTTCTCGAAAAAAACACTCGCAAAGCATCTAAAATTCAGCAATTTAAACCAAATAACTAAAACATTTGAGTTTAGAAAAAACAACAATATTTTGATACTGTTCATTGCACTACAAAAATGAAACCTCAGAGTGCAGTCTTACTTTACGAGACACCTCATTATAATGATATAAATTACAAAAAGCTTAATAATATATAAAAAACGGGTGCAATAAATGCGCTATGCGTCATGGTGAGTCCAGTGATGGCTGCGAAGGCGAACCAGAGCAGCCACAATATACCAAGTTGCCACACTACGTGCGCTGCTAGCAGGCTGGAAAAAAATCATGGTAAGTGGTGCGGTTGAAGGTGGTCACCATGCAACATACAGGAATAAATACAGCCGTAAGAAACTGGCCTGTGTTTAGCAGGGCCTATGACCTTTTTAGCCATAATAAGTTTCATAAGAGGTCACTTTAAGAGACATTTGACCTGAATTCAAACTGTTATTCCAGTTATGATCTCCTTGCTTGAAAAAGAATCATGGCGAGATCCATAAATTGATTCGTACAAAAAAATTAAACATTTTCGAGAGTTTTGAATCACTTCCAATGTTGAGATTACATTACCAGCAACATATTATTATATTTGAAATATTTTATAAACCCCGCATAATGTAACAAAAACAAAATGGTTTTCGCGATTCGCCGGCAAGGCATAGAATGCCGTATTTTTATCCCGAAGATCAAAAAATATTTTAAATGCCTCAAGTTATTCCTTGGACCAAGGATCAATAATAACGTCATTTCAATGTCTCTAAAAATCGTTATTTTTTTTTGTACTAATCTCGCCATGATTCTTTCTACATAATTGGTTGTGTCGTTGATGCTTCAAAAGGTTATTCACATACAAATTGACTTACGCATTTAACCATTACGATAATTGCATCTTTAAGGGTTATTATTGCATGGCAACCATCATTAACCGACTTTCCGAGGTACCTAAGTCGGTTGTGTTTTTTTTTTGTTTGTTACCTCATATCCGTCATTTACTAACCGATTTGGAAAATTGAATTTTTGTTTGGAAGGGTACACTTCCCGTTTGGTCCCATTGTCATCAGATCACGATTTGATTACTTCTTAGTGTACTTTGAAGTCAGTTAAAGTTTTTTGTAAAACTGTTTTTTTTCATTTAAAATAAACAGAAAGATACGTTTACGAGTCTTGTAAAACCCTCGTTTGAAGGCCCTTTTTGTTGTATGTCCTTAGAAAGTGACGGATATATTTTAAACCTGAGTTTTATTAGACTTGACTTCTACCAGATAAGACTAATTAGTTATTTATACTTACATTGAGTCCTTATTTCTGGCGGCCGGCAAAGTTCTTTCCTTCTCGTTGTTCAAATACCTCCTCACTCCCAAATGCAATATTCTGAAGTACTCCATCCACTGAAAGGTAAGTTTTAATATTAAACAAAGTAGCGATCGGACTCCCAACAGCTCTAAAGATCTCATGATTTTCTATAGTGAGGTTTTTGGGGGCAAACAATGTATCTAGCTAGATCTCCTGAGGAAACGCGTTTTTACGAGTTTTCAGGCAGATGGTAAGATTGGTAATTTAACTGCAGCATGTACAGCCGAGGACAAAAATATGTATACATTCAGTGAAATTCAACAGCCATTTTCTCTTGATTGTAATTATGAGATATGTAGGCGGAATCTATTGATACATACTATTATAATTTGTGTAATATGTCAACATCTATACAGTGCGAGTAAATTGCCTTTTGAATTTCACAAAGCGTATACATACATATATGTCTTCGACTGTACTTAAGTTATAGGTTAGAATTCCATCTCGATTGTTTAGTATATTTTATAAGTATTATTATTAATGTTTGCGGCGTTAGGTACATTCCTATCGCAACCTTTGGCTAGATTATTTTATAAATATAATATATAGGTACTCACACATAACGAAGATATGTCTATATAAAACAGTTCGCTGTCCGTACTATTCAATTCCTTGGCCAATTCCAATGTTTTTGGATTATGGAAGCGCCATTCAGTAAATATAAACGTTTTCAAACGGTTCAACGAGTTCCATACGTTTTTGTGGAGACGGAATAATCTGGAAACAAACAGTTATTTTAGACATCGACAAATAACACTTACTTAAGGTTATTTGAAAGAGATTTGTAAGGGTCATATTTGAATGTTTCTCACGGTGTCTCTAAAAACCGTAAAATAGTAAATCTTAAACAAAAAGTATAAATTCCATAATATGCTAAATGAACTTCTACGGTCGCTAATCACTGAACCTTCTATCCATATTGTTCTACGGAAGTCAAAAACAATAAAAACTCAAAAAAAAAACAAATTTCCTGCCCCGGTACTAATGTTTAAATTTATTTTTAAAGTTACCCGCCACGAAATATAACTTTTATCAAATAAAAGTCCACGATTGCATACTTATAAGAATGGCCCATAATAATCAATAGTTTTTCAAAATTAAAAAAAATCATCATAATGTTATAATGTTAACATCTATTTGCCTTCTTCTCTGAATTAATATGATTTATGGACTTGATTGTTGTTACGTAGAAAAATATAACAAAAGCAGTGCTACAGTTTCGCCAAAACAAAAAATGTTTTTTTTTTTTATTTCACTCATGATATTCATTTAAATCTCATACTGCAAAGTACTTTCGGCTAAAAGTTCAATTGCACAAAAATACCATTTTTTTCCTCGAACAAAATGTAACTAATGAAAAAACTGTCTTGCCGCTTTGGTATAGAATGAA
Source organism: Polyploca ridens (assembly GCA_951394255.1). NCBI lineage: Eukaryota > Metazoa > Arthropoda > Insecta > Lepidoptera > Drepanidae > Polyploca > Polyploca ridens. Next base: position 20,980,243 of record OX596243.1, read on the forward strand.
TGAAATGGAAATATGTATGTATGTAAGTATCATCATCATCATATCAGCCTAGGGATGTTCACTGCTGAACATAGGCCTCCCCCATAAACTTCCACTTCGAACGGATCATCGGTCCACCTGGTGGGAGGTCGTCCCATTCCCGCTTTCCAGTACGTGGTCACCACTCAAGAACCTTCCTTCCCCATCGGCTATCGGTTCTTAGAGCGATGTGGCCTGCCCATTGCCACTTCAGCTTGCTAACTCTACGAGCTGTATCGGTAGTACCTTATTATAATTATAAAGAATATGATAAAATGAACTCACATAGGCCTCCCGCCCGTAACTCTGAGCATGGTATCCAGCAACAACGCCGGGAAGAAGTGAACAAATATGGCCGACAGACGGAATAACCACAGAGACGGCACGAATTTTAGATGTGGGTACCTGAAATTAAATATAATAGTAGCCCTTCATATCCAAGAAATACCGTGATGTTTATAAATACAAAGAAAAGTAGTCCTTATGTCTTTACAATAAGGTTCATCTATACGGGGTGGATACGACAATAAATGAAACCACGTAAAGTACTCATAAATACGATCAACTTTTACTATGGGACCAACATCGAAATCGCAAAAGTCTGACTCTAATACCGGTTCGGAAGGTTGCATTTGCTGAGAAAAGCCGGCAATAAACTCAGCAATAACTCTTTTCAAAACAAGCTTAGATTCATTACATAATATTTACATTCTAATCGCACTGACAACAATTGCATGCCCTGGCGCGGCGGCAAAACTACAAAGTAGACTGAATCGATGTTTAATAAGTAAATAAATAGCAAACTTAAGCAGACCAGCGGGGTTATTTTAAAACGGTCGGATTCGGAATCGGGAGCGGAATCGGAAACCTTCATCGAAAAGATCCGATAGCGGAAAGTTGGAGTGCGTTTACAAAGTTTGTTTTTAATAATGGTAGGAAATGGTATACCTAAACTAAAATAAAAGTAAAATCGAAATGATTACGGATTTTCATTGTTGAAAGGCCTCATTTAAATACTCATATCAAATGCATTAAGACAGATACTTGTTATTTTTTATATTTTAGATTTATGGTCTACATTGTTTTAATAAACATAAAAAAATGGTTTTCTAGTTTTATCGAACTTCGGAAACTGACTGATAGGTCAAAGTAATTGTTGTTTATAATATTCGAAAAAGTCAGGCAAAGGTTTGAGCCATACAGCCTAATCGTATTTGAGTTATACCTAAGTTCTAGTCACAAAATCACTTTCATTTAGTACGCACTGTCAGTCACAGTCCATAAACGTCAATGTAACCTGTTACATGTGTTAGTAAAATAGTGGTCAATAAACTAAAACTTCTCACGGACTTTTTGAGACAACTTGAAGTCATGATATACATAATTCATTTAATTTTCCTTCATTGGTGCGCGAGGATTGATCTTTATAGGATAAAACACCACAGATAATATGCAATAAAACTCAAAATACACGATTTTTTGAAAATAAAACGAAAACGCAACGTCACTTTGCAAGTTCCCACCAAAAAGCCCTCGATGTCAATGTAATAATTTTTTCAGTACGTTCATGGAGAGTATAATAAAACAAATATTTTATGATTACGTAGATCTTTTAGTGGTAGTGAATCTAGCATCCAACTTGAGTAACGGTATTGAGTGACCAATATGTTTTAGTTCCTACGAAGTTTGAGTATGTGCTATTATTACTTTTACTGCAGACCTGTCTCATTCATTATTTACTTAAAATAGGGGCAAACACACTCCGTTTAGTACCAACTAACCTTTATATAAGTTTAAATAATGCATTTATATTAAATAATGGTCAAAAACGAACTTTAAATAAAATTCGGAAAGAAATCCGCCAGCTAAAAGCTATCGGAAAGTTTTCGATGAATCGGATTGATATTTCCGTCGAGAAACGTCAAACTATTCGATTCGGAAATTAAAATAGCAATCGGCGCTTTAACCTATCACGCAGAATATATTTATTTTAGTTTATGTATTATTTGTAACACTTAAATTGTACTATTATCATACTATGTTAAATAAATATTGATGTTCTTATAGTTTTGATTGTCTGTTAATGTGCAAATACACATTTTTATTATTATTTTATTATGTCGGAAACTCGTCTCGGAAGTTTCCGATTCCGCTCCCGATTCCGAATCCGACCGTTTTAAAATAACCCCGCAGAACTTTAGTTGACTAAAAAAATGGGACATAACCTTTGCTTATGATAGCTTCTCTATACTTAGTAATAATAGCTCAATGGGGCTAGTACACTTACCACACAGCACTCTTGAGAGGATACTTATGAAGCATGCCGTTGATCGAGTGCTCGATGAGGGCCCAGTGGAACGGCTTGCAGGTGGACGATGAACAGTGGTACACCGTTAGACCTGACCTGATCAACATATTATATTACTATACAAGTCATCTAGAAAGTACTATAAATAAATAGATAATTATCCTGGGATATTCCTCACACGGTCATCTGATCCCAAACTAAGCAGAGCTTGTACTATGGAAACCAGATAACTGATATACTGATACACATTTTTACATATATAATTACACCCAGACTCATACATATTCATGCACAGAAATGTTTGTCATGAGTGGGAATCGAACCCATGACCTGCGGTGTGATAGTTTGAGGTCTTATTTCGCCAACCGGCTCGTCAAAACGAGGTCGTACCTCAAATTCACAACATAACATACTGAATCATAACAATGTTTGTCTGTTAAATCTATAGTTGTATAATTACATATTTTAAGGCGATAATAGCTCGGTGGTTGTGACGTCGGATACCGAGACAAAGGTCCCGGGTTCGAATCCTACAATGAGCTTGAGCTTTCGGTGAAGGAAAACATCGTGAGGAAACCATAGCACGGTGGTAGGGTACTTTGCAATACCCATCTGGCTGGCTACCACCCTCAAGTTGAAAATCTGTCACCGAGCATCTATCGGTGTGTTTCGACAGCTGCACTTTAGAGCCAGTTCCTTCTAGGCTTTGTGTGCTTACCACCTTCGGCCGCATCATCACTTACCATGGTGAGATTGTGGTCAAACACAGGCATATACACAATAACAAAAAATAACCTTATTATAAAGCAGTAAGAACTATTCTTTGACATTAAGATAACTTACTTAGCTTTTGCAGCGTTCCATCCGGCCACCAACAATTGATTGACTACCACATCTACTGGTATATAGTCAGCTATATTATCCTTCGCTAGAGGTAAGCGACGAACCACCCCTGGGAAATACGACCTTATTTATAGGTACATAAGAGTGTTTTATTGTTTAAAGTTAAAACTTAGGTCCGCATTCTAGAACGTCATTCAAGTTTTGAGTCAATTGAATTTGGAACCTGCACCAATTATATTAGGTTTATTATCCATTAACACGATCTATTCTTGAGACGTGAGTTATGATCTCGTCCATGCCTCAGAGTGGTGTTAGGGGAGAATGTACTTTATAGTTAAATAAATAAAAGTGCATTACTAAAATATGGCCATGCTAAGAAGTCATATTCGACAAGAGGGTGTCTCTTCTTGGCGCACTATGTTTGTCTCTGTTGTACATATTGATGTATATGGGCTGTCAAAAGTGACCTATTATTAGGAAGGCCCTAAGTTCCGCGTGACGTCACGTTAGAGTATAGTTTTTACTCTAAAGTGACATCACGAGCTAAAGCGCAAAGAAGATAATATCTTTGTAAATGTTTAATATTTTTTGATAATCTAACCGACGGACTAATTAGTTTTTTTTTTTTACCTAGGAATTATCCCTATTATAATGTACTAGTTTACCCTTAGCTGCACCCATTAGGAACCCTTGAGGTCCTACTTTGGAACACGTCCATCCTGGTGTTGGTTCCTTCCATGCAGCCACAACTGGAAAAGATGTATTCATTTAATAATTCATCAAACGCGGTTTACATAATATAATAGTACATTACTAGCTGCCCGGCGCGACATCGTTCGAGTGGTGCTACACTACCCTACCCTACGCTATCTAAACCATCCAAAAATGATCCGCCATTTATTGAATTCATTCAAAGTCAAAGCCATTTATTCAATTTAGGCCCTGGTAGGGCACTTATGAAGGTCAAAGCTACTGAAGTTACCACCAGTTCGTAAGTCGGCCTTCAACTGAGAAGAACAGGCAAGAAACTCAGCAAGGTTACATTTTTTAAATATTTTTTTAAACAATCTGACTATTGGCTATTTTTTTCCAAAACATTATACATACATACTTTTTATTTACATTTGTTACAAAAATTTGATAAATGAAGAACTGCTCGACCGATTTTGTGCAAACTTCACATAAACCATCTAATAAATAGTCCGAACAAAGCCTAAACATTTGGTTTGGATAGGTGAGCCCGTTCTTGAGTTATAAAATAACAACGAAAAATGGCATTGATTTTTATATATTTACTAGCAGCGAATCCCGGCGTTGCTCGGGTTAAAATACATCGCATGTTTAATGGTATAAAAAATATATAAGGATACATTTTTTAACATATTATAGATATCTATTTTCGATATTGAGAGACTTTCCAGAACATTCAAATAGTTTGTTCTTTTTTTTACTCGACTGCAATCACAATTGAACTGACGAAAAGTCACTGAATTTCGATTTATTTACCGAAATTTCCAGTACCAGATCACTCTAGAATATTTAGATGTACATCACTTCGATTTGGTTTTTAAAGATCAATAATAACACTCGTACACATTTTGGAACTTTCCAGATCAATCCAAAAAAAAAATAGAACTTTCTAGAACATTTTAAATCGCTTATAATAAATTGAACTCATTTTAGAATTTTATAGATCATTCTAGAAATATTTAGAACTTTCTCGAACATTTTAAATGGTTTATAATAAATTGCACTCATTTTGGAACTTTCCAGATCACTCGGAAAATTTCTAGAACTTTCTCAATCATTCTAGATCGATCATAATAAACTGCACTCAATTTGGAACTTTCTAGAACATTCCAGATCAATTATAACGGTTTTACACATTTTGGAATTTTCTAGATTATTCTAGAAATTTCTAGAACTTTCTCGAACATTTCAAATCGCTTCTAATAAATTGTACTCATTTAAGAATTTTCTAGAACTTTGTCGAACATTCTAAATCGATCATAATCAATTGCACTCATTTTGGAACGTTCCAGATTCTCATTCGAGAAATTTCTAGAACGTTCTCGAACATCCTAACTCGATAGTAACAGTTTTGGACATTTTGGAACTTTCTAGATGAAGCCAGAAATTTGAAGAACTTTCTCAAAACATGCTATATTGATTATAATAGTTTGCATTAACTCTAGAACTTTCTATATCATTCCAGATATTTGTTGAACTTTCTAGAACATTCCAGATCGATTATAACCGTTTTACACATTTTGGAACTTTCCATTCCAGAAATTTTGAGATCTTTTCAGAAGTCCTCATGCGTTAGAAAAGGACAGCAATATATGTTTTAACATTTTCGCCACCCCCAACCACCCCCTTCCACCCACCGCGACCAAACTCCCTTACTACCACCTGGAGACCAAGGGGTATTTACCACCCCAACGGGAAGTTGATTGGGGTTGGTGGTGATTGAGAAAACTGCGTATTTACGTACCCACAAAAGCATTTTATATATATTACTAGCAGCGAATCCCGGCGTTGCTCGGGTTAAAATACATCGCATATTTAGTGGTATAAAATATATAAGGATACATTTTTAACAGATATTATAGATTTCTATTTTCGATTTCGATTTGGTTCTTTTAGTTAGATCAATAATAAATAACACTCATACACATTTTGGAGATCAACTTTCCAGATCAATCCAAAAAAAAAAAAACTTTCTCTAACATTTTAAATTGCACTCATTTTAGAACTTTCTCGAACATTCTAAATCGATCATAATAAATTTCACTCATTTTGGAACTTCCTAGGTCATTCTAGAAATATCTAGAACTTTCTCGAACATTCTAAATCGATCATAATCAATTGCACTCATTTTGGAATTTTCCCGATCTTTCGGAAAATTTCTAGAACTTTCTCGATCATTCTAAATCGATCATAATAAATTGCACTCATTTTGGAACATTCCAGATCATTCGGGAAATTTCTAGAACGTTCTCGAACATTCTAACTCGATTCGATAAAACTGTTATTAGTTTTGGACATTTTGGAACTTTCTAGATGAAGCCAGAAATTTGTAGAACTTTCTCAAAACATGCTATACCGATTATAATAGTTTGCATTCACTCTAGAATTTTCTAGATCATTCCAGATATTTGTTGAACTTTCTAGTACATTCCAGATCGATTATAACCGTTTTACACATTTTGTAACTTTCCATTCCAGAAATTTTGAGATCTTTTCAGAAGTCCTCATGCGTTAGAAAAGGACAGCAATATATGTTTTAACATTTTCGCCACCCACAACCACCCCCTTCCACCCACCGCGACCAAACTCCCTTACTACCACCTGGAGACCAAGGGGTATTTACCACCCCAACGGGAAATTGATTGGGGTTGGTGGTGATTGAGAAAACTGCGTATTTACGTACCCACAAAAGCATTTTATATATATTATTAGATTAGATAGAAGTACATGTGTGCAAAGTTGATTATTAACACTCCAGGCGGTATTAAGCGATAAGGGAGCCGAGAGTGTAATAATCAATGTACACGCGTGTCATACGACGTTCAACACACTTGCGAAGAAAAAACAGACTTGTATTTTGCAATAAATGACACTTTACGAGCGAGTGTGTTGAAAATTTACATTATGTTCTTTTTCACGCTGATGTCAGTAGGTATATCCCTATATCCATAAAGTTAGAATAGTCTAGAGCAGTACCCCGAGTGTAAAGATTTGACGTTAGTAATCGCTTACTAATGCGTTTGCGTTTACGACACTTCTCTATAGGAATTGGCACAGCGCCTCTAGCGGAATACTCATGGTATTAATTTCCCCCATACAAAATAGTTAACACAAACGCATTAGTAAGTGTTTATTAACTACAATTCTGGCACAGGGGTACAGTCTGAATACCTTGAAACAAAATGCGCGTACATAGTTTAAACAACTAAAATACGTATAATGAATGCCAATTTCTCGTTTTTTATCGATACTTTTACCAAGAACAATTGACAAAGAATACATGTCGACATTTTGTCTGACTGTAAATCAACTAGTGTGTACGATATATCTATGAATGCATCTATATGCATACTTTGTTTGTTAATGCTATCAGTCTATTAATATTCTTACTCTATGGTGTTGACAGACGGACAATCAGCGAAGTGATCCCATATAGGGTTCAGTTTAATCTTATACTTTCATCTGATAGTCAGTTAAATTAATAACTCACTCATAGTAGGTCTGACGATGGTGCATGGAATCAACTCAGCGCACTTGACCACTTCATGCTCGGCCAAGTGTTTGGTGAAAGTGTAAGTGTTGGGATGGTCTTTTAGGAGCCTGAAACAATTATTTAGTTTTAGTTAAAACAATAAATGAAATAAACAGAAATATAAAAAGAAAGGTAAAAATATTATTAGGTAGGTTCCTACTTAAAAAAGTAGAGTTACAGAAAAGTATTTTTTGGATATTCTTATTATAGGGAACCCTTTGGTCACAACTCCGACTCACATTTTTTAACACATTCTATGCCGAGAAAAAACGTTTCCTGTCTGTGTTGACATAATTATTTCCATAAATAATGGCTCAAATTGACTTTTGTTATAACCAAGTAACATTTGAGTAAAAGATGAAAGCATATAAGCAAAAAAACAATTTAGTAAATTTTAAACAGATTTATAATTTTTAATAGGCCTAAAGGGAAACTTCGCTGACGGTTAGTACTGACCGCGTTAGCAGACAACGTGTTAAGAAGGTTTTCTGAAGACATATGATAATAGAATAAAAATTGGTAGAATGTTTTTTGTATTGTGTATAGCACATCATCATTTAATTTTGTTCTAGAGATATAGAAGTAATTAGCAACTCCTTTTTTATAAGACTGATTTTGATCCCAAAGAAATGTACATAAGACTCACTTTGGCTCAATCTGGTCCAGGGCATCATCGGATAGCGTGTCCACTAGTGAGATGACCTTCTCAACGTCTTCCGGGGTATCATATATCTTCTCATGGACCTCTTTCAAGTAGGAGTTCACGTATGCTGAGGACACTTGGACCATAACCTGAGGATGAATTATTAACCGAGTGACATTGATGAAGGAAATGCTTTGCCAAATAAGTGTTTTTTTATATAAATCTAGCTGCCCGGCGCGACTTCGATCGCGTGGTGCCCGACCCTACGTTTAAATCTTCCCTGGTCTTCCACAAATATTTCAAAATCAAAATTAGCCAAATTGATACAGCCGTTCACGAGTTTAACAAGACGAACAGCAATATATTTTTATATATATGGATTGCATTTGTTAATAACTATATAAATACATCCAACTGACTGATCTATGTAAGAAAAGCTGGAAGAATTTTTCAAAATTCAACAATTAAGTGGGAGCGGAGGATTGTCGTTGAAACCGTGGGGCCAAAGCTAGTTTAACTTGTACAAATTATAGCCAGGACTACTGGCTTCCAAAGTTCACAAAACATAAATACCTACCACCCATCTGGATACTGTCCTCACTGTTGATTGCTTAACTTTACCTAAATAAGAATGGCTAATCAAGCTACTCCACAAACACTACAATATTGAATACCAATATAGGTATATAATATTTTCAATTATTGTAAAACTGTCTGGGACACATTGTATATTTATTTACTATATCCAAAGTTTAACCTTTAAATTCTTAGTTTGCTTGCACAGCTCCATAACCCTCCTTGTTCCTAGCAGATTGATCTTCACTGTAGGCCTCAAGTTGTCTTGAAAATCCAATGTAGCGGCAGAGTGTATGACAACATTGACACTGTCCACAAGAAGCTGGCGGTCCTGAGGACTGAGGCCTAAGTTCTCTTCTCCAACGTCACCGGCAATAGGGACTAGCTTCTTGAATATGTCTGTGGTGTTACTTTCAAGGAGTTTTTCGAAGACCTGGAAGGTAATTAGTGGATTATTAGGTTTTGCCTGTACCAATGTTTTTTTTCTATTAATTCATAAATAAATATTCCATGACAACCTTCATAGGTACATGTAATTATTTGGATGTAAAAGTCTGTAAAAGTCAGCAATAATTGAAAAAGCCAAAGAGGCTTTATGTTTGTCTGAAAGGACAGAATAAAATACTAAATTTTTGGCTAAGAAGTAGGTATCTTCTGAGTCTCCATTTAGTTTTTATTTTTGTTTCTTAGCCAGACTACATCCTAGATGATTTATAATAAGGATATAGTAAAAAGGTTATTCAACATACCGGGTTTTTAGGAAACTCCTCCAACCGCTGCGATATCTTCTTCCCTTTCTTCGGCCTCATCAGTAAATACAACTTTCCAACATCAGGGATAGTTCTCAATATTTTCTCTATAAGACATAACCCCACGAAACCTGTGCCGCCGGTTATAAAAAAGTTTTTGCCCGTGTAAAAGGCGCGCACTTGAGACTCTTCCGACATTTTCACTATCTTTGTGTTACAGTCTGTAATAGAAAAGGAATTTATCATCTACAACATACACCAAACTTTCCACCACTAGGTAATTATTGTAGATAAAAAGGCAAACAATAAACAAAGTATTTCTAATTAGTTAATGTAAAGTTTAGTACACGTAATTTATTTACGTGATTAGGTGACGTTTATACTTTAGTGTTGCCAGCAGAATTCAGCAGATAGGCCAGATAGATTTTGGCATTAGGAGCAAATGAGTCATAAAAACAGAGCTCAACACACGCTCAACAAAGCTTATTTTTTTCAATCAAGCTATATAACATATCTTGAACTAGTGACTGAGGTATCGCGAAACTCATACAGGCAGCGTCCGTAAAATCAAATTACTCGGAAGGTACACCACCACACTTCTCGCCAGCCTTAACGCCGCATCGGTGCGGTGCGTTACATTCAGCGTTTGTAACATTATTTCGTTAAATTAAGCTCGATAAAATTTTTGGAGCTGACGAATGCTGAAAGGACAATGGCGAATTTGGCCCTAGCTGCGTATAACGACATAATATATATCAAAAAATTGCTTTATTAAAGTTAAATTAAATAACATAATTCAATATTTTTCAGAACTAGCAGTATGTCTAGAAAATAGAAATATACATTTATATATTTTAGGCTGTTAGCTAAGCTGATTGTGATTTGGAACGCACCCATAATGTCGTTCCATGTTCCTTTGAACGTTGTTCAAAACAACATATGTCCACAATGTTTTTTTTTATATTTGAAACATTTCTGTTAGTCATAATAATGATAAATAATTTTATTTTTAACAGAGTTTAGTTGAAAATGTCATTGCATTTATTAATACAAACTCTCTATGAGAAAAAAAAACTTTTTAACACTCTATAACACGATGACATATTTTTTTACGTCAAATGAAACGCGTACGTAGTCTATGGTCAGCGAGCCCTTTGAGTGAAGTTGATTGATCGACTTTTTGACGGGAAATTATAATATAACTCGACACTGGCAGAAATAAGTCCTAATTTGGATTTGATTGCCAAACTTAAAACTAATAAGAAGTTGACTGATTTGTCTGACATTGTGTGACTGTCACACAATTCAAAAGGTACTTTCTTTTTGTGCGCATTCCTACGGTTTTTGGTTGACTCCTGACTACACCACGACCCTTTGCTTTTCTACGGATACCGATTTCTTTTCTACACGTGACTACGGCATTTGAATGGACCTTAGATAATCGACAATTGGCTGTGTTATTTGGATTTGCATGAACGCAATATAAATCCACTGGCAGAATTCTTAGACAATATTGTCATTGGATTTTATTTTGATGAATAAAAACCTAAATAAAAATGACCTTGTTTTATTGAAAGCCTGTGCATGTCCCGATACTTCAAAGTACCTACTACCTACCAGTAGGATATACCTACCTGGGTAAGTACCTATACTAGAAACAATTGTTAGGTACTTAAAAACATATTTATTCAGCATCTATCTGTCTCTATTGTCTACAAAACTAGTGTAAAATCATAATTAATCGCTTGGCTCGCGGTTAAAAATATAACAATGACATCAATTGTTATAATAGGACGCGCGTCCCTCGCGAGAACCAACGGGTAGAACTAAATGGATTTCATCCACATTTTTAAAATGTACTTATAATAGGTATATCGAACGTTACTCATTTGATACGTCAAAATCGGCATAACCTATAAAACCTTTTCACTCAAATAAAAAAAAACTGCAGCTTTTTTGTTAAAATTTTTTTTCGAAATAGCATAACAGTTTATTAATCTACAGGAATTCAACAGTGGTTGTCATATACGTTACAAAAAAATTTAGGTCCAAGCATGTATGGAATTTCGCCATTCTCCTTTAGCTGAATTAATTCCAAAAGAGCCTAGTTGGCTGTACTCATACAAGACCATTTTTTCCATTCAGAAAACCATCCTCTCCAATCAATGATGAAACAAGAGAACTTTTTGGCGGGAAATTCCAAAATGGTGTTGCATTTTCGTTTTATTTTCATGAATTAGTGTATTTTGAGTCTTATTGCATATTAACAGTATTATTAAAATTATATCAATGTTGAAACGAAGCTTTTAAAGCACAATCGAGATATGGGAACAAAATAAAAAAAACATGTGTTGAGTTCGGCGATGTGCTACGCTACGCATTATTATTACATGCCGAATACGCTCCCTGTTACGACGTATTGACGTTATATAGAAAACGCTAACTATGGCGTATTTTGATAACAATCGCAATTTTTGGTTTATCGATACCTACGAAAATCGTACCTATCAACTATCAACGAGACTCGGTGCTCATGTGTCATCCTAGTTGATTACTGACGATAGCCAATACGAAAATGGCTGTTTGACAGTTCATCGTGGAACAGTTTGTATCTTCACTATGAGTTATCAGTTGAGATAGGTGCGCAATAGTACGCAATAGCCCTGCTGGTGAAAATAAATTTCGATCGAGCGCCTACTAGAGGGCGTCAGGGTATTGATTGCACCCGGGCGCTACATAGGCTAGGCCGCGCCGGCCCTGTACACAATATAGGTACCTATAATGCAGCGTTGCCATTAGGGTACGCATTAGTACGCATTGCGTACTATTCCGTTAGGTAGCGTTCTCAGGTACTCTCTCGCCAATTTGCGTACTTTTTTATGGCGAGTTTTCTAATGTTACCTCTATGATCAAAATACCTGTCGAACTGTTGATAATTCGAACCAATTTGAACCTTAAGTAACACAATTTGACAGGTATTTTGACCATAGAGGTATCTTAAGAAAATCCTCATTTTCAAGCCATAGCAATTTAATAATTTTATTTTCTGTAAAGCACGTTTCAGCACAAAATGAGCACTAGCGCCCCAGTGTGTTTGTTTCTTTTGTATTCCATGTTTCGTCTTATGATTCATCATTCTGTGTTACTGTTTGTGGTTTCGCTGGTGTTTTTATTATTTCGTGGTTCCTTCGGTTTCGGTGTACAAACAGCACTTACAAAATGCAATTAATAAACTATATCCGAGAAATTACTGAAATATTTTTTTATTCACTGCGTACTCAAAAGTTAAGTTTCGTACTATTTTTAGGTGCTGTGCGTATTCTATCGTGAAGTCACTCTGGCAACGCTGCTATAATGGTTATTTATTTATCGGTAGGTACATACATAGTTCAGTACCTACCAAAATTGACAGCAATTATCACTGCATTTATCGATAGTCAGATCTTTACATAACTCAAGGTAAACGAGGTGTTTTACGAGCTTTTGCGGTCAAGGAAGGGTAAAAAGGCTAAATAGGTACCTACCTACACAAGTAAACTTAACACGATCGAAAAACCGACTCCAATAAACTTGAACCTGGTTATCTCATAACTAAACAAAATAAGATTGACAAAAACAAAAGATTTGAGACACCAGTTTGCTTCGGCAGTTGCACTTGAGAGCTAGTAGCCTTCTAGGAGTTTTAGGCTTAATAAAGGCGGCGACATGTTGGCAATCCCCCAATATGTGCATATGCGACTGTAGCCACATGCCATGAGATAGTGTTGGAATGGCACGAGCCCCACACTAGCTAACAGGAAGTGAAGACGTCCTAGTGCGAACCCCGAATAAAACACTGTTTCCGGTCTGTGCCGGTGACATTACTTTTTCTAACCTCAGTGAATGTGCAGTGCTTTGCTCCTAGTATATTTTATGTATTCAATTTGTATCTCATTGTTTTACCAAAATAAAGTGTGTAACAGTAAAGTAACCGATTACTCATTAAAGCCCGCTAATGATAATTCAAGATCCAACAATTGGTAGCAGAGCGTGGTTATCACTATGACCTCGGTTACTTCACAATATCGTATCGAATTGCTCAGCCGCCATAATTACGACACATGGGTCATACAAGCCCAGGCTGTTTTAGTTAAAAATGGATTATGGGCAACGATACATGAAACAAGTCCGGATAAAGAAAAGGACATGCTTGCGCGCTCGGAGCTCTTCCTTTTGATATCGCCTACGGAATTACGGCAAGTAAAATGTTGCACATCAGCATCCGAAATATGGAAAAAATTAAAAACAATATATCAGAGTGAAGGTCCCGCCAGAAAGGCGGCATTGTTAAAACAATTGATCCTAAAGAAAATGTCCGATGGAGATGATATTCTGGATCACATGTCAGCCATTTTCGACTGTGTCGACAGGCTACAAAATATGGAGGTGAATGTAAACAATGAGTTGCTTAGCATCATCATTCTCTACAGCCTACCAATGTCATATGAAAATTTCAGGATAGCCATTGAAACACGGGATAAATTACCTTCACCGGAAGAGCTTAAAATAAAAATCATAGAAGAAAGCCAAGCAAGAACACGAGATACTAAAAATAATGCACCAACTGAAAGCGCATATTATTCTAAAAAGAAGCAAAAGTGCACAGTGTGTAATAAAATAGGACATCAAGCGTCCAAGTGCTGGTCTCGGAACAAGAACCAAAGTTCAAGTTCTTTTAATGATAAAAAGAATAGTTCATACAGAAATTTCTTCATTTCAGAGCAATCAGCTAACATGGTTCATGCTACTGCAGATAACGTATGGTGTCTGGACAGTGGGTGCACATCGCACATGACTGGATCTTCTGAAAAATTCCAGCACATTGAACCAGGACAAGGAAAGCTGAAATTGGCATCGGATCACAGTGCCCAAATAAAAGGTACAGGAACAGTTACTTTATATCACAGTAATACTGAAATAAAATTAAATAATACTCTTTATGTACCAGAGTTATCAACAAATTTGTTGTCAGTTGCTCGCATAACTGAGAGAGACCATACTGTTTTATTCACAAAAAATAAAGCCTATATTAAAGATGAATATGGAAAAACCATAATGACAGCAGATGAAAAGGATGGCATCTATCTGACAAAATTTCAAGGCATGCAAAAAGAGCAGGCAAATAATGTTTCAATAAATAATATAATGAAATGGCATAAAAAACTAGCTCATTTGAATGAAAAAGACATCAAAATATTGTCATCAAACAACCTAGTGTCAGGTTTAGACTTGAATAAAAATGATGTTTTAGACAATTGTGAAAGCTGCATTCAAGGAAAAATGTCACGATTGCCTTTTCCTAAAAATCAAGGAATAAAAACAAAACAAGTCTTGGAGGTTATACATACTGATTTGTGTGGACCCATGCCGCAGGCAACCATTGGTGGCTCAAGATACATCCTAACCTTTATTGATGATTTCAGCCGATATTGCTATGTATATTTTTTACAAAATAAATCTGAAACATTGGAAAAATTTCAGGAATTTAAAAAGGAAGTTGAACGGCTTACTGAAAAGAAAATAAAGTACATACAGTCAGATAATGGTACAGAATACTGCAATAAAGATTTTGATCAATATTTAAAAGAAAATGGCATTCAAAGGAGATTGGCTGTTATATACACAGCACAACAAAATGGCCTTGCAGAAAGGAAAAACCGAACTTTAGTTGAAAAAGCCAGATGTATGATGATTGAATCAAAAGTTCCTGAAATATTGTGGGCTGAAGCCATAGCCACTACAAATTATATTGTGAATAGATGTCCCGCAAAGGCCTTAAATGGAGAGACACCATACATGAGATGGGTTGGCCGCACACCATCTGTAAAACATTTACACATATTTGGATCAAAAGTATACACACTCAACAAACAGAAAAAGCACAGTAAATTTTCACCAAAAGCAAGTGAAGGTGTGTTTGTTGGTTATGCAAAGTATAGTAAAGCATATAGAATATACTTACCAAAGAAAAATACTGTTATTGTGCGCCGTGATGTAAAAGTTCTTGATGAAAAAATGTATTATCAAAAAGACAATGTAACAGATTACCTGAACCTGCCCACCAAGCAACCTGAAACAGAAAAACAAAATGTTAATAAAAATAAAAACAAATCACTACAAAAGAAGATAACTACTAATAACATATCTTTTCAGCATCCTTCTTTTCAGCCTTATACTTCTCAGCAAACTGAGAAAAGTGATGATGATAGTATGCACTCATTTAGTGAATATGATGATGACGGTGATGTTGTCACACCTGGAACAACAAATCCACAAAATATAATTATACATCATCAAGAAGAGCCAAATAAATGCAACATTGAGCAAATGGAGGCAAGCACAAGTAGCCGTCCAGTTAGAACAATAAAACCTCCTGTATGGTCCAAGGATTATGATTTAAAAGGTACAGATGAATGCTCTTATTTATGTGAAGAAGTAGAAGACAGCGATGTTCACAGTGATGAATGGCAAGAGGCAATAAAAGCTGAAATAAAAGCACATATAAAAAATGGTACATGGAAAATACAAAGAAAGGAGGAGAACTCAAAAAATATAGTGGACTATAAAATAATATTGAAAGAAAAATTGGGCTCAGATGACAAGGTAACCAAAAAGGCACGATTGGTGGCTCGTGGATTCACCCAGAGACCTGGAATCGATTACAATGAAACATATGCTCCAGTAGCAAAACCAAGTTCAATCAGAGCATTATTAGCATATGCGGTTGAACATGATTTAAAACTTCATCAAATGGATGTTACTACTGCTTATTTAAATGGAGACTTAAATGAAAAAATCATAATGAAAAAGCCTGAAAATCTAGAAGAATATATCACAAAGATAATGCTAGATGAAAGTGAAAATGAAAACTTAGAGTTATTTAACAAAGCCAGAAGTATGCTACAAGATATAAATATGATAAATGGTGAAAAAGTTTGCTTATTAAAAAAGGCCCTATATGGTTTGAAGCAAGCTGGTCGTCAATGGTTCTACAGATTAGACCATGAACTCAAGAAAATGAATTTCAAAGCATCAACAGCTGATCCATGTATTTATACAATGACACAAGGCATGGATAAAATGATACTTGCTGTATATGTGGATGACCTAGTCATAGCTTATTCAAATGAAAACTTTTTAAATAAATTAAAGAAGCAACTAAATAAGTGTTTTGAAATGAAAGATATTGGAAAATTAAAATATATACTTGGCCTTGAAATAAATTATGAAAATAATAAATTAAAAATAACTCAGCAAAGATATATTCAAAAGGCATTACAAAAATTTAATATGGAAAACTGCAAACCAGTGAGTACACCAATTGAACCATACTTAAAGCTTGAAAAATCTGAACAATGTGACAAGAATATCCCATACCAAAATTTAATTGGGACATTGATGTATCTGTCAGTAGCAAGCCGCCCAGATATAGCTTATTCAGTGAGCTACCTGTCACAGTTCAATAATGCTTATAATGAAGAACATTTCAAGTGTGCAAAACGCATTTTAAGGTACTTAAAAGGCACAATGAATATTGGTATTTGTTACACCAAGTCAAATCAAGAAATGTATGGAATGGCTGATGCAGACTGGGCTGGTTGCAGAATAGACAGAAGGTCATATTCTGGCTATTGTTTCAAGTATGCAAACGGTTGCATCAGTTGGGAATCCAAGAAACAAAGATGTGTGGCCCTATCAACAGCAGAAGCTGAATATATAGCACTAACTGAAGCCGCTAAGGAGGCTATACATTTAAAAATGTTGTTTAGTGATCTAGGCATTAATACTAAAAATGTTGTTATTTACAGTGACAATCAGGCTGCCCAGACACTTTCCCACAACCCAGTCATCAGTGGGAAGTCCAAACACATCGAAATTAAACAGCATTTCATTAAGGAATGCGTGCAACAAGGGATAGTTAGTGTCCACTACAAACCAACCCAAGAAATGGAGGCTGACATCCTGACTAAAGGTATCCCTGGACCGAGACACCTGATGTTACGAGGATGGCTTGGACTATCGTGAGTGCAGTACTCGTGAGGAGGAGTGTTGGAATGGCACGAGCCCCACACTAGCTAACAGGAAGTGAAGACGTCCTAGTGCGAACCCCGAATAAAACACTGTTTCCGGTCTGTGCCGGTGACATTACTTTTTCTAACCTCAGTGAATGTGCAGTGCTTTGCTCCTAGTATATTTTATGTATTCAATTTGTATCTCATTGTTTTACCAAAATAAAGTGTGTAACAGTAAAGTAACCGATTACTCATTAAAGCCCGCTAATGATAATTCAAGATCCAACAGATAGACCGCCTGCTGGCTTACCAGATTTCTGACATAAAAACCAAGCTGTTCACGCCAAGCAAAACATTTCATATCATATCAATCTACCGAGTGCTTGCAAGTTGGCAACATTGACCATAGAAATGCACTGTGAACATGCTGTGAACTTACAAAAATTGTCAAAAATAGGTTCGGGTCGATACATTGGATATTGGATGTAACCCTTTATCAAAGTTTTCTTACGTGAACTTAAGGTTCAAATTTGTTCGAGTTATCAACAGTTTGATGAGCATGGAGGTATCCTAAGAAAACTCATTTGCGCGGATATCGCATCAGTAGGTATTTTTTTATTTTATTTGAATAAAATAACAACAATTTTTATGAAAAGTTGGGACAGCCTGCATATACACAGAAGATATACAGGGTGTTGTTTTGGTCGGCGACAAGCGACCCAGGAGCGGTAGTACAAAATATATATTCCCCAAAAATGGACTTAATTCCATTAAATACTGTAAATATATTGAGAAATACCTTATTCAATTTGAAATAAAATTACGGCAAAGTATGGTTACTAGGCACGTGCACAGACTAGAGCTAGGCGCAAGCCGCCATCGCCCCACCCCTTTACTCCCTCGTGCTCCCGTTGAGTATTATGTCTACACTTTAGCTTATTACATGATTTTCAAAATTTAATTATTTTTATTTTTATTATAAAAAAAAAAGTTTTTTTTATATCTTTATAGCACCAGTATCATTTGTATTATCGACCCTGAGTCGCTCGTCGCTGACCAAAACAACGACCTGTATATACCTACTACCTACATATAGTGCCACGAGAGCGAGTCGCTCGGTATAGTCCTACAAACTTATCTGACCCGGTAGTCAAAATCGTTAATACTTTTTAGTAGGTACATACAGGGCTTTTTAAAGCATGTTTTTTTATTTACTTAATTTTAGATTACTTATTTATAGCTGCAATCATCGTTCAACCTTGGTTCAACCTTATGACCTACACGCTTGGTCGTTCCTTTTAATATTAGTATAGAAGGATAGTTAAATAGTATACTCACCCTGAATTGCAATAAAGTTCAAAGTAAGTAGGTATATTATTAAATGTAGCTGGCTTCCGATTGCAAAAACTGTTGTAAATGTTTATAAAGTCATGATGATTTTGCTTTCACCGCAACTTTTGTATTACTTACCTACCTACAATAATTAGTTACGAAACTGACACAAATATATTATTACGTCGTCAACACTTTATATAGTATTCTTTTGGAATTATATAACAAATCTTTTTTTATTTCCAAACTTATTAATTAACAAAAGATAAGATTAAGAGTCCACCTATCGCGCCGCAGGTCGTGGCGATTCCCACACAGAACATGCATTTGTGTTCATGAACATGTCTGTATGTCCTGAGTCTGGGTGTAATTATGAATATTAAGTATGGACCTATGTACCTATTTACAGCTATTTACAACCAAACGGGAGGTGTACCCTTTCAAATAAAAAAATATTTTTTCAAATCGGTTAATAAATGACGGAGTTATGAGTTAACAAACATAAAAAAAAAAAAATACATTCGAATTGAGAACCTCCTCCTTTTTTTGAAGTCGGTTAAAAAGTAGGTAGTATAAGTAGTTACCTATATGGTTTCCACAGTACAAGCTGTGTGCAAGAATGCCTCAGGATATTTATTTATCAGCCTGATAGCAAGCGGTAACCGCTGCCCAATGGACGCTTGCGTCACAATCTACCTCTCTTCCATGTCTCCGAGATCATTTCGCGTTTGACATTTCCAGAAAAACATGGCGGATAACGGCCGGACGATCGGTAGGTTTTTTTTTATACTTCTTAGGTAGCAAACAATCATACGACCCGCCTGATGGTAAGCGGTTACCGTAGCCTATGGACGCTTGCAACACCAAGGGTATCACTCGCGCATTGCTGTATCTTCACACCTTTTTTGAAGAACCCCAGGCTGTACTCCATTGAGAAAACCATGGCGGGGAGCTCATTCCACAATCTGAGCGTCCGCGGAAGGAAGCTCCCATTGAATAATTCAGTGGAAGCTCCTTTGAGACCGCACAGTTCGAAACAATTCTGGTTTAAATGTGTGAGGATGGACTCCCCGTCGATGGCGAGAGTTGCGATGGTGGAAGGTAGCCGTGGGCATCATCTTAAATAATTCTACAGAACACTGTCCGTTATACAAGCGGTAGAACACACATAATAGGTAAGCCTAGATTGCCTAATTGCCGTTTTCTATATTCGATCCATCCTTGATTCAGCGATTGAGGATTGATATTTAGACACTATTTATTATTATTATATATTAATCCTCAATCGCAAAATCAAGGATTGGTCGCCTAGAGAAAGCGGCAGACATCTAGAGTGCTTTGACCTCACGACATTTACATATTACATCATGATATGTAGAAATCGTATTTTAATAAAATTTGTATGTGGTTGATATATATGTTTTAATTTAGAAGTAAAGTGTAAAAATCATGTTGGATTATGTACTATACAGGTTGAATATTTCAAATGGGCTCTAGATTCTCCTCAAATCTCCTCCTATCGCCTGCAAAGCGGATGAAACCGCGGAGAGAGCTAGTTCATCCATAAACCGTTATTTAACTAAAACACTGTATAAGTTGGCATATATTTATTGATCAATTTACTGTCATTTTCAATGTGATGTTATGTAATTCTGAGAGAGGCCGCTTGGAAAAAAATATCTTTTTTTCATTGAGCTATTATTACTACGTATAGAGAAGACATCATACATCATAACTATGTTCCGTTCAAGGGGGCCACACTTGTTGTTGTAGAACGATGAACGAAACGCGTAAGCGTCGTGAAAATCACGGTGTTTGCGAGAAAAATACTCCTGAAAGCGTTCTATAACCGCGCTACGTGTTTCTACTGTCTGCTTAGACAACTAATTATTGTTTCAGCGCTAAAGAGAACTTTAGTTGACCCCAAAACCCCTTTGCTTATGATAGCTTCTCTATACGTAGTAATAATAGCTCAATGGTTTTTTAGGTACCTACTCGGCCTTTCTAGACTACCACTCTTTCTATCACTCTTCACGTCAGAGCAAAGTACGGGTTACCTTTTTAAGATATTAACAAATATCAACAAATTATCTCAGTTTCGCTACGCAGCCATGTCACGCCTCCGGTATCGCAACATTCCTTGTAGGGGCCGGATAACCGTTACTTTTATGGCCCTTTCTTACCTATAGAAGGTATATTACGACCAACTAGGTAACATGAATAAGATTTGTGTAGTGGTGAACGCACCAACTTCTATTAGGAGCACTGCAAGAACCTATGAGTGCTGAGATTTTTTTTTTAGTTTTTACATCGTAGCGAAATCCTAAGTCTATGGTTTTTACGGTATTGACTGGCTTCTAGAATTTGTCGCTTTATACAGGATGTTGTTTTGGTCAGCGACAAGCGACCCAGGAGCGGTAGTACAAAATATATATTCCCCAAAAATGGACTTAATTCCATTAAATACTGTAAATATGTTGAGAAATACCTTATTCAATTTGAAATAAAATTACCTCAAAGTATGGTTACTAGGCACGTGCACAGACTAGAGCTAGGCACAAGCCGCCATCGCCCCACCCCTTTACTCTCTCGTACTCCCGTTGAGTATTATGTCTACACTTTAGCTTATTACATGATATTCAATTTTTTTTATTTTATTTTGATTATTTAAAAAAATAAAGTATTTTTTTAAGTATATTTTTTTTAGTACCAGTATCTATTGTATTATCGACCCTGAGTCGCTCGTCGCTGACCAAAACAACGACCTGTATAATAACGAGACTTGAAAATCGACGTAAGGTGTTATGTTTATCGGTCTTCTATAGGATACATTTTGAAGAATGTGCTACTGAATTGTACAATTTAATTCCTCTATCCCCATTTCTTCATCGAACCACTACTTATAGGTACGCCCGGAGATTTTTCACCCACACGTTGTCGACATCCCGTACAGTTTTCTACGCTAATGTAATCTACACTTGCTAGCGACTACGGTGAATATTTTGTGTGACGAGCACCGCCTTTAATGGACACTTTTGGAAGCATTTCATACAAAATGTTTCACCGTAGTCGCTAGCGAGTGTAGATTACGTTAGCGTAGAAAACTCATGGTACGCGTACAGATTATACGAACACAACGCTCCGCTTCGTTATTCCTTATGCGAACAGCAAAAGAGTGGAACTCTCGAAGTTTCCCGATAGCTATAACCTAGATGTCTTCAAGGTCAGAGTGAGTAGGCATTTTCTGGGTAAGCGTGCTACATCATCTCATAATTCCTCCTGTGGTCGGTCGGTGGCCAAACGCAAGCCCATAAAAATACTTGTGAAGTTTATCACCTAAAATTATTACAGATAAACTTTTATGCAAAATGCCCTCAGTCTGAGGAGAGACTTTGCCTCCTTATGTGTGTTCTACCGCTTGTACAACGGGGAGTGTTCCAAGGAATTATTCGACTTAATGCCCACGGCTACCTTACACCATCGCAACTCTCGCCATCGACGGGGAGTCCATCCTCACACACTGAAACCAGAATTGTTTCGAACTGTGCGGGCTCAAAGAAGTTTTCTTCTACGGACGCTCGGACTGTGGAATGAGCTCCCCGCCGTGGTTTTCCCAATGGAGTACAGCATGGGGTTCTTCAAGAAGGGTGTGAAGAGGTTTCTTCAGGGTCGGCAACGCGCGAGTGATACCCCTGGTGTTGCAAGCGTCCATAGGCTACGGTAACCGCAAACCATAAGGCGGGCCGTATGCTTGTTTGCCACCTTAGTGGTATATAAAAAAATTTTAAGTATTACAGGAAAAATAGAACGAAGTATCTAACTAGCACAGTTTTTTCAAAATCGTTATTTATTTTCGAACAAACATAGTTATGCTATCCGCAGGCCAAGAAAGGTACGTCGAAGGAAGGTCGAATCCCTTCGGTGCGTGAGTCAGACTCGCACTTGGCTGGTTTTTTTACTTTTACTACAATCTCACCATACAATATTAATCACAAAAGCGAGACCGAAAGCATTTGTATAATTATTTCACAATATAAATCACAGTTTTTATTATACCATTTTACGTTGGATATGGCTGTAATAAAGGTTAATTCGTAATTGCTTCCGCCATTTCTTCTTTTGTGTCTGTCATTTATATTCGACTGAAAAAAGTTCCCGTATGTATGTTTATTGTAATAATTAAAGAAAAAATAAATCCCACCAAAAACATTTTTATGTAAAATGTTGCCAAGACATATGGCTTGCACTGTCAAAAAGTTATCAGATCTCATGTAGAGCCAAGCTTATAACTCTACATGCACTTACTCTACAAACCTAACTTCAGAAACTCTACACCTTAGTCAAAATATGTGGCTTGGCCGTTTGTCCGCAGTACATAATTTTGATAGGTATATCTCGTAATGTTTAGTTAGCGTTAGCTACGAAAGCGCAATTCAAGCAAAATTCTGTGTTTACGAAACATAGTTTTTTATGTATTACATAATGTATATAAGACATCCGGAAGATATTATC
Source organism: Polyploca ridens (assembly GCA_951394255.1). Classification (NCBI taxonomy): domain Eukaryota; kingdom Metazoa; phylum Arthropoda; class Insecta; order Lepidoptera; family Drepanidae; genus Polyploca; species Polyploca ridens. Next base: position 21,003,557 of record OX596243.1, read on the forward strand.
TAACTGATGGTGAACCCACATCAAACAAAATCCGTTGCGGTTTTGGAGTTAGCGGATAAACAGACAGACAGACGCGGAAAACGACTTCATTTTATACTATGTAAAGATACTTATTCTAACTAATATTATAAATGCGAATGTGAATTTGTTTTCAAAGCTATCTTATACTGCAGCATATAAGTTATGCTACATTATTTAAATGCCTGATTAAATAAAATGCATAATATTTGTAACTTCCGTAACTTTGACCTTCATACGGCTTGCGTGGATGCACTAAATATAGGTCATACCGAAGCACAGAATAAATAATAGTACTAACATAACAGAAGGCAAATATGGGCCGATTGTTCTATCCAAAATGTACCGAACCGAATATTCATTCATTCTCCAAGTGCTGAGGTTTTTTAGAAATTAAAAATAGAACATAGACGTAAAGAAAAACAAAACGGAGTGTCAAGTGAAAATTAAGTGAAGCCGAAAATGTCCTATGTATGCGTGACTAATATAAGTACTGGCCCAAGCAGGCACAAATGATACTGAGCCCAAAGATTTTCATACGGCATCGTGGGCTGAGCCTTATTGTCACTGTCAAAGTGTCAATGTGGAATAACAACCGATCGGCTTCCTATGGAGTATATGTCGTGTGTGTGAGGCCATGTATTTACAAGAACGCCGTCTTCATTTTGGTGCTTCATTCGTTTATAGGGCGACACTACGGCAAGATTTATTTATACGTCCATGAAATAGAATAACTTTATATGTCAGGATTATCCAAAGAATTTGTATGTACAAGAAGAACAGCCAGTTATATAAGACGGGACGAAAATTAATGTTAGGGATTTGTATGGTCCATACTTATATTTTGAGGTGTAGATAAATATAATATCCTATTGTAAAAACTGATTTTTGATAATATTGGATTAAAATATAGTTGAACCTGTGAAACGTCTAATTATGTGGGTTATTTCTTTCTATTTACCTACATCACATTTGCTCACAGAACAAGTGACAATGTCTAGCGGAATACTCATGGTACACGTACAGTATTACCCAACTTATATGGCGCGTCGTGAATCTTCGTTCGCACAGAAAATAAAGTATGGCTCCGAAGATTAATGAAAGAATGCTTAAAACTTATAATCAACCTTAGATCACTACTATAAAGTTCATAATACACTGCAGCTGTTAGTTCCGTCTCACTCGCAAGTTACGCCCCTCCGCACGGCGCGCGCTAACATGGCGGCAGCTGCCGACCAATAGCGTTTCCCGCGCTTTGAAAATGTATCTTCTGCGCAGGTACATCGGTAAGCCATATTAATTGGGTACTACTGTACTAATTTCCCAGATGGTCCCAGACGCCTCGTAAGGGGTTGCCTGGTATAGTGTGCCGTCTTTTATGACCGAGAGGTTGATAGAGGTGGCCACTATAGAAAATCTCAGTAGTTAAAAGGGGGTAGGTATGTACTAATTTCCACCATACAAATTTATAGTTAACGCAAACGCATTAGTAAGCGTTTATTAACGTCAATTCTTTACACTCGGGGTACAGGCTAAATTCACTATCTGTAATGTAGATTGTACATAGAGTCAGGAATAATGCCGTCAATAGGCTACTTTCCTGAAAAAACTAATTAGTCCGTCATTTACATTATCAAAAAATATTCGACACGTATTTTTTCTTTTGTCAATTAAACAAAAAAATACGAAGATATCGCGTGTTGAACTTCCGCATGACGTCACGGTATGGTACACTTTTTAGGAACAAGTGACGTCACGAGCCCCCACTCCCGAACTTAGTCGCGCTTTATCTTCGTCAATTGTTAATGATTTGGTAAAGCAAAAAATACGTGTCCAATATTTTTTGATAATGTAACTGACGGACTAATTAGAATTATTATATTTTTACCCAGGCAACATCCCTATTGTCTATGATCATGTCATTCGATCTTTTGCTGTATATTAAAGTAGGTACTTAAAGTCGATTGAAAATCATTTGTTCTGTACTAGTGCATTTAATTTGCTATACCAATATGGAATAATTAGGAGATTGGGGCCCAAATTCCAAGTGCCTAGGGGCCCTGGCCCTCTAAGTCCGGGCCTGCATAAAAGGTCAAACTACACAAGGTTCAAATTCGATCATCTCTACTTCCTTCGGGGCTACTGAATAAGTAGCTATTTAGAAGATCGTGGCTCAATACACATCTAGAGAAAATCCTAGCAAACGTGAAAAAAGGTTGCGGGAAATCGGCATTATTTCATTTTCAGTTGCGGAAACTTATTAGTAGCTTAAAACATATTTTTAATTTCATAAAAAGATAAACTGTATTTAACAAAGCTGTTAGTTTCCCTTAACTATATAAATAAATAAATATATGCTTATTCTTCAAATGACCGATGACTGGTTGGTTTAAAATAAAACTATGATGAATACAAATTAAACAAATTATACTATACCACAATTTTAAATATACTTAGGTAGACTTAGGTAAAGTAAAAAAAAATAACAAAAAATATGTAACGTCTCTATCGACCGTGAATATGCGGTGGTCACTATACTTAGCACGTTTTACCGGGTATTCAAGGCTATTTCCATTATAAACTCTGTAATGATCATGATCATTCATCATTAGTTTAGAAAAATCTGCTGCATTCAATGTCTGTTGCATGCAAGCAAGAAACAACCTTAATACTCAAATAAGAAAATTCCCTATGTAATAAGTATAAAATTACGATATAGTTACAATGATATAATCGTGTAATTAAGTAGGTAATTATTTGATATCTATAGAATTAATTGAAACAATAAAAAAATACTGCGGTAAATTTTTGGTAGAGTTCTAGAATTTATATTGTAGCAAGTGCAACTCTGTCGCCAAAAAATGGGTAATTTATTTCTGCAGTGGAAAATTGGCTTTTAATTCTAAATATCGATTGATAGCTATTGGCGGACACTGTGGTAAGTACCTAACTACACTTTACCATAAACCGCGATTCTTATGTAAATACGATCAAATTCCAATAATTGTAAAGTCGACACGAATTCACATTAAATATTACGGACTCTATTACGCTATTTTATTAGAAACTTATCTTTCATTTGAAGTGAAGTAACACTCACCTTTCACTCGATACTTATGATGACAACCACAGAGTCTGTGGATAAAATAATTATTCACTGCACGGCACAAACACAACTACCTTGGTTGGCAGCACGAACGCTACTAAAACAAATTTTCTTCTTCGTTGTTTTTAGTGACCCGCAAGAAATGTGTAAAACGGTACGTGTAATGTTAATTAACAACACTTCGTTGTTTGTTAAAAGTTTTTAAAATAAAAGCACTGCAACATTTTTCAAAATCTAAATTTTGAAAGTTGATTGCGCAGTTTGTATATAGAATGAGCTATTGTGAAGATTTGTATGATATGGGGATATAATACTAATATTACATGATCAAGAGAAAAGCCAAAAATCCTGCCGTCGGAAATTGAGCATGCCATCATTGAGCAAAGCTCTTAAGTATAGGAAATCGCCTGGTAAGGATGATATCATCGTATCACAGAAAATACTTAAAAGTATAGATGAAAGGGGAACAAATGCCATCAGCGAAATATACAACACTATTTGGAAAACTGGCAGATGGCCAAAAGATTGGACCGAGTCGGTGTTTGTTTCAATTAGGGAGAATCAAGCGTTCCAATGCACAAAAAAGGCTCTTCAAAAAACTGTGGAAATTACAGGACTCAAATATCTCTTGCAAGTATATCTAATATCCCATGCAGTTAACCGTCGTCTCAACTAATTCCTAAGCCGACAGATACCTAAAGAGCAGGTAGGTTTTATAAAGGGTAAGCGAACAAGCGAATAGATACTCAACATCTGTTAAATAATAGAGAAAAGCAGGGAAATTAACACCCTGTGATTCTATGCTTTATCGACTACACTAAAGCCTTTGACTGCGTGCAATTGGACAAACTGTGGAGCGTGCTTCTTGATATGGGAGCTCCAGACATCTTGTCGCTTTAACTAAGAGTCTGTACACCGGAAATAGTTCTTTCATCAGGTAAGGCACCGAATGTTCTAATATGTTCTAAAAAAAAGAGTGACAAGGTTGCATCCTACCCCCTGCGCTTTTTAACATATATAGAGAATACATCATTCGTAGGACCCTTGAAGACTGGGAGAAGGGTTACCGATAGGCGGAAAGAGAATATCAAATCTCCGATATGCTGATGATACGGTTCTCCTGGCAACATCCATGGAAGCTATGAAAGAGTTTTTCCAAAGTGGTAGCACTGGTATCGCAGTCAACAGGGCGAAAACCAAAATAATGGTAGTAGATCGAACCGTGAAGCTAGCAAACGTGACCAGCATACCTGGCATGGAACATCGTCTACTATTATATCTACTTGGGTTCTCAAATATGCAGTGATGGCAGCGTGTTCCTGAGATAAAGAGGCGTATTGGAATGGCAAAGGATGCAATGACTCGCCTAAACAAGACCTGGAAGATGAGAGCGATCGGTATTAAAACAAAGATCCAATTAATAAATCAAATCAAATCAAATCAAACATATTTATTTGTGACTAAAAATAAAAAACACGGTATACAATAACAGAAATTAATAAATAAAAACAGTCACAAAACGGTCCTCCAACTCAGCATAATGTTGGCTATATGTGATGTACATATAACCAACGCTGATCTTCCGTTGGGGCCGGCAAGTGAAGACACGGTAGGCTCACTACAATAGCAAGATAATAAATATACAAAAATAAAAAATAAAACTAATAATACTATAAAATATACCTATATAATGTAGTAAATAAGTGGGTATTCCTATTAATATACATCTCTTTCTTAAGCAACAAATACATATATATTTAAGCTTAAATATCTTGTTTAAAAATAAAAAAAATAAAAAATATAAATTGCAAACTGATGTAAGCACTTATGCACCTATTTAAATCATTTCTTAGTTATGATCATTTCTTATATAGCACTTGTGTCATGTCGCTGCGTTTCCTGTTTAATTTGATGAAGGAAAAGATAATTCTTTAATTTGACTTTAAAAGTATGCGGACTATGCAGGCTCCGTATCGGCGGAGGGATATTATTCCAGCACTTGGTAGCAGCGTAATGGAAACTACCTCTAAAAGCAGCCGAGGAGTGCCGGTGCGTCGAGAGCTGCATGGCGCATGACCTTGAACCGTGTGACTTGCGACTACTCACCCAGGACAACTTTTCATATAGATAAGCAGGAGTTTCAAATTTTATGACGCCAAAAAGAAGACACGCTAAGCGAAGTTTACGACGGTGTGCCATTTTTAAAATATTATGCTCGTTAAGGTACGGTGTCACATGGGCTCTTAACGGAATGTTAAAGCAGAAGCGAGCACAGGCATTCTGAACTCGCTGAATAAGTTTTTGAGTTCTAGCCAAAAGTCGTATACGAGCTTTGGTATTCCCCATTTTTTATGTATGGAGTGAAATCGTGGAGAATATTATTACGAGAAAGAAAAAGGATTGATGCATTCGAGATATGGTGCTGAAGACGGATGTTGAAAATACCTTGAACTTTCTGTTCACCATATACCACTAATGCATTCTGTCGTATTTCGGCCACATGATGCGCAGAGGAGATGAAAGTTTGAAAAATGTAATCATAGTTGGGAACACGGAAGTAAAACGACTACGAGGTCGTTCCCCAACTAGATGGCCCGATCAAGCAAAAAACTCATCGTCCTCCAAATACTCAGTCGTAAGGGACGCGTTGAATAGAAACCGGTGTAGGCAGATCATCTGCTCTAGAAGTAAACCCGAAGCTGACCACGATTCTCAGATATGAGGGAACGACTATAGAGAGATACAAGAAAATGTTAAGTTTTCTAGCGGTCTGCAAAATCCAGCAAATTCAGATTATAGTTCCTGTATTAAATATGCTTATATAAAATAGTTACATACTTATTCACTTGAAATTTTTAGCATCTTTACGATGCTTGTCAAACACATTTTATTCTGTTATCCAGAACTAGGTCGATTTAAGCGAATGTCTTGTCATACCTACACTAATTTAAATTCTCAACCAATATTTATAAAAGTTTGATTGTATCATTTCCTTGTAAGATTAAAAATTACATCAAAAATCTAGAATACAGATAACAAAAACTAGTTTTAATATATATTTGAAATAAATTGGTTCCAATTTCAATCTATTGCGTTTTGAGCAGTTAGATTAAAATAATTATCATAAAAATAACATGCGGAACCAAGCTCAAACTTTGCATTATTTATGTTAACATAATGTGTGTTTTTCTCGTGTACAAGCAAAACCGAGTCGGCCAACCATACCGGTTCTGTGACGTAGATTAGGTAACTAGGTACTTTGTTTGGAAATCTGTAGAATAGTGAAAATTTAGTTTTTAAACTGGTTGTGCAATGCTTAGATTATTTCTAATTATATGCTTAGATTCATCAAAGGTCAAGTCAAGTAAAGGTCAATAGTCGATACAAAATATTAAGAAGTCGATTAATACAAATTGTCTTTGTGGTTCCACTAGCGGCCGCTATATAAAAGTACTAGAGTTCTAGAGTTCCGCGTTCCGAGAAACTGGGGACACGGGTAGGGGAAAGGGTGGGAAGATGGGGTACTTAAGCTTTAAAGGTCAATAATATAAAAAATTACATAGTAAAACAAACATATTTATTTTTTAATTAACAACTAATTATTATTATTCTAATATTTGGCGTCATTAGGAACTTTTGGTAACACATTTAAGAGAAAAAAAATAAAATAAAAAACAGGTCATTTTCCCTGTCTTACCCCATGGTGCTGGTAAAATGGGGTGATGAGAATGATCACAGAGAAAGATGATTATTTGACCTGGCAGAACTCGCAGACATGGGTGACTTCGTCATCATCATCATCATCTATTCCTGCGCAGCTATTATGAGCCCATCTTCCACATAATGAGCATGATATCCACCCTTCAATGGAAACGGAATATACATCCTCACAATACATACATGGTGTGTCCTCCTCTTCTTCACTTTCATCTTCAGATGATGAGACTCTTCGTCGTTTTGCTGTTTTCACTGATCGGCCATTCTTCTTTGATTGTTCATTTTGGACTTTTATAGCAGTTTTCTTTTTTTCGTTTGATACGGTGCTGATTCCTGATTAACTAGCCTGGGACTCCAGTGGGAACACCCTGGCAAAGAGTCATCAACAACGTCTCTACTAAAATTCGCAGCATTATCAGCTGTTTGTGCAACTATTTTTCGACTGCGACTTTGTTAAAACCAGATGCTCTGGCAGCAGAAGTATTTTCAGGCTGTCTAATTGAAAGCTCTGGGTGTCGTTTTAAGAAGCCATTTATCCAATCTCTACCAGTTTTTTTTTCTCAGCGAAGAATGGATTAGGCTTATTATTTTTAATTGCTAACTGATATACTAATGTCTTTAGATCTTTAACCGTAAGTCCATATAACCTTTCTTCCATTTCTAATAAATAAGCACAAAGCTCATTCTCTTCAGACATAAATAAAGAACAGGCTGCCTAGGACCCAATGGTACTTTAATTGATATAGGTAAGTTTTCATCAGATGTTTCGTTCTACTAGGCGAGCAGCCTTCTTTTCTCTCTAATGTCATTTGTGGCACATCAAATTGTTTAGCTGCTTTATAATAACCCATTTTTCCATCCAAAACCGCTTGAACTGCTTCCCGCATGAATTCTTCGGACCACGATCCTCTGTCAGTCGTGCGTTTGTAGTCACGAACCATTCTAAAAAGGGAAACTATAATAAGCTCACAAAAAAACAAACTCATTTTTACGGAAACCAAACAAGAAAAAAATTATTCTCATTGGGGGCAAGATGGGGTACCCCGTTACCCCATCTCGCCTGCATAGCCATTTTATTAAAAAAAACAAAAAAGTAAAAACAGCCAACAATCTTAAGGAAAAACAATGCCTACCTTATTATAGGTTAGTTTAAGCGCCAATCACAGCAACACCTCACCAGCTAACGTTATTTAATAAACTACAGTCACGTGTCAAACCAGAAGAAAATATGATAAACAATTTGCAGTAAAACACTTTTTTTAGATTTTTTTTCGACACTGCTCACTTGTAAACTTCTAAACACCGGGCGATTGACAAATGTCATGGCGGCGCGTCGAACGATGAATGAACGAGCGTGATTGGTCAATTTGAACTGTGAATTTCGCTGGGTACCCCGTCTTACCCGCTACCCCATCTTGCCACCCTTTCCCCTACAACCCAAAAAGGCCCCATTATAATACGTTAATGGGTTAAAACATCTCGTTGCGCATACTATCTTTACCTGCACTATCGAAAAGATATGGGTACAGACAGCACCCACTAAGCAGCGCAAAGACTTTGGAATTAAATTATTAATTTAACAAGCCTCAAAATGAGGAAATACTTATGCAACTCTTGGAGACGGTTCCATATTTCTTCCTTTTGGGGTCGAAATAATGGGTTGCTGGGGTCCAGAGGCGCGCAATTTGGCTAGGGAGCTGTCCAGACGCCTAATTCATACTACATGGGACTAAAGAGCTGGCGCTTACCTCGTGCAACGCATTAGCCTTGCAATTCAGCTTTTTTGGTTCCCTGCCTACAGGCGGCGATTTAAACGCAGTTTTTTATTTATAATTCATTCCACGTACCTATATATAATTTTAATTTTTATGTAGTTTAGTAAATAACTTCTTTATAATAATATATTTCTGTTCACTAATAATAAACAAACTATGACATTATTATTCTCCTTATAAACTTGAACTATGCCAGGGCTCCAAAGATTTCCGTTCGCTTATTATTATAATAATGATGAATGATGATATACCTATCGTCGTCCAATCATTGAAGACCATACTTCTTTTTGGTTTAACAGTTATATATGTAAATACTAAATTATACCTCCTTTGTGACTAACGTCAGAGGTAAGTGTGACAAGAGTTATTTACGTAAATTCCATACAGAAATCGAATTAGGTACTAATTAAAATGCTAATAGAAAATCATTTGACTTGTCTCATAAGATACTTTAAAATATTCTTAAATCTTCACCTAATCTCTGCCTTATTTTATCTACTATAAATCAGGAGTTTTTATTTTTGAATGCGCTTATCATGGAAACTACCAGACAGTTTAAAAAAAATGCGGCTTTAACATTATATTGGGTGAATATTATGAAATTATATCTTTACCAAATCTAAGTTATCGATCTGAGTAGACTCTATCATTTAATAATTTAATTGGAAAAGAAATAAAACACTCATCGATTCGGCGATCGCATTATAGTACACACATCGATCCATATATTATTATTATTTAAATATGATAGCAAAAAAGGTGGATTGTCCTCTGATGTGAAAACACAGAGGACGAAATCAAATAAGTATTACTTTTAAGTTATAATTTTTAAATGTAAATCTAAGTTAGTTGGAGTAGCCAACTAACTTAGTTTATTATCTTACTGACATTACTGGGTTTTATGTGTTGCCTTTATAAATAAATCATATTTTTTTTATCTTAGTGGTCTTTAGTCTTTGAGTATTTAGTTTAGTACACTTTTTAGGTTAATTCAAAATAAAACTTCAATAGTTTATATTGCTACAATTTATTTTTATTTCTTATAACAATACAAGTTTTGTGGACACTTAATAATTACTCTATGTAAAGATATAATAGTTTTTATTAATATAAATACTAAATATTACAGACTAAAAATGTATTTACTGTCTAATCCACTAGGTATAACTAACTTTACGTAATATTTCTACGTAAACTACAAAAAGTAGATTAAATACCTACAAAAGTTGTTGTAATACATTTGAAAAATGAAATGTTTTGATTATTTTCCTAGAAAAAAATATACGACAAAAAAATGTAAAGCCTATTTTACACTGGAATTTACGTAGCATTTTTTTTTTCATTTTAAGTTGATTGCAAATTTTAATTAAATATTTTTTTTATGAAACTTGCAAAATGTTTAATACATTGTATCTTCTTCGGTGTCTGCATAATCACGACTGATTTGCTCTGAACTATAAATTTCTTCCTTTGCTTTCGACATGAAAGAATATACGCGAATACCTATACCTATCTTTTTGTATTTTTTGGAAATTGGCCAAACATTTATCAAAAATAACTCTTAACGCTGATATGTATCTCTAATCTATATTTTACAGTAAAAATAAAATAAAGTTCTTTCAAATAAAACAGTTTTTGATGAAAAAGATAACCTTAGATTTTGGCTAGTCTTATGACTTATAAAATAAAGTAGAAAATTATGGTTTTATTATTAGTATAAGGAACATGCAAGTCCAACTCGCAATTGCCCGGATATTTTTACTTCCTTAGAGCTCACTGTGTGATGTTTTTCAAATTAAATTCCTAATATATGGCAAGATAAACTAAATTAATAACATTACATTGAAAAAAAAAAGAGTTTGTATGACATTATTGTTTTTTTAAATAAAAATAATAAAATTGCATAGAAAAACTTTCTTAAACTAATTAAGTACTGGTTTGTGAATGTATACAGACAATGAAATTAATACAAAATAATCAAAAGTATGACATAATTTCATAATGAATATTGTCCAAAGCGATCACTTTTTTGTAACGATATTTTTTATAATAGTGATGAGCACCTAGCCTTCTTCAAAAAATCATAGAGTTTAAAGCAAAATGTTTTTATCTAGTAATTTGTTTTATGCATATAATAATAAATTAATAAAATATATTGATTTCAAGAATTTCATTTTGAGTATTATACTATATTAAAAAAAAATCTATAATAACTTACGTCTAATGTAAACTAGACAATAATATAAAGCTGCAAAAAATACTTTAATAATAATAAAACTGGGCGAAATCATAAAATTCTGTACAAAATATTTTTACCTAAAGTCTAAAATAGTAACAAAAAATAGCTACCACCATAACGATTAAATAACTAATGTAAAAATAAAGGTTACTTCATAAAGACCATTTCCAATAAAAAAACTCAATATATAAAAATAGCTATAATACAGATCAAATGGTTTTATAATTATTTATTATTACTGGCTACATAAAAAAACAAAAACAGCAAAATTAAAATGTGAATTTAATCGTCTTTAATTTCATTACAATAGTACTGCTCATGGACATTGCCACCATTTACTTAATTAAAGAAACAGACACAGTCGTTTATCTTTCTTTTTATAATAAAAAATATACGAGATTTTAAAAAGCATAGTAAAAGATCTACTGAGATTTTATGATCTTTATTCAACGAGAGAGCTAGATAAATAAAATAGTAATGAAATAACTGTCAATTAAAAAATTAAATATTTTTAATATACACGTTATAATATGCATTACATAGATTTTAGCATAAAAAAAGAGTAAAATAATTTATAGTTATTTATTATTTAAATATGTTTTGAGAAAATATTATCAATAGACCATTAAAAATTCTGTTGCGTATCATTTTGATTATATTTCTACAGGTTTCTTTTAAAAAAAAAATTACAGGGATATTTAACTGATTGTGCACAATAACGACTATTTTATACAATAATATCTCTAACTTGTATTTTGAAAATACAGAAAAGTATTAGTTATTAAAATATTATTTTTTTGAGGACGGATAACATTATATAATTGCACTTAAATGGAATGTGATTGTTACAAATACTAATATACAATTAGCTTGTTTCTGAAAAGTATTTTTTAAATTATATTCTGTAAAAGTAAAAAATAAAATTTATTGAACTGAGAAAAATAAATTATAATATTTTATTCTTATAAATATTACTCTCAGGCTATTTTAGCCTAGCAATGAGAGCAGTTACGAACTGCAGCACGTTTTTGTTACAACTCACACAGTATAAGTATGTTTCTGCACACTTGTGTTATTCCCTTGGAAATAAAGATATTATTATTAAAATAAAAACGCTATTTTTACATATGCCAACATTTTTCACGTTACCTTGTAGTAGGTATCTGACTGGCACCTTTCAGTTGGTAGTTGTCTAGCAAGTTGTCTTCTACACTTAGTAATAGTCCTGCTTATGCTAATTACAATGTGACGGTGGTTATTTGCCATCTGGTGGGCTGTTCTGGCTTGTCAGCCTTCTGACACAAAGGGCAGGTAAATTGCTTATACCAACAAAAAATATCCTTGGACATTCTTCACCCACGGCTATCTGATCCTAAACTAAGCATAGCTTGTACTATGGAAACCAGATATCTGATATACTACACTACCTACATTTTTTGTTACTCACTACCAGGAGAAAGTAAAATATCTTTTAATATTTTTTTGTTCGATATTTACTAAAATACTTTTCAGAAACCAAGCGTTACATACAGGACTACATTAAAAATCTAAAATATTATAATTATAATATGAAGATTCATTATTATTTATTTTAATTGTCAGAAAATATTATTTATTTAATTTACTACACGTTGTTACAAACTCTATAGATACGTATGTTATATTCTATGAAGGGTACTTTATCCTCTTGTATGGGGTAGCAGAGATCCTGAAAAAAATAATTACATAAATTATTTTTTTATTTCAATATTATATAATCTATATCACATACGTGAAATTTTCATTTCCAAAACATTAAGCATTTCTTAAAGCATTTATTTCACAAGACAACGTTAAACAAAAATTGTATTAGTTTTTTATGTTTACACGAACCAACACTTATAACATAATTGAAAACTGTTTTACAAAAAACTTAAACCGACTTCAAAGTACACTAAAAAATCAACTCCTGACCTGATGACCAAAACAGGAAATGTACAAAACAAAAAATAATTTTCCAAATCGGTTACTAAATGACGGAATTACTCGTATGAGGTAACAAACATAAAAAAAAAACATACAAACGAATTGAGAACCTCCTCCTTTTTTGAAGTCGGTTAAAAATAATAAAACAAAACGGGGAACAAATCGCTATTGAATTAAAAATAAACACACCATTTACTTTTATTTATCGATATTAGCTAAGCGACGCATCACTACTCTACAACCAAAATGTTGGGAATATACTTACCACTTTATTATTAATATAATGTAGTCTCCCAGGCATGAATCTGGTCCGAATCTTCATCTGTCTATCTATGTTACAATCTAGAGCCATCCTGAGACTCCAGGTATCTCCAGATGGAATAAGTTTGGGCAATTCTCTATTGAATTGACAGCTCTTTGATGCGTCATCATAATTGCAGTGGAGGTCGCAAAGTTGGAATTCTTTTAGTTTTGAAGACCTGTTGTAGGAAAAAACATTATCAAGTATTTTGCACATAGTATCGAGGTTTATAAGTTCAGTTTAATTTATTTGTCCTTTACAAAAGTTCGAAGAATTTGGAATATTTTTCGGCCACTAATAAAACCTACATCGATTGGGGACATGAAAAAATTACTCATAAAATGTTTGTACGCATATTGTGGTGTTAATATAACTAGATTGATTTATTATATACTATATGGACTGTATTTAGGGGGCCCAAAGTATAAGGCAGGGCTGACTGGCACATCCTATGTGGAGCGAAACAAATACCTACTTACTCCTCAAATGCAGAAAGGAGACAAAGCAGGAATGAGAGTGAAAGGACTTAACCCCGGCATATACTACAAGTATTACCTAGATTTTTAACTTTTTTATCAGAGTTGTATACATAGATATATCATAAGTACAGTATGAGGCACGAGTCGTGAGCACAGACAGGCAGTAGTGGGGGCAAGCTCGCGCATGTACACTTTTGGCCAAATCACAGTAGTCAAATGACACGCGAGAATCCAATAGACGACAAGCATCGACTGACGAACCAATTGTGTGCAGCTCGACGCTCCCCCTTCCTTATTCCGCCAAACAGACCGAAAAATTAACTACTGCGCAGCTGTCAATTTGTGCTCACGACTCGTGCCCCTTACTATACCTAGTTGTATAGTTTACCTGAAAGTGATATCAATATGGTTATGATGCAGACAGTGCGAGAGCGGCACGGTGTAGGAGAAGTTGTGTGCACTCCCCCCACTCCCCGCACCTGCCGCGCGCGCGCACACCGACTCCACGAACAGAGACGAGTTGCTCACCGACTTGCTCGCTATACCCACGCGGACTGTGTCGCATTCTGTTTATTATAATACATTTATGAAAACTGTAATATTTAGGGCTCTTCCCACACGTACCTACTTAAATAATACCAATTACCAACCAGTCACTAGCACATGCTAGTAGTATTATAGTAGCGCTATCGGCTAGTAACACATTACTAACTCAATTTACGGCACGCTGTGATGGCCATTTTGCCAGCGCATTATCTGAGACCATTAGTAATACTGAACAATCGCATTCTGCAACTAGAGTGATTTTGCACTGATATTCAGCGTTGCCAGAGTGACTTCACGATAGAATACGCACAGCACCTAAAAATAGTACGAATCTTAACTTTTGAGTACGCAGTGAATAAAAATTTATTTCATTAATTTCTCGGATATAGTAAGTTTATTAATTGCATTTTGTAAGTGCTGTTTGTACACCGAAACCGAAGGAACCAAGAAATAACAAAAACAAACCAGCGAAACCACAAACAGTAACATAGAATGATGAATCATAAGACGAAACATGGAATACAAAAGAAACAAACACACTGGGGCGCTAGTGTTTATTTTGTGCTGAAACGTGCTTTACAGAAAATAAAATTATTAAACTTTTTTATTTTGATTTTAAAAATTTGAATTTTTTGACTTGAAAATGAGGAGTTTTCTTAAGATACCTCTATGGTCAAAATACCTGTCAAATTGTGTTACTTAAGGTTCAATTTGGTTCGAATTATCAACAGTTCGACAGGTATTTTGATCATAGAGGTATCATAAGAAAACTCGCCATAAAATAGTACGCAAATTGGCGAGAGAGTACCTGAGAACGCTACCTAACGGAATAGTACGCAATCCGTACTAATGCGTACCCTAATGGCAACGCTGCTGATATTGAATAGTAAGGACCATCTACATCGTGTATTATTGACTTGGCCAATCAGAGCGCATTTGTCTTTGACTTAACCAATCAGAGCGCGTTGTCGGTCGTGGGAAATTGGCGGAATATATTTCGATCAGAATGAACGTTATTGAGCTTCTTTGGGTTAATTGTTCGATGCCTGAGCCAAAAAGAGACAGGCATAGCGAAACAAGGATAGATAGATGCCCTTTTGTCAAAACCGCCATCACAGCGAGCCGCTATTTTAGGTGAAGAAAATTTTTGAAGAAACATATAACAACACATAAGTCAATCTTAGTCAAGAAACAAATAAAATCATAAGTCACTTTTAGTTAAACTAAGTTACTTACCACGGTTTCCAATTTCATCCGACTGGTCTCTCAGAGTCATCTCTTCAGAGCTACTCCTTATCTCATCTCTTGTCTCCCTCTTTCCTCTAACCTCTCTCTTCATCCGACCTACATTTTCCGTTCCGTTTTGTTTATTGGCATCTAGATAATTAGACTCGGCTATCATTTCTTCGTTGATTTTGAAGTCTCTGAGAGCTTCCGAGTTATTTTTTTCTGGTATAACAGGAGTTATTGGAAGTTTGTCTTTTGGAGCTGGTTCTAGAGGACGGCTGTATGTATCGTTTAGTTCTTTTTCTGGTCTACGTTCTAGAGGTTCTGCGTTTTCATATGTTTGGGGGGCGTCTAGGCCGCAGGATGACTGGGAATAAAGTGATAGTTTTAATTTTATGATTTTAAGAAAAAGTTTACTCTAAAGTTTTTAACTTGATGGTGATCGTGAAGTAATCGGTGTCCACTTTGCTATGTTTTTTATTATTTCCCCTCTTCAAAAGATCCAACTAAGTAAATTGTAAGATTCCAACCAATATGCTTCAACTGAGCTATCCAATCCGAGACTTTTTATATAATTCTTATTGGTTTTTTAATTATTATTATATTTATTGAATAACAGTTCATATTGATTATAAGCTACGTTGAAACAAAACTATACTAAATAACTAATTAGTATAAAACTAATAACTAAAACTTAACAAAGTAAACTAAATTAAACTAAAACTAAAAAAATAATAACGACTGAACACAATACTTATGAATAAGCTAGACTATCAAGGTCGCTGCCAAATGGTAACTCTCTGTATAGCTATACTTATACGTTGGGCGAGGAATTTGTAGGTATATAATATTCTTTGGCGTGAGTTGATCCGATCTAAGTATATCTTACCATAATATTTTTAATCCATGATGTGATTTTTTTGAAATCCTTATAGAGCAGCGTGCAAATAATATTAAAATTAAACTTAATTATAAAATGTTATGTCATAGGTCAGTACTCAGTTATTAAACAACTCATTATATGCAAACGACAGGTTGATATAAGGTATAACATTATAACTGCCAATTTTAGAAAGCCAAATCAAATCTATCCTAATATCAAAATTGTTGCCGTCTTTGTCATTTTAGACATCATTGAAAATAAAAGGTATAATTTCAATAAGAGATTTACTTTAATTTGGCTTTCTGAAACTGGAAGGAAGTCAGCCAGACTGAATTCCAGTTTCTGAGTAAAGTTTATAATCTTATTCCTTGCGGGTGTCGATAAAATTAAATGGTTACCTGACACTCTGGATCTAGTTCATTATTGACAGCGAAGTTACAGCCACTTCCAACCACGTCAGCTATACGGGATATTGAGATCGGTCTGTCTGTATTTGGTGGATGGGTTTGCTCCGTATCTGTGGAAGAAAATTGTTATTTAATTTATTGGCCTCGAAACAGACAACAGATTCATTAAAATTAAAGATCGTAACAATATCCTTTGAATCAACTGTTAGTAAAATTATGCTGTATGTTTTCTGAATAAATACAATTTAATAATAATGCGAAATTGAGTACCTAGTTCGGAATTCCTGTATTTTATATGGGAATAATAAATACGCTGGATTGAAATAAAACATATTAAACCCCGATTCATAATGTAGTTATTAAGCCGTGATCAAAACATTTTTTTACTATATATTTTTTATTATAATTTATTGGTAAATTATGAATCTAATAGAGCGAGGCCCAACTTATACAAGGAGGTATTTTTTAAAATTTATAATTATCGCAACCACAATTTCGACCGAGTAAGTGGCTATGTGTACGAACAAATCGAAATAGGGGCGGCATTGCCATCGAAATTAAGTTAGTTAAGTCAAAGTTAGTAAACACTCATATACCGTCTATTATTGGATAATAATGTAAGGAAGATAAGTCGGTATTTATTACCATATCAAAATGAATTTGCCACATCTTTATATATAGTTAGGTAGTACCTAAGTAAAGATAGTTTGAAACTAATAGTGACGTAGAAGGTTGTTCTCATCGTTTTCTAGCTAATGGAATGTAGTATAGTAGTAAGTATACTAAATTAAATTTGTTGAGCCAAAGTTAGTCAATTAATACTTACATTTTAAGTTCTTGTAGGGTCTAGTGGGGAGGTAGATACTGTGTAAGCAGAATCTTCGATATCAATAAACCAAGTTAGGAGTTAGTTAGCTAAAATTTACATAGTAATTTGTTCTTCTAGCTAGGAGAATGTATTCTAATATTATACTCTGTTAGAAAGGATAGTTAACTAAGTTAAGTTAGTTAAGTCAAAGTTAGTTAACTAATACTCACATTTTAAGTTCTCATACTGTCTTGTGGGATGTATTGTAGTAGAAACAGTGTGAGGAGGGTCGGTAGGTGTCGTCGTGTACTCTTGAGTCGTTTTGTGAGGCCCTTTCTCTGTAACAAAAAGTAAGGTGGCCAATGGATTGAAAATTCTTTATTAAGTAATATTAAAGTTCAATTTCCAAAAAGCTGGTCATAGCTATTAAAAACGAACCCCCTTATTCATAATAGCTTTTTAACTAAATCAGTGTAATAGTGTACCCCGTCTCACTCTTTCGATCACCAAATGTCACCTGTCAGATATAGACTTCGGAATTTTAGCTAATCAACGTTTGATTACTTTATTATGAATAAGTGGGTTAGTTTATATAACTTAGTTTACATAGTAATACAATTGCGAATGATTTTAAAAATTAAATTAAATCATAATGCTTTTTCATGTTACCTTTTGCCGTTTTCTTTGCTGTCGCATGTTGTGATGGTTTGAGGTTCTGAAAAAAAGTTTGAATAATTAAAAAATAATATTCACATAATTCATAACGGGCCAGTTGGCGCAGTTGGTTAAGGTTCACCTTACGCGCTGCAGGTCGTGGGTTCGATTCCCACACAGGACATGCATTTGTGTGCATGAACATGTCTGTATGTCCTGAGTCTGGGTGTAATTATGTATATTAAGTATGTATTTACAAACAAAAAGTAGTATATGTATTATATCAGTTATCTGGTTTCCATAGTACAAGCTCTGCTTAGTTTGGGATCAGATGACCGTGTGTGACGAATGTCCCAGGATATTTATTATTATTATTATTATTATAAGTTTTAAATCCATGCTACTAGGATTGTACTTATACTCATGAGGTCCACCTTACTAATTTACGTAGTATTTATATACTCTGAGCTAATATCCTACTAATACTAAAAATGCGAAAGTTTGTGAGTATGGATGTATGTTTGTTAGTCTTTCACGCAAAAACGAATGAACGGATTTGGATGAAATTTGGCACACAGATAGAATATGTTCTAGATTAACACATATGATAATTTTTATCCCGGGAAAACATACGATGGAACCGCATGGGACAGCTAGTTATCTAATAAAAGGCTCTACACAAAATACTTGAAATTTTGCAAACAGGTTCCTTATAAGGGAGGGGTTTTTAATATTCAGCTCCAAAAAGGGGAGATCGTGGAATCTAGTGTTACTTCTTTCTATCGCGGGAACACGGGTTCGAAGACGGCTGTGAATATTATTACCTTGAACGATTCAAGATTATTACCTTGAACGATTTAGATTATTACGTTACCTGTATTTGATTTTGATCTGGCGGCGTCCGATGCGCCTGTCCGCTGTTTACATTGGGTTTTCCGTAATAAGGGTAGTTTTGAAATTTCTCCTGCATCCGTATCTCTTTCATAGACAATAGTTCCTGGTGTTCCCGGAAGTAGAGCGCTGACATAACTACGAGACTGCAAATTTAAAATAATTTGTATTTTTGGCTCTAATTTTAAAGTAAAATAAAAACGGACTTTATGGTGACGCTGATTTATTTATGATTTTAAATTTAAATAAGAAACTAATAGAAGACTATGACTTTTTCAAAAACTATAGATGGAAAAAATGGAAGTGGCAACGTCAGATAAAGACACTTGTCGTCACATTTGATGATAAGGAACTTTGTAACTCTATGTAATTGCTTATTTAGTATTTAAGTAATTAGCTTAAGAATGAGTAAATACATACATAAACAAATACATCTTATATGATATTAATATAAATCAATATTAAGCTCATCTATTCCTAATGATATTATTACGCCATTTTGTGAAAAATAATAAAATGAGATGAAACTTACCATACAGCCATAATAAAAATCAATATAGTAATAACAATTTGCAGGAATTTATTCGAAATCAATTCATTACTCGCGTCTGTATAATCTTTTCTTCGACAACAGAACCCTAATTTAGTGTTGCCATACGAAAAATCATCTTCGCTCCTCAACCATAGACAAGTATCCTTCTTCTTTGAATTATAACTTTCCTCTGGCAATTTTTGTGGCGTCGATTCCGTATCGATGTAAGCTGGATTTTCAACGTTTTCCAATTTTTCCTCTTTATTCGAATGATATCTGACGCAAGTTTTGTTGTAATTATAATATTTGCCGTATTTTGTGTAGTTTACGTGACAGTTTTTGCATTGTTTTCTTGTGAATTTAGGGGAGTTGTGACTTAGTTTATGGCAACACTCGTGTTTTCGTATGTTTCGTGCTATGTCGCGGATTTGGTCTATGGATATGTTTCCGTCGCTGTAGAAAGACTTCGATGAATTCGATATTGCTGAGATTCGGGAATCTATAAAAAAAAACTACATGTAAGGGGCAAGCCACACTCGTAGGACGGGAAGCGGTCGCGGACGCTTTTGCTGAAGCAATTTCAATCTTAGCGTTCTCTTAATACGTTACAAACAACGCGCGATGGCAGAGGACATAAGACGTGGGTTCGACCTTTTATACTTTTGAATCTTACTGGAACGACAATAAAGTTGAAATTGCTTTGACAAGGGGCCTCCGTGTCTACGTCCCGTCTTACGTGACCAGGGTCTTAGAAAAAAACCAACAAAAAAAACTCCTCAGATTTGAGTACTTCAGTACAATCGTTTCCTGATATTTCGTTACCGAAAATTCAAGCTTATTGCTCACGGTTTTTACCGCAGTCTCACTTCCACAGAGCTCACATAATAAAATATTATAGTATTAATTTTCCTTTGTACAAACATGTAAACTTGTACTTGTACAAACTATGTTATATTCAAGCTTATAAGCAATTAATAAAGTGCAAGATTTATTGAACCTTATTAAATGCCTGCCAGCAGATGAAACCGAGGGGAACAAGTAGTATTATAAATGAATAAATGAATGCTAATTTCCCAGAACATAGGTACATTTAGATGTTATCAGATACATAAGATTCACTATATTCGGTCGTGCAAATTTTAGAATGTTAGAAATTAAATTTATTAGAATATTTGCTGCTCAATCACACTGTAACAGCTGGGACCCAATTCTTACTTCCCTCGAACTAGCCTTCGAATCGAACTTACGGTTCGAGTCCTATTCGACTGCAAAATTTCGAGGGGCAGAGTCAATTCGAACGATTCCGACCAATCAAAGGACTAGTTGAGTGGTTTTCCTTCTAAAAATGCCGGCCTCGAAGTTGCCGGAATAACGTAACGTGATTAACACACGATTAAAGTTCGAATTCGTACTTTTTTCGATCGAGCGATCAATTTTGATTGGCTGAGAATTGGCTCCCAGAACGAATTTACATGAAACAAGCCACATAGATGAATAAAACAGGATACTTTAGCACGGGAAAACATTAGGTCCCTAGGGAACGCTTGCAAAACCGCGGGCAAAAGCTAGTTTAAAATATAACTAGAATAATAACTATTACTAGGTACGTAAAGAAGGGAGAATCCCCCCCCCCCGCGAATTAATCGTCCCTTGCCGTCGTCGCCCGCAACGTAATTAAATAAGTCCACTCGTATGAAGGTATACTGTGGTATTATTTTAAGAAATATAACTTACCATTGCTAACACTAGATCTTGAACTATCCCTTCTCTGGAGAATACTGATTTTGCACAACTTCTTATTGATTCTTTCAAGTTGGTCGATTCTGGATTCAAGGTTGCCGGTAATATTGCACAGTTCTTTTACTGCGCCTATGTTCTCCATAAAGATTCGATCCTGTGAAACAGAATAAATAATAGTAGGTACTAGAGACCAGAAGGCTCATCCCCTACTAAAAAATGTATTAAGGTATGAAAACATGCCAGGAACAAATACCTCTTTTTATCGCGTATTTTATCTAGTAACTACTTATATAATTTTCCTATAATTTACGGACCGTTATCGGTTAAAATTAAGACTCTTATATATTTACTAATAATTTAGAAAGACCTCAAAGCTTTCCATAGCAGACCCTCCCATATGGAAGTAGCTATCACAAGTAAAATTAGCTTACAAAATGATCTATATGCCCAGTTTGGCAATAAAAAACCTACCATTGGTAAGCAAAACGATTCGTTTATGTTTATAGAAACCGGGCATTAGTGAACCTTTAATTAAATCTAAGTACAGTAGTACCCAACTAATATGGCTTACCGATGTACCTGCGCAGAGGATAAATTTTCAAAGCGCGGAAAATGCTATTGACCAATCGGCACGCTCCACGCATCGCGCTTCTTTTTCCTGTACTGCTATTGGTCGGCAGCTGCCGCCATGTTAGCGCGCGCCGCGTGGCATGTCAGTCAGCCGCAGGGTGGGATTTCGTAGTATAAATTATACTATTTGTACCATTATTTTATGATGTGTAGTACGTATATAGTATCGTAATGCCAGGCAGGATACTACGCGAAAATACCATAATTTTACCTTCAGGTCGATTGACTACTGTAATTTAAATATTTTTAATAATATGGCGACAATTAAAAAAAATAGAAAAGATTCTTATTTTGAAAATCCTAGTTACTTAATTTTTCAACCAATATAATGAAACATAGTATTTTGTACATAGGTAAAAACTTCACATGATGGGAAATTAAACATGTCATGGCGACAATAATTTTCTGAGGGTCTGAATCCAACCCTGGTCAGCCGCCATACTTCTCGGGCAAAAATACACTTAGTGGCAACAAAAGTGTTTTCTTTTTTATGGTTTATACAAAGATTTTCATAGGGCATCGTGCCTCTACCCAGATGGATATGGATAGTCCGCCTTACTAAAGCATGACATTTAATATCACTCCGCTTGAGATGAGAGGCTTCTGAGCAAATTGCTCTCACTTCGTATTGCGCATGGCTGTTACCACGTCATACTAGCTGTACTGATTAAATAAAAAATGCCGACTTGTGTATTGAAATACAATACTTAAAAAAACCAAGGAAAAACTAAAAAACTAACCTTTCATGTGTAAGTATTGCGATTTCGTCACTTTTAATTACCTAAACTTATTCTAGGAATATACGTTTTGGTAGTGCCAGTTTTTATGGAAGGTTGTCTGCCACAACATGAAAATTATTTTTCCACATTTTGGTTAAGGATTATTAAAAACTTATATCGGGTATAGTATCTACTGATTATTTTTGTTCTAATAAGGAGTTTTCCTAATAAGGAGAAAATACCGAACAAATTAACAAAAAAAAAATACATAGACTGTCAAATACTGTCAGTTCTGGCTTGTTTATTTCATGTTCCCATAAAGACGACTAATCTTTTGGACGTTTTAAATTCTTTGGGTTTAAAATGAGTTTTTTAAAAAGGCACCAACGAAGATCCTCATCGGATAGTTCCGAGTCGTGATAGTGATGGTAATTGTAGCGACGCTCAGTGATATTGGGATAGTGCGGCCTTTAGATTAAGTTTTTCTCATGTTTTGTTTACTAAATAAATACCTATTTGTTTATGTAATAAATCGTACATTTTAATAACCTGTATTTCTAATTAAATATAATATTTGTTGAAAATTGGTGGCCCGATAAAATTGCCACGAAGTGTAATGGTCAAGTTACGCCCTCCGCACGTGACTTGCGAGTGAGACGAAACTAACAGCTGCAGTGTATTATGAACCTCATACTAGTGTTATAAGGTTGATTGTAAGTTTTAAGCATTCGTTCGTTAATCTTCGGGGCCATACTTTCTTTTCTGTGCGAACGAAGATTCACGACGCGCCATATAAGTTGGGTAATACTGTACTTACCTATTTTATTAAGTAGTAGTTAGTAATAAAGGTACGGTAACGCACAAGTGATGATCTCGGCCAAAATCGATGGCTACGGTAACCGCTTACCATCAGGTGGGCCGTATGCTTGTTTACCGACTTAGTAGTATAAAAAAAAAAAAACACCCCAATATCCACTAACCTTGTTAACCACCAAGAATTTCTTGATGGTGTCTCCACTGGGCAGAGTGACGTCACCAGCTTCCTTAACAGCCTCAGGAATGACTCTCCTCACTTCCTGAGCGATGACTCCAGTGTCGAGCTGAGGGGCCGACGTCGACGGGTCGAAGCCGAGGAGACCGGAGTGTTCCGCGAATGACGGGTCATAGTTGAACCTGATTCATAAAATGTCATAATTGAACCCTAAGTCAACAATAACCCTAAGTCCAACTCCTCTATATTCTGTTTGGCTCCTCACAACTGACTCTGTTCCTGATATAACACTCATAACACAAACTTACTTGACAACTCTGATACTCTGCACATTGCGGAGTTGCTGTGCCGTGTCCAACTCTTCAATGTTGTGTTTCGCTCGAGCGTCTGACGGGTGGAGTATGTGCCCGCTTACTTTAATATTACCTGTAAAAATGTATAATGGTAAACAGAGAAAAATAATAAATATTAACTAATGTGAAATGACGTCACTAATACGAGTATCATGTTTCTGGATCAGTGCGTGGTTTACGTAGATTTTTTCAATCAGTTTCAATTTGAAACAAATTCTTAATAGATCCATTGATAGGGGAAGTCAG
Source organism: Polyploca ridens (assembly GCA_951394255.1). NCBI lineage: Eukaryota > Metazoa > Arthropoda > Insecta > Lepidoptera > Drepanidae > Polyploca > Polyploca ridens. The sequence goes on from OX596243.1 coordinate 21,027,784, forward strand.
TCCACCTTCCAGAATAGTACACTGTACACTGTACCGTGTCTTTTGTGTACAGTCATATCTACAGTTTTGAACTGCGCATGCAAGGCGAAGCGTGTAGCATTCCATCAAATCTTAACAAATTGATAGATGGTCGACTATCTCATTTCCTTAGTATGTCTAACGTATGTACACTAATCAGTCAGGATCAGAAGTTGCTGATCACTTTAGTACCGTGTCACATTAAGGAATTCACAGTTTTCATACAAACTGTCAAGAGAATGTCAGTAGATTATTATAAAAGGATAATTAGATGCCAATCTACTTTTGACGCTGACCGTATAGTGTCGTGAGGATATAACTGACCATTAACGACACAGGACTCGTCGGGGCGGTCGGTGTTGATGCCGACGCGGCCGTGGAAGTGCACCGTGTTGTCGGACGCGCCGCGCTGCCACCAGTTCTCGGTGCAGTCCGACTCGAATTGACCTGGATTTGAAGCCTGGAACCAATACTAATTATTAGAAGGTACAGTATGAGGCACGAGTTTTGAGCACAGATAGGCAGTAGTGGGGGCAAGCTCGCGCATTTACACTTTTGGCCAAATCACAGTAGCCAAATGACATGCGAGAATCCAATAGACGACGAGCATCGACTGACGTACCAATCGTGTGTAGCTCGGCGCTCCCCCCTGCTTCATTCCGCCAAACAGACCGAAAAACGCAGGTGTCAGTTTGTACTCACGACTCGTGCCCCTTACTATACCTACTAGAGGTCCAAAGTAAGAAAAAAAACTCTATACTAACTGTAATTAACCCAAATCCATGCGCGAAATATACTAAAAAGGGGGAAAGGTTTTCTCTTCTCGTGTACATAATCCTAATAATATTAAAGAAAGATTGGGACAATTATGATGTTTGTTCCTCTCACGCAAATACATAGCGTTTATTCGCTCAAAGAGCAGCTCGACTGGTAAAGTACACCTTACAGAATACCGCAGCCAAATAACTTTATGTTGTGTTCCTGCGCGTGAGTAAGGTCGCCAGAGGTCATTGGGGAAGGGTCTCTCGAGAACGCGGCTAAGACAGATGGAAACTAGTATATAATTACATACCCTAACAATGATCCGATCGCTAGCCTGAGCGGCGATGATGTAGTCGGCGTGCGGCGCGTGCGCCCTGAGCGCGACCACGAGCTGGAAGTGCCGCTGGTCGGGGTTGGGGCGGCCCTTCTTGCGCATGTTGTTGTTCGTCGTCTCCGCGAAGTGGAGCCGCCCCACAGTCACTTTGGCGCCCTCACGACGGACTTCCACGCTGGACATTACAATTAACTATAGTCCCATAAGTGGCCAATAGAGGAACTAACGACGGAATTATTTCGCCAATATAACCACTACGTTCATTGGTTGTTTGCTCCACCAAATCCGATAACAGCGACTCTCTCACCGGGCCAGATATTCGATTGATCCTTTATTTTGCGATTGGGGATCGCTAAATAAAGAATAGATCCGACTTTAAGAGACTTGATGGTGCAAAAATTTACTACTTGTTTTTCGATATGGGAAAACGCCTGTAGATGTTCAAAAACAAATAATCTTTGGTATTAAATTAAGAACAACATAGTTTGTACAATTCATACAGTTTTATACAATTAACACACTTTTGATTTTAATACAGTAATCTAAGAAGCGAGCAATCCAATCAAAGACAAAAAATCCTTATAAAATCAGAAACAAAATTAACTTCTTCTCAATCCATCCTCGCTGGCACAGATTCAAGGGCAGAAATTGATAGACCATAAAAATATTCTAGTACTTACGGCACTGGATGGAATGGTTTCTTTGTTCTATCTGACTGACTTTGTTCCACTCTTACTTCTTGAGTCGGATCTTCAGCCTAAAATAATAAACGGCAACGATCAAAACTTAGCAGGCTACACATTACAGCATTTATAAACTCCTCTGGGGCCCTGAAACCTTACCGTATTTTTTTAATAGAAAAATTAATAGAAAAGACTTAAAACTGGAACTAAAAAAACTGCTTAAAATGTGCGACCAGCAGGTAATATATAATATATCAAATAAAATTTATATTGTAAAAAGAAGGAAACTATTAGTGCGCTTTTACTAATACTAGACTATGCAGTAAGGAGATAAAGCAGTGTCTTATCTGACGGTCGGCATATTGAACATAGCGTGGGAGTGAAGCGAGGGAGTTATGTAGAGTCCTGAGTGAAGCGAGGGAATTATGTAGAGTCCTAAGTGAAACGAGGGGTTCATTCCACCCAAAACGAAGACAGGCTTTATCTTTGAGGTGAATCCTCTACAGATATTATGGATGGAATAAATGGAATTGAAAAAAAATATAAAGACTAAATTCTCATATTATAATATTAACTGTAGTAACATCCGTCAAAGAAATTACTACAAAATCCGTAAAAGACTTAGCGAATCCGACAAAATCCGAAAAAGTCGCAGCTTTCAACTATAACTCTTTAAAACATTTGAATCTTTTTACCTTGACCCCATAGAAATGCAAGCAGAAGTTGTTTATCTTCTTGAAACCCTCAGCAGCTTTCACATAGAGCGGTTCTCCTTGCATCTGTATCTGACAGGTCACTTGGAAGTGGTTCTTCTTCTGACACACAAATGCTTCGTCTATTTGTGAGTAGTTGAACCCTTTGTCTGCTCCGACAACGTAGGATGGTGGTTGTCTAGAATTTAAAATGTGAATATTACCCAAGATTATGATATAGCGACACGGTCTGGTTTCATCCCATCTAAATCTGAATTTTCGTTCGAATTCATTACTTTCTTAGGACGAAGCCCCGCTGTTTTCTGACAACTGCTAGTTTTATTATTCATATTTATATAATTATATAGGTATTTGATTGTCTGTTCCTACGATTTGTTGCTTAAGACAAATTTCTAAATCAACAAACAGAAAAAATATAAATATTTTATTATTTCTATATTTTTCTCGTTTCTTTCTCACTGATGTAATGTTATTATTCTTCTCACCCCAATATAATGTATGTCGATATATTCGTCTCTGCTACTATTTAGGCAATAGTTATAATATCCTGATCTGCTCATTGTTCTCTCACATTGATTTAAAATGACTTGGTGTAGAGCTATGAATACTTACAATGGCTTCAAACTGCTGTCATAAAGCGTGTGCCAAGCAGTCTGCTGGAATGCCGAGAACCTGATGCACTGCATCGGAGCATCATCACCAGCTTCCGAACCATCCACTGACGGCGGTGCTGGCCTCACGTTGATTACACTTTCTGGTGACAGTGCCGCTAGTGGAAAAATGTTTAGGTTAGAAGATATTTAGAAAGGTTATATAAACTTATTAGTAGCCATAAAAGGTGGCCGAATAATATATGGATATTTGTATTTAGGTAATAATCTGTGTTAGTGAATGAAAATTACACAAGAAATCATTTAGACGACAAACACACAAATAAATTCAGTGAATGTTTGTTCACTTACCCGGCTCACATTTCACTTGCGAAGTATCCTGTGAATGCTTCCTCTTTTTGCTGCTAGGTTCTTGAAGACTAGTATAAACAGGCGTCAAGTTATCATGTCCCAAAGCCACAAGCTGAGGGTTGATCATTCCCTGTTCCAATTCAGGCATGTCAACCCTCATTTGATCATACCTATTATACGGATCAGGTATCAGATCATGTCTTACTGATCTAATACCCAATTCTACTATACTAGGATCTGATGGCAGGACCACTACATCATTAAGATTATTTCTTAGTACTTCATGGTCTAAGTTATCAGATTTGAGTTCTCCATACATGTAGTCTCCATTTTGTTGGAGGATCTCGTGGGTGGGTATGCTGTGGTCATGGACTAGCATGTAGTCGCCACCTAGGACCGTTTGTGGTACAGCTATGGCATGGGTGACTTGAGTTTCTGAAGGGCTATATGGATTTTCAGAACCGGAGTCTGGTGGACTCTCTGGGAGCTGGTGGCCTCTGAAAAGAAATATTGTATTTTGTAGATAGATATAAAATAAGATTATTCAGAATTCAGGCGGGTTCTGTACCCTAATACCATGCTATGGTTTCCATAGGAAATTTTATTTCACCAATGTCACTATTTTAAGATTCGAACCGACGATATTAATCACGGCACTTTACATCTCTAATAGCCAAATACTGAAACGCTACCTACTCAAATTAGGTCGTAATGTTCAATTGTTTGAATTTTCAAGTATTCAAGACGCTCCTAAATTTAAAGTGGCTCTAACAAAGAGTATCATAGAAAAAAAAACAACATCATTAACCCCTAAACCAACTACTTTGACTGTGGACAATAATTTGGTCCAAAGATTTGTCTTAGGCATCCTACAAAACATAGTTTTATGCTGTCTGTAATTAAGGATGCAAGTGCAGATGATGATGTTGAGTCTTAGCAAACCCTTACCCATTTCTTCGAGCGTCAATAGGCTGCGGCGGATAGCACCCCTCTCCCACTGATCCCATGTACGCCTCAAAATCCAATTCTTCGATGAATCCCGGACCTGTTGAAAAAAGATACTATTATTTTATGGAACTGTAACAAGCTTAGCTAAATGCTTCGATGGTTGATCAGAAGATTTATAATAAAGGTAGCTGGTATCTATTAACAAAGCGTTGTGTATTCACAGCTTTTATGAATTGCTGCTGCCGGCACAGCGATTCCTCTTAGATCTTCTGTTTCGGGGAAGATATTTTTGATGTGTCGAGGCGAGATACCCCTCTGGTGTTACAAGCGTCTATAGGCTCTACAGCTTACCATCAAGCAGGTAGTATGCTTTTTGCTACCTTAGTAATATAAAAGTAATGTATTTTCCTGATATTGCGCTCAGCAGGATGACTTCCCACCAGATCGACTGACAACCTAGTCAGAATCGTTACGACATGCTCATGAAGATAGGTCTAACCGCGACACCCATGTGCAGGTTGTCTGGGGAACATACGGAACGCATGAAGCACCTTCTGTGCACATGCTATGCACTGGCTGGTAAGCGAATGAGTCTCCTAGGGATCGGATATCCAAAACCAGAAGACTATAGGCTCATATCTCCTAGCCTCGTTGTAAAACTCATGAAAAAAGTTTTCAACGAGACTGGGGAGGAGTAAAGTATCTAGGGGACCATAATAGATCCCAATGGGTCGAAGTGTCCGAGCTATTTCTCGGCCCCTCCATAAGATAAGGTAAGATAGTCAGAATCGTTAGAGGCGGCTGAAGAATGTTAAGGAAATCAACGAGAGCCTATCTTCAACAGTAGATATCAGGGTCTATCTTCAGCAATCAATCCTTGGTTTGAATAAGATCCTTATTACACTTCACAAGTAAAACCGGTTGCACAAAATCTCTTAAAATCACAAAAACAAAATGATAGCAAGTATTTAACAAAACAGCATTGTGTTCTCACAGCAAACTATTAGACACTAACTAATGAAGCATGACTTTCGAACGCCCGCGAATAATATATTCAATTGCATCAATTACGTACATGTAATTACTTGCACGACGGTAAAAAACATAGTCAAGTGGATGTTTGTTGTGTAAGAAGAACCCTTTAATTTACAAAATGAAGCATAGGCACTGACTATTCAATATACTACGTAGCATAGGACCCGCCTTGTGGTAAGCTGTTAGCCCTCTGGATACTTGCAACACCCGGGGCATCACTCACGCATTACCAAGTATTCGGAAAAAAGCTGTAATCTTAAAAGATCTTCCACAAAAAAAAAACTTGCTGAGTTTCTTGCCGGAGTCTTCTCAGTTTAAGTGTATTCCGAACCGGTGTTAATTCAACTGTATGTACCAATTTAACGTTTATAAGTGCCGTACTAGGGCCGAAACTGAATAAATGACTTTTTGAATTTGATTTCATTTTCTCCCTCCCCGATGAGCTCTGACGACCTTACTCACGCGCAGGAATAAAACATTCAGATATTTATCATTCAGATATATATGATTGAGCAGTATTTTGTGTGGGGGAGGTACTAACCCAGTCGAGATGCTCTTTGAGCAAAGATGCTATGTACGCTAATTTAAGATCTTTTCACGAAGGAAATGTTAGTTCAGACCTTCCAAAGTATTCCTCCTAATTGCGAAGCTATAGGTACTTGAGAGACAGTGCCTAAGACTGCATAGTTATAACCAACAAAATTACCACAGTGCGATTGCGGCCAAACGCTAAAGCCACTGTAATTTATAACTATTCTCCAATCTGTAAGGTATCCTCACAAAAAAATAAGTTGATCCAATGCTCAGTTAGCAAATAATTACAGTTTTGCATTTATATTCTAGTGACCGTAATTCGTAAAAAAATAGAAAAGAAAGTAGAATAAATATAAAAGAAATATTTTAGCTTTCTGGTGCTCTCTGCACTCCGTCTCCATCTATTCAAAAAATTATACTCCTCGGTGAGCGCAATTTGCTTAAAAGGGATCCGAAAATTTCTGGTCACGTATTAGAATTAGAATTTTGTGGCTCTAAGCTAGTCCAATTCCAAATTTTATCTAATCAGTTCAACTGTGCAGCAGTTTAGTAACAAACACATTTTTCCATTCATATTTTATGCTATACTCTAATACCGGTTTGGAAGAGTACATTTGCTGAGATGTGCCAGCAATTACACTTTTCAAAAGACGCTTAGATGCATTACATAACATTACATTCTAGACTCACAGACAAAAGTTGTTCCGTCGGCAAAACTATAAACTCTACCAATATTTAGTAGGTTAATTATCGTCGTCATTTTTACCGAAAGGTCCATAATACTGAACCCTAAAGACACGGGTATGTCACTGACATTGAAATTGTGATATGAATATATGATTCAGAGTGAAAGGTGTGGGGTGAATGGCTTACACTGATGTAGAACTACTGTTCTGTAACAATACTGTGGAACATCTTGAAGGGAGTAACAGTAAGTAATAGACAATTAAGTTAACACCATAATAGATAATAGTTATCTAGCTTTTATTTTGAAACTAGCTGCCCTTCGTTCGCGTGGTCTCCTTCCCCTATCCTACCATACCCTACCCTTTTTTTTGTTATTCTGCTATGCAGGGCAAAGAAAAATCCAACAAAACAAAAATCATGAAAATCGGTCCAGCTGTTCTTGAGTTATATAAATGGTGTAACTAATTTCGTTTTATAGAGGCAGAGCGTAGAAAGACCAGCTCGACTGGGGAAGTACCTCCACCTTACAGAATTCCACTGTAAAATAACAATAGATAGATAACTCTTTATTGTACACCAGAAAAACAGTTAACAAAACTGAAAGAAAAGAACGTAATAATAACTGTACAATGGGCGGTCTTATCGCTAAAGAGCGCCCATTGTCCAGACAACCTGGGAGCCAATTCTCATTCACTCGAATTCATCACTCGTTCGAAATAATTTTCGAACTCGTACTTTTTTTGAATGAAAATCAAGTTTGGCTATTCTGACAATTTCGAAGACGCCATTTTGTCTCATTTTTCGAGGGCTAGCGCTCGAACTGCTTCGACTGGTCGGGACCGTTCGAAACGTATTTCGAATGCGAACTATCAAACGTCAAAACGTAATGACAGATAAGCCTAAGGAGTTCCGTTACGCACAGATAATATTTTTTCATGTTTATTGATAAATTATTATAAAAAATTGATTAACTTATGAATTCCGGATTATATTAATTTATAAAAGTGTAAAACGTTGTTTTAAATATTTTATCAAAATCATTTTAAAATTTAATTTAGATAAAGTTTATCGCATTCGTTTAAAAAATCGCAATTATTAAGTGAAACGAAACGTATTGTGCAATTTGTTCCTATCATAATGGCAACATTTAATCCTTACACTCGTAATAAGTTCGATTAGTACCGAGAATACAGGAATCGAAAAATTTACTCCGCCCCTCGAAATTTTACGGTAGAACTAGAACTCGTAATGCAAGTTCGATTCGAAGGCTAGTTCGAGGGAAGTGAGAATTGGGTCCCTGTTCCTTGTTTGAACACATGGTTCAAACTGAAGAAACTTTTGCCCTAAAAGTAATAACGAGGTAAAGGTGGTAACGTGGGGGGAATTGATACCTCCTTATTATAACATAGGGTCAGCTCACACCGAAACGTTACGAATTTCAGGGAGATAATTCGGCTACACCTTGTGGTGGCGCGAGTCATTTGTCACTAATTCTCTAACTGAAATGTGAAATTTTTGTGTACTAAACAACGTTCTATTACGTTAGTACTATTATTTATTCTGTGGTTCTATATTATATTGCTATCTAAACTTACCGCGTCGCGTCTCAGTGTGTACCGACTCTTAATACCTGTGTTTTATTGGACTCGACTAAAATCTTCTTTTGCCGACACAGTCTGTACTTTGGGTTTGACTCTCGCTTCATGAAGATTGTACGTAGTATTTATATACTCTGAGATGAAGATAAACAAAATACGTAATACCTACTAGTCGCTAAAAATATTATTTATCTGCAGTTCAAGTTCAAAGATAAAATCATACATACGTCCGACGGATATCCGTAACATTCGCTTATAAAGTACCTACCTAAGTAATATCTATTTAATGACGTAAACATAAAAATCCAAGTCTGTGTATTTGTCTTCGTCTTGGTTGCAGGACCAATCAACCTCATCGCTGCCGCTGCGGAAATCTCGTCAACGAGCTCGGCCACCATGGGCTTTCGTGCTCTATAAGTGCTGGTCGAATATCACGACACTCGGCTATTAATGACATTATCCGCAGGGCTCTTGTTGTCGCTAACGTGCCTTCCGTACTGGAACCAGTCGGTATTGCGCGGGGCGATGGCAAGAGACCGGATGGTATGTCTTTGATCCCTTGGAGTGTCGGCAAGTCGCTGGTGTGGGATGCCACATCCCGGGACATTCCTCACACACGGTCATCTGATCCCAAACTAAGCAGAGCTTGTACTATGGAAACCAGATAACTGATATAATACATATACTACTTTTTGTTTGTAAATACATACTTAATATACATAATTACACCCAGACTCAGGACATACAGACATGTTCATGCACACAAATGCATGTCCTGTGTAGGAATCGAACCCACGGCCTGCGGCGCGTAAGGCGAACCTTAACCAACTGCGCCAACTGGCCCGTCAAATGGATGCCACATGTGTCGATACACTCGCGCCATCTCACTTACCGGCGACTTGTAAAGCTGCAGGGGCAGCTGCGGCCAGTGCGGAAAATTCAAAATTCAAAAAATACGCATCGATTGGACCCAACTATGTTTTTGTGCCTTTTGCGGTCGAGACCATGGGACCGTGGGGGTCCGAAGCTCGCCGTTTTGCTCGCACCTTGTCATCAAAATTGATCGAGACCTCCGGAGACCAGCGGGCGGGGAGCTTTTTCCGCCAACGCGTCAGCTTGGCTATCCAAAGAGGAAACGCTGCCAGCCTTCTGGGAACCCTGCCGTTAATCGGAAGCAGCGGCAGGCTTGAGGAAATTTTCTATATATAGATTGTATTTTGTACATATTTGTTGTAAATAAAGTTAAAAAAAAAAAAAAACAAGTACATAAGTTTGTCACATTAGATCAATGGTACCTACTCAACTAGTGATCCGTGAACAATTTCACGGGCGATGCATTACAGAAGAAATCCAGGGAGAACTGATACTGATCAAAATTATAGAAATTGTAAGGACGCATTTTAACTTCATTCACTTGAGAAGTTTTGGTGTAAAAAATCAATTTCTTATACCAAATTCGAGAAATCGTCTTGCGCTATCTTATGGTTTTCTCAACAATTTATTTATGTGCACATGGGATTCATGTTTTGTTAGTAATTAAAAACAGGGACACAGATTAAAGACATAACAGGGACTCGATTCTGGTGCATTCGAATATATCACTCGTTCGAAATAAAGTTGGTACTCGTACTTTTTTCGAATGAAAATCAAGTTAGGCTATTCTGTCAATTTCGAAGCCAAAATTGTGTCTCATTTTTCGAGTTATGTACTGTAATCGGGACCGTTTGAAACGTACCTATTTCAAATTCGATCACATTGATTGAAAATTCATTGAACTTTATATTAATTGTATTTAAATAACATTGTTAATGCATGTTACTATTGAGTTTTTGATTAAAGTTTACGTTCGGATTGATTCAGTTTATTATTGTTGAACATGCTGGTTCCTGCTATGCTGCTAATAACAAAGAAATCAAAGTGGTCCCCGGTTAAGAATAGGTTCGGAACCACTGCATTAGATAGTGGATAATCATCAATATTTAAACCATTCTAACATTTCCTATAGCGGAATTTGGAGTGACAGTAATATGAAATTGAGGCTTCTGCAATCTATAGTATTCTGGATTACTCTACGGCTCCAAGTCCTGGCTAATACGAGAATGGACAGGAAAAAGATTGAGGCCTTCGAAATATGGTGTTGGAGGAGAATCTTGCGCAAACCGTGGACAGCAAAACGAACCGACATATTCTCAGCCAACTCAACATGAAGCTAAAGTTATCCACGATCTGCTACCAAAGAGTTCCGAGTTACTTTAGTCATATTGCCAGGAGACAACCAGATAATCTTGACAAACTGGTTGTAGTGGGAAAGATAGAGGGCAAGAGACCGCGGTGCCGCGGGGTCGATCGCCTACCCGATGGTCTGACCAAGTAAAGGCGATTAAGGGACTCTCCGTCATTAACTACTGCCCTGAGACAAGCCGAAGACAGAGTGGTGTGGAAGCAGCTGGTGAGCTCGGTGAAGGCGTTTCAGGTGAACGAAGAAGAACAACGGAATAACTTTGAACTGAAGGCATGAGTATGGAATTCTTCAGGGTTGTCTTCGGTTACGCTCGAGTGGTACCACTATTTAGTATTGTTAGTGTCTATTATATGCTATGGTAACCATGTACTGTAACCATGTGCATTTTCATGATGTCATCGACTGAAAATCAGCGCGAGGGTTAGTTTTTTTTACTAACCAAAGAACAAGGCTTAGTCGAGACCTATTCCTGGCCTGGCATCACGCAACATTACATTATTGTCTAGTTTATTTTTTATTTTTATGTTCAATTGTTTGTAATATTTTGTTGTGTATTGTCTGGAATAAAACTTTTTTCTTTCTTTTCTTTCATTCTTTCTTTCTACCATCAGGAGGGCCGTTCGCTACGAAAGTAGTATCTATAAAAGGCAAGTTATTCCCATTGAGCTATTATTATTACTACGTATAGAGAAGACGCCACACATCACAGCTATGTTCCGTTCAAGTGAGGAAATCAGGCCACACTTGTTGCTGTAGAACGATGAACGAACCGCGTAAACGCCGTGACAATCACGGTGTTTGCGAGAAAAACACTCCTAAAAGCGGTACGGGTTTCTACTGTCTGCTTAATTATGGTTTCAGCGCTAAATAGAACTTTAGTTGACTCAAAAAAATGGGACATAACCTTTGCTTATGATAGCTTCTCTATACGTAGTAATAATAGCTCAATGGTTATTCCTAAAATATCTTCACAAATATACATTAAACATAAATCGTACAATGCTGTAATAAATTACCGACTGTGATGTCATTTCGCTGATATTTTTAGGTCAAGGTAATCTATACAAATAAATAAAACTGAAGTGTCTGTTTGTATTGTCAAAATAACAGCTTTTTACTACATGCATATGAAAGTATGTACGGTACGTATAAGTACCGTATATACTTTCACAAATAACAATTTTAAGATGTCTGTCTGTTTATTCCGGCTAATCTCCGAAACGGCTGGGCTGATTTTAACGAGACTTTCACTGGCAGATAGCTGATGTTATAAGGAGTAACTTTAGGTTGCCGTTAATCGGTAGCAGCGGGAATCAGCGGGATACTAGAGAAAATGTCTATATATATAGATTGTAATTTGTACATATTTGTTGTAAATAAAGATTTTAACAAAGAATAACAATATTGCATTGCTACTAGAATCCGCATATTAAATCACAAAACCACTGACTGACTTCATGAAATTTTACACAGGAGTTCCATATAGGTACAACGAATACCTTTTGATAACCCACGCGTGACCCTACGTGAACCGAGCACGAGCCGAGCCTCGAACGAACAGAATTCGTTCGTTGCTCGCGATCATAAGTGTGAACGACGAGCCTACAACGAGCGCGACGCGAACATTGAGCTATTAATACTATGTATAGAGAAGACGCCATATATCACAACTATGTTCCGTACAAGTGAAGCCATCCGGCCACACTTGTTGTTGTAGAACGAAATGCGTAAGCGCCGTGAAAATCACGGTGTTTGTGACAAAAATATTCCTAAAAGCATTCTGATTATTGTTTCAGCGTTAAAGAGAACTTTAGTTGACTCTAAAAAAATTGGACATAACCTTTGCTTATGATAGCTTCTCTATAGGTACGTAGTAATAATAGCTCAATGGATGCGAAACCCTTTGTTCGTGAAAAAACTGACAATCGGGCAGAGACGAATTCTCGTTCGAAGCTCTGTAGCCTTAGCACGAACCACTTTCGTATCGCCTTCGTAGCGTCATCGTATCGAGTAGATGTCATTTTTGACAGGAGTTCTATCGTCTACTCGAAACCTAGCTTGCGACCTATGTTAAATTCGTCTAGAAATTTTGAAACATACATTTTTGATTTTATTGGTTCACAATATTAAAATATTTATTTCCAATAACATAAACTAATGAAATAATCAGCTTATCTTATATTATTAGCTAACGATATTAGGTATTACATCATCATTCCCATGTAAATGTTTTCTTTTTCACCATTTAAATGTGATGAATGTGGAAATATTGTTGAACGTACAGCAAAGAGTTCACGAGTTTAAAGGTTTGAATTTAGAACATAACAAGACGAAGAGGATGAGTCTTGTGACTCCGTTAGAAATAAAATCGTCGATTTTCATTTCTAGATTTGTGTTTTAGCAGTTTTAGGGGATTTCATATAAAGAGTGGCTCAACTTGAACTATCGACATCCCCTAACATTTATACAATTAGTATAATTAAGTATATATAGGTTGTTTCAGAATCAATGGGTTAATTCTCACCTAAAAATTTTTTTTTCGGATAGTAGTCAAACAATACATGAGGCTCCCCAATTGAATGTGTTTTAGTTAAAACTAACTTAAATACTATATTAAATGTAGAATTAAATAAAATAAAATTATTTTAACTAAATGATTCACCATATTTAGTTATTTGATTGATTTCTTATTAATCAAAAAGAATTACAAACTAAAAATCTTAATGCTTAAAAAAATAACACATTCGAAATATTTCAAATACCTACGTAAGATGCGAGGTGTTCACGTAACGCTCTCACTGAAAAAATCACGGTGACAAAGTCTACGTTAGCTAGCTTGCGAGTAGACGATACCATACGTCAGAATTAGTTCCAATTTCAAAGTATATACCAAACCACGTTTACGTAGTGTGACGTGAGGTTAACGTAATTGTTCGTGCTACCGATTTGAACGTTTGGCAGCATTCGAATGACACATTCCCATACAAATTTGAGTTAACTCTCTCGATACGAATACGTTACGCTTGCGATAGATTTTCGTGCTAAGGCCTCTGAAGTCCGTCCATACTACGCGAACAATTAATTTATTTTTTTTAATTATTTTTTCTATAAATTTTTCATACAAAATAATTCGATAATGTCACGATTTATATAAAAAAACCTTACGTGAAATATAACAATATGTCGCATTCTCTTATCTTTAAATATGAATTATTCAAACCAATAATTCATATTTAAATGATTTACTCGTACTATCAAAGAAACTTAGTTGCTCTATCCCGCTTCTCTACTACGTCACAAAATAAAGATTCGTCATACGGGTGACATTTTTTTAATTATATTAATTATAATACTATGTATTTTTGGAAAACTTATTCTAGGAATATTTGCTGTATTTTTATTTACAGCATATAACCTTACCCCCTTATTCATAATAAAGTTATCAAACGTTGATCAGCTAAACTTCCGAAGTCTTTATCTGACAGGTGACATTTGGTGATCGAAAGAGTGAGACGGGGCACACTATTTTTTTTTTTTTTTTTTTTTTTTTTTATTACACTGATTTAGTTAAAAAGCGATTATGAATAAGGGGGTTAGAGTTATGAGACATCAAAGGGAACACGTTGTATAACATTGGTGAGCACTATAAAAGGTTTTTAAAAATGAAACGCGGGTGAATCCGCGGGTCAGTAATCTAGTCAATAAAAGAAGGAACTCACTTATTGACAAATGCACGGAATTCAGCCCTTAAGGGGGTAATGTAATGGATCGCAAGGCGGAAAGTTAGTTGCGGAATAAAACTGAAGCTTCAAATGGTAATTAAAAACTAATTTGACTAATTTCTTGAGTGTCAGAATTTTTTGAAATCTTTTATTAACTTTGTATTGTGAGCAATGCATTTTAGGTTCAGTCCATTTCACATAGTCAATCAAAGCGTCAAGATTTAACAATTGAATTTGGAGACTAGGCCTTTGACATTTGGTTGATTTTCTATAAACACAATCTATTCTTGATACTTCTCGTTCTATAATACAGATTTTAGAGACGGACAGCATTATGACTTTTGTTTTCATACTGAATTTGGTATCGAAAGAAAAATAAAATTAATTGAACAGATGCATTTTCACGGATCACTGGCCCAAGGGGTTGGTTCACACAATTTTGTTTACAAATTAGCGATACGTAGGGGTGTGTTCAGTCAACCTTGTGATTTGTCATTAATTGGAAACGATATTGTGCACCCCCGACCGTGGCTTATTGGGGTGCAGGTGGAATTAAGTACAGTTAATTTATTTTGATGTGGGAAGGTTTTGTGGGCAATTTCCTTGGGTTTTCCACCTTGTCATAGTAGTTACACTAATACTAAGTACCAACTTGGTACTCTCTGATCTGTGGTATCATACTGTTCCAAATAATTTTAATACTTGAAGTAGTTAAGTGATATCAGTAGATGGAAACGTAGTTGTCGACAACTTAACTTTTAGGTTCGGTTTTTAATTGCTGGATGAACAACGGATAAGTTATTCCTCTGATAAGTCTATACCAACTTCTTAAATTAACAGACAGAAAAGCTTGAAAAGGTAATGTTATAATTGAAATGTGAACCAGTGCCTTTGTAGACTTTGATAAAGAAACATAAAGACTGTCTTGTCATTCAGCGTTATTTTACAAAAACACATTTTACTAACTGTCCTGAAAAATGTTCAGGCTCTACAAACCAGCAAACAAAAAATCAAAGAACAGTCATAAAATACAAACAACATAAATGCAAATGCACATAATTTGCGTAGTATCTAACCGATTCCCGCAATTAATAATGGTATTTGAGAAATATTAGCTAGATATATCAGGTTTTCACGCAATATATCAGAATAAACAAATTTTACGTCGGTTTTTTTATTCGACGTACTATCCATCGATGCGGCACACGCGCAGGCGAAGTAAGTCTTATCAGTAGAATACCAGATCGTGTTTCAAAACGTATAACATATTTTATGTTGCGCATAACATCGATAGATATAAATAATTGATATATTCGCTTTTAATTACTAAATTATAGCCTTGGAATGCGGGCTCAAAGTTCATTCTATTTTTAAATTTGATTGAGTTCAATTACAAACTTACCTGGGTTACCCTGAAGAGCGTATCAGCATAATTTCAAATATGGAATATATTTGAAATTACGCTGATAATTTATTTAACACTAGCTGTTCCCCGCGCCTTCACCCATGTTGCCAGGATAATACACGGGGATAATGTAGCTTCCTATTGGTGAAAAAAAAAACGATTTCGACTAGTAGTTTCAGAGATTAGCCCGTTTAAACAAACAAAAAAACACTTCCGCTTTATTATATTAGTATATTATGTATAGGGACGAATTTTCAAATAATCCTCGTCACTTTCGATTATGTAAATTGCATTTGATCGTATTGGTTATGATTTTCCCGTAAAATTTCATTCAAAGTTTGTACTCTATGGTTTATAAAGCATTATTAATAATATACTGATGAGGGTTTTTGAATCAATTATTGCAACCTTAGGTTTTTAAAGAGCTCATGAATATTATATTTCTTTCGCAATTGTAAGTGAATAAAACCATGTTTTCAAGCAGGAAAAATCTTCACATTTATGTAGTCAGTAAATAAACTCAGATTCTTAAACCTTACACTAACTCTTTTAATTGCCATGACCAAATAGAAGAAAATAACTAAAAAGGTCAACATACTCGATTTTTATCAGTTCCAATGTCGCCACACGCAAAATGAAGGCGCATTTCGAACATACTCATATTCAAATTTAGAATGTTTTCAAATAAAATTCATATTTCAAAATGTCCTATATTAGCCCTTCCAATTTTAAGGTTCTACGATTGATATCGCCCTAATAAGTCCAATATCCGAAGTCAATCACATTCTTAAAAATAAAATTACGTCCAATTTACACGCGACAGTGGTCAAATATATCGCGTTTAACCAGTTTCGAATTATATTTGAATAGCACATACGAAAGCAATGTGATGCTCCATTTGTTTCTAATAATCTAGACTCCGAATGTACTCGATTTCCAGTTGCGTTCGAAATTTATTTGGGCTGCTTTTTATTATAATTATTTTTAAAAAAATTGCGAAGGAAACAACATGGTGTGTTTTGAAAATTCAGGAGTATTATGTTTATAAGTTTAGCTTTGATTTCATAATGCATTCAAAAGAAGGTATATAATAGTACATTATGATACATGTGTGCATTGGTTATTAACACTCGAAGCCGTATTAAGCGATAAGTGAGCCGAGAGTGTAATAATCAATGCACACGCGTGTCATACGACATTTTTCAACACACTTGCGAGGAAAAAAACAGACTTGTATTTTTTTAAGTAGATTTTTTTGATAATAATCAATCACACAATGCAGCGGTGAGAATAGTTTGATAGCGGTAAGTCTACACACATATTATTATTACTTGCAGTGAGGTACAAACTAACTATCATAATCGGGATTATACCTATCATAAAACTGTGCGGTAATGTAAAGTAAAAATAACTAGTGCGTAATAAGCTGCATTAAGATACTAAAAACTTCACTTCAAACAGTCACTTTACGAGCGCGTGTATTGACAAGTTTATTAATTCATAATTTCAAACTGCTTTTAATAAAATTTTACTGTTACCTTGACCCCGTCCCTGAATCCGATTACCACCAGTCCTCGCAGTCGATTCTTGACTCCCTGGGTCCTCCATGTGCCAAGAATATTCCATTTTAAATTAAGAACCAAACCATTTTATTTTGTTCACACTATAATTTACGTTGCGTCGAGCACACACCCGAAATGACACATCGCGGGAAAATTTAAAAATGGAATTTCTTTTATTTCTCGCTAGTTTTGAAACCGAGTCCTTTGAGAGGAATTTAGTACAGCCATGAATACATGCTTTATCGTAGCAACGCGTTTTCACTTTTTAAATCACATTACAAAGTGAAATTAGTTAGTCCGACGAACCGTTACGATTCATTCACTCAAGACTGTTAAAGATAATTTAAATAATTATTCAACCACCATAATTTTTCAGTCCCATATTATTTTCAAATATAGGTAAATTCAGTTCAATTGAAAATCACTTGTCAGTCAATCGTAAAAATATTTTTAAACACTAGGCTCTATAATGAAGGGCACCGCGGTATTTATTAAATTAAAAAAAATAATCTCTTTATTTGTTTAATAAAACGTCCGTCAATAGTTTAAACTTGGAAGGCACTGACAGCGCACACAATAGTTTCATTTCACCCCTTGCGTGCGAGAGAGTCAGTCAATGGAACGGTTCGCGTGCGAGACAAAGACGGATGTATTTGACTTTTCACGGTTTCCACGAAAAACATTGGTGGTTTGGAGGGAAAATTGTTGACCAATCACGTAGGTTTACCTTTATTTGATTATTTTAGGGGCGGGGGATGATTCAAGCAATTTGAATATTAGGGTATGGTAAATAGGTATGGGGCCCTGAAAATGTCTTATGTTTAATATGGCAATAGTAATAAATCAAAATGTAATGTTGATTTACAAACTGATATGTTTATAATGCTCTCTTTTAGTCTATACAGGTCGTTGTTTTGGTCAGCGACGAGTGACTCAGGGTCGATAATACAAATGATACTGGTGCTAAAAAAAATATAAAAAAAATACTTTATTTTTTTTTAATAATAAAAATTAAAAAAACAATTTTTTTTAAATCATGTAATAAGCTAAAATGTTGACATAATACTCAACGGGGTACGTGAGAGTAATGGGGTGGGGCGATGGCGGCTTGTGCCTAGCTCTAGTCTGTGCACGTGCCTAGTAACCATACTTTGCGGTAATTTTATTTCAAATTGAATAAGGTATTTCTCAACATATTTACAGTATTTAATGGAATTAAGTCAATTTTTGGGGAATATATATTTTGTACTACCGCTCCTGGGTCGCTTGTCGCCGACCAAAACAACAACCTGTATTAGTGGTATATATTTAAGTTCATAGTAAGGGGTTACTTCGTTGGTAAGACTCGGGATGACCAACATGGAAGCCCTAAGGAACTTATAGCTATCGAAATAAATGTTTCTCGAATCTGCATAATTTTCATTATTAATTCCTGATTGAGACAGCTCGCATGGCGCAAATTAAAATAAGCAACGGACTTTAATTCACACTAGATAATGCCTAGCGTAATTTGCTTTTTAGGGTTCCGTACACAAAGGGTGCCAAACCTATACAGGAGCACCGATCCATCGTAGCAACGGCCCGGCACCGCCTCAACTCAATCCAACCACTAGCTGCCAGC
Source organism: Polyploca ridens (assembly GCA_951394255.1). Classification (NCBI taxonomy): domain Eukaryota; kingdom Metazoa; phylum Arthropoda; class Insecta; order Lepidoptera; family Drepanidae; genus Polyploca; species Polyploca ridens. The sequence goes on from OX596243.1 coordinate 21,046,610, forward strand.
GCGCCGCCTGCGAGGTGGCAACTCACGGGCAGCGCGGCGCCGGTGAAATTAGTGGCGCGGCTTTGGCAAGATACCGCTAGCTGAAAGCGTGTGGTCAGCAGGACTAGTGGCTTGTAGCGTCAAGCACGCTTGCCGAAAGGCATCAACTATTTTATCTAGTCATTGTTAAATTTACTTCAACCCAGGCCTTACTTGCATGGCAAGGTAAATGCCGAGGCGTGCGTGCTGTTACAGTGAGCGGTGACCCTTTTACTAGGCCTCAGCTGTTCGTCCATCCGTCCGTCAGTGGGCTATATACAGGTCGTTGTTTTGGTCAGCGACGAGCGACTCAGGGTCGATAATACAAATGAAACTGGTGCAAAAAAAAATATAATAAAAATAAAAAAATTAAAATTTTGAAAATCATGTAATAAGCTAAAGTGTAGACATAATACTCAACGGGAGTACGAGGGAGTGAAGGGGTGGGGCGATGGCGGCTTGTGCCTAGCTCTAGTCTGTGCACGAGCCTAGTAACCATACTTTGCGGTAATTTTATTTCAAATTGAACAAGGTATTTCTCGACATATTTACAGTATTTAATGGAATTAAGTCCATTTTTGGGGAATATATATTTTGTACTACCGCTCCTGGGTCGCTTGTCGCCGACCAAAACAACAACCTGTATATCTCAAGAACCATGTAGGTAAAAGATATACAGCTAAAATGTTCACAGAATGTTTGTTTCTATTGCCGCTATAAGAACAAATGTTAAAAATAAAATTTAAAAAAACCGTTGGGGACTAACAAGAATCATTTTTACGGTACCCTTCGTGTAAGAGCCCGACTCGCACTTGGCCGATTTTTATTTTTACTTAAACCTTATTGAGCACATCAACTAACCAAAGCTTCATCACAATCGGATGAATGGTAAATACGCTACACATATGATAGATAAACCGACATACATAATATATTTACAACGAATATGTATACAAAATCTATACTTAAATATGTATACTAATACTAATAATATAATCGCAACTTCCTTACTTATATCCTAACCAATATTATAATCCTAACTATCCTAACTAATATTATAAATGCGAAAGTGAGTTTGTTTATTTGCTTGTTTGTTTGTTACACCATCACGCCTCAACTACTCAACGGATCATCATGAAATTTGGCATGCAGATAGCCTATCGTATGGAGAAGGACATAGGCTACTTTTTATCCCGGGAACGCGGGTGAAACCGTGTGGGACAGCTACAAAATTCAAAATTCAAAATTCAAAATCATTTATTCAAATAGACCTTCGCAGGCACTTATGAAAAGTCTGACTCTAATACTCTAATACCGGTTCGGAAGGTTGCATTTGCTGAGAAGAGCCGGCAATAAACTCAGCAATTACTCTTTTCAAAACAAGCTTAGATTCATTACATAATATTTACATTCTAATCGCACTGACAACAATTGCGTGCCCCGGCGCGGCGGCAAAACTACAAAGTAGACTGAATCTATATTTAATAAGTAAATAAATAAATGGCAAACTTAAGCAGACCAACCCCCACAAGCAGCACCTGTTCACAAGTATGACGCGTGTGGCAGCCATCGCCCTCCTCGCCATATTGGAGGGAAGTGAGCGACCCGTCACACGACGCCGCCGCAAGCAAAGGCCTTAAAGTGAGCATGACTTATTTAAGTCTGCCTTAGAAATAAAAAAAAAAAAACTAAAAGGAAACTACTGAACACGCAATTTGTTATCACTATGACTATTGACAAGTTTATACTAAATATCATTTAGGTATATAGAAAATATAACAATTTATTAGACAGACATAATATATCGATGAATTTAGAAATAAATGAAAAACATTAAATTGAATTAATTACTATAAGTAATAATCTGTAAATTAAACAAAAAAAAAAGATAACATATAATAATAATAGCATACTCTGAATTAAAATGGACCTTGAACTAGCTGCTAAGTGAAGCAAGTGCAGAGAGAAGCTACTTCCATACATCCTTGTCGTCAATATAATGAGACACTTTATAATACGCCCTACTCAATAACCGCTTTTTGATATGTTCCTTAAATTTAAAAAAGGACATACTGGTCACGCTATGAGGAATTTTATTGTAAAATTGGATACAATTCCCAAGAAAGGACTTATTTACTTTAGCTAATCTAAATCTAGGCACAGTTATTTTGTCTTTGTTTCTAGTGTTTCTATCGTGATAATCACTATTGACTGGAAACAAATTAATGTTTTTACGAACATACATAATATTTTCAAAAATGTACTGAGAGGGCAAAGTTAATATATTAATTTCCGGAAATACCTTTCGCAGAGATTCGCGAGAACCCAAACAGTAGATGGCGCGAATTGCTCTTTTTTGCAATACAAAAATTGATTCCAAGTCTGCGGCAGAGCCCCACAGCAAAATACCGTAAGACATAAGGCTATGAAAATATGCAAAATAAATTAATCTGGCTGTATTAATGTCCGTCAGTTGCCTTATTTTGCTGACTGCAAAAGCAGCGGAGCTCAGTTTACCACCTAAGGCTTCCAGGTGAGCACCCCACTGCAATCTACAGTCTATGGTCAGACCAAGAAAAACAGTCTTATCTACTACATTAAGTTTAGTACCGTCCACAATAACATTGGTATCAACTTTTGGTACATTTGGTAATGAAAATCTTATACATTTAGTTTTTTTAGAATTTAGCATTAGATTGTTGGTAGCAAACCATTGAGACACAGTTTCCAGAGCGTGGTTAACTTTTAAAAGGTCTTTGTCTTTTCTATCTACTTTAAATATCAGAGACGTATCATCTGCAAACAAAACGACATCTGATAGTTCTTTCACCATGTAAGGTAGGTCATTTATATAAACTAGAAACAGAAATGGGCCTAAAATCGAGCCTTGAGGTACGCCTAATTTGACTAAGGAGCCCGATGACACACTACCATTGATTCCTACTTTTTGTTGGCGCCCTGAAAGATAGGAAACCACAAGATCGAGGGCCACTCCACGAATTCCATATAACTTAAGTTTAAGAGCTAGCGTTTGGTGATCTACGCAATCAAATGCCTTGGAGAGATCACAAAAGATACCAATAGCATCGTGTGAGCATTCCCAGGCCTGAAAAATATGCTTAATAAGTTTAGCTCCCGCATCCGTAGTGGACTTACCTCTTGTAAAACCGAACTGATCATCATGGAGTATCTTGTGGTTATTAAAATGCCTTAACATTTGGTTTAGCACAATCTTTTCAAAAATCTTACTTAATGCAGGAAGTACTGAAACAGGTCTGTAATCTGAGGGATTGTTTTTACATCCCGATTTAAAGATTGGAACAATTTTGCTGTATTTCATTAAGTCAGGAAAGTTGCCCTGTTCGAGACATTGGTTAAAAATGAGGGCTAAAATAGGGGCAATATTGAAAATAATTGACTGTATAACCTTAACTGACAAACCCCATAAGTCTTCTGTATTTTTCATATTTAGTGACTTAAAAGCCGTGATAATGTCATAGTCATTAACCTGGGTGAATGCGAAGTCTGGAATGTTTTGTTGAAAATTATTCTGTAAAATCGATTCTGCTAACGTGGAAGACGAAGCAAGATTTTTAGTAGCCTCCATAGGTATATTTGAGAAAAAAGTTTCAAAAGCAGATGCTACTTCTAATTTACCTGAGATTAATTTATCATTAATTTTAAGAGAAAAAGTATTATCTTTGATTTTATTTTTACCAGTCTCTGTATTAATAATCTGCCACACTGTTTTAATTTTATTATTAGAACTATTTACCCTATTGCCTATGTAGATGGCCTTTGCTCGAATACAAACCTGTTTAAATATCTTGAAGTAGTTTCTACTTTATAATAGTCGTATGATTATTATACCTAGTTAGAAGGATTCTTGCAGGAGTTCAGTTTATGTGAATTCCGAACAGTGGTAAAGTCGACTGAATCATAATTTCTTCTCGGTAAGTATATCTATGAGCTATAAACATTGAGCTATTATTACTACGTACAGAGAAGACACCACACATCACAACTATGTTCCGTTCAAGTCAGGCCATGCGACCACACTTGTTGTTGTAGAACTATGAATGAAACGCGTAAGCGACGTGAAAATCAGGGTGTTTGCAAGAAAAATACTCCTAAAAGCGTTCTGATAGCGCTACGTGTTTCTACGGTCTGCTTAGACGACTAATTGTTTCAACGCTAAATAGAACATAAGTTGACTCTAAAAAAATTACATAACCTTTGCTTATGATAGCTTCTCTATACGTAGTAATAATAGCTCAATGGATATAAAGCTTAATTTTGTAAAATTATGACTAAGAACTATACCAGGTGCGTAGTCACAGTACAATAGTTCCAATCGCCACCTGAATAATATTCATCTACCCTCGTTACGCTTGATCGCTTTAAACGGTAAAGCGCTGCATAATGATAAGGACACGACAGCTGATACTTTTGGGTCACTTCCCACCTGTTTCAAGGGATCAATTTATGTTTTTTTTAAGCATTACATAAATGCAAGTGCAGGTTTTGACTAACTAGCATTCCGCCTCGCAGTTTATCCCATGATCCCCATATTTTACCCCATTAGTTAAGCGCGGATCATTCAAACTCATGTTTTGTGTAATTGTGTATGTATGTCTACAACTACTGCAAAATGTCAAGGTTTAGGCTGTCAGGACAAGTCTTTGTATATACAGGCAGGAAATTTTAGACGGATCAGTAAGGGCAGCTATCTTAAGGGTTGAAGCTACGCGAATATGCTTTTAAGTGACTGTCCTTTAATTTTTGATTTATTGCAATCGGCTTTAGAGAATTTGAAAAAAGTACAGTCAGCGAGAAAATGGCAATTTTTGAAAAAGATTTTTATTAGCTTAATCGATCCAATCTCTGACAAGGATCAAAACGCTCGTACTTCTATTGTAGAGCTTCAGACTATGTTTTTTATGTTTTACCTGCTTGCTAGTCCGCCTTCTTAGAATAAAAAGAAACCGGGTAACTGCAAATGTAAACTGTGTCGCAAAAATATATTTAGTAATTTGATGTCACTACAAATTAACAATTTTCCATTTTTTTTTCCTTGTACTGAGACCTTGTTTCTTGCCAAATTTCATGATTCTAGGTCAACGAGAGACTAAAGTTTTGTAGTTAGTTTAAGAGTATCAAAAATGTGTCATTGTCTATGTCCGTATCTTGATTGCGCGCACAGAGCTTAGGATCGTCTTAGGATCATAACCTTGACCGTGAATGAGCCAATGGCGGAGCAGGATACGACTTCCCGCGCAAGCACTCCACCCGCCCGCCAAAACTTTTTATTCTAATTTAGAAAGTAGGCTACTTACTGTTCAAGTATGTTATCCATTTTTAATCGACTTCAAAAAAGGAGGAGATTCTCAAATCGAATGTATTTTTTTTATGTTTGTTACCTCATAACTCCGTCATTTACTAACCGATTTGGAAAATTATTTTTTTATTTGAAAGGGTACACTTCCCGTTTGGTCCCATTGTCATCAGATCAGGATTTGATTACGTCTTAGTGTAATTTGAAGTCGGTTTAAGTTTTTTGTAAAACAGTCCAATTATTTCTAAACGAAACTTTAGCACTGCGTGTTATATTTTTGAACCGACGAAAAAAACGAAGGAGATTTACAAGTCGACGCGTTTTGTTTAATGATGAGTAATGTTAAAATTAAGATATTATTTCATTGTTTTTTCATCGAACAAAATAAAACTAATAAAAAAAATGTCTTTGCGTTTTTGTACAGAATAAAATGGAAAAATACGTATAGGTAGATATACGAATCCTAGCTTTGATATTTAAAAAGCAATAGGATGCCAAAGATCCCGGAAAAATTGATTTTTACGAGATAGTAGATCCCTGACGGGTGTATCTGACGGAGGATATACCTACATTTATTCTACAAGGACTCCAATGAGGAGGCGCTGCATCTAATCCCTCTTCAAACTCCTGTTTCTGAAGAGAATGTTTGCTGTGTCGATTTAGAAACGTAACTCTAGTAAAAAAATATAAAATTAGGTAATGAATTCAACACCCATAGGTCACTTCCCACGACACGGTAATTATCTTCACGCATAAGGGGTGGGCAGCGATCGTCGACGACCTTTTGTAAATTGTAAACAATCGTTTAGTGTGATTACATTGATATGTGCAATTATGTAAATGTTATTAGGGTGTGGTGCCCACGAAATTATCTGTGAGTCGCGTGTGGAGTTGATAATAATTATCAGTTTTTTTAAAGATGCATAGATGAATTCGAATATTTTAAGATACAATACTAAATTACTTATTCCAGTTTAAATCCTTTCAAACTAGAAAAAGCCTAGAAAGAGGAAATATATACACACTGTGATATTTTTGTATCGAGGAATTTTCATTCCTCAGTAAAAAGTTTGTAAGTCAATTGGATTCATTCAATTCTAAGATTATGTGATTATTAGTCCTACTCTTGTGGAGGAGGGGAGAGGGGACTGACAGTGTGCGGGGATCAGCGTTGTAGTACCAAATGAAACTACGCTTTGGCCCTTCCCGCACCGGCATAGCGACTTCACTCAACCCCTCTTCATACACTGTGCAAGTGATACCCCTGGTGCTGTCGCGCGTCTATAACCGCTTACCATCAGCCGGGCCGTATGCATGAGCATCGTCAGGAGGGCAAGAGGGGCAGCTGCCCTCCCTAGAGAAAGTCCTTACCAACAATTGCCGTAGAGCAAGTGAGACTCCCAAGTAAGACTACAAGCAAGTGTAAAGCTTCCTGTCAATCCTCAATATTTCAACTTGCAATATTGGTATACATTAGTGTATTGGAGAACAATGTATGTACAGTCAACAAAAAGTACAGACACTCAAAAAAAGCTTGTATTAAAAATTGAATTTTTAACAATTAACTTATTATTGGTAGTGTTACGTGTAACTAATAAATTAGTGAAGGTAACCGGATCTACGCATCAAACAGGTCCTGAGAATGACCTCATAACATGTTGTTGCATTGTTTATTTACAAATAAGGGTTCTCTGTCGCCACAGTGGGACTGAGGGCCTACTACGTAAAACGATACACGATAATCCGATCATCGTTGTCAAAAATTAACCAATAGAATTGCAGCAAAACTGACGAGACGTAAATTTTGACCAATTCTATTGGCTAATTGATTGAAAACGATGATCGGACTATCGTGTATCGTTTTTCGTAGTAGGCCCTCTGGATTTGATTCACGAAGCGTTTCATTGATTAGGAATTATCATAATGTAACACGGTATAAGTGATATCCTCGAGAAATCGTTATTTCGGGACATTGACTCGATTGGACGAAAAATTATGTTGGGTGTTTTTTTTTATTCTGACTTCACAACCACCACAATCATCTGCCATTATTTTTCAATAGCAATCCTAGCTAATATAGTCAATGTGAAAGTGAGTTTGTTTGTTTATTACGCATTCACGCCTCAACTACTACACGGATCATCATGAAATTTGGCATGCAGATAGCCTATGGTATGGAGAAGGACATACTTTTTATCCCGAGAACGCGGGTAAAAACCGCGGGGGACAGCTAGTAGATGTATATTTTAACATTTCCGAAAGGCCTTATTGAAATACTGTTGAAGTTCATCAGATTTGTGTACCTTTGACACCCGAGTAACTTTGAACCTACCGTGACCGGGCTTAGTTAGTCCCTATCTCATGTACAGTAGGGAGAGTATGAGAGTGTGACTGGACAAAATTTAAGGTTTGTTGAAATATGTACTATCTGCCTTTCTACTACTACTTACTATCTAATGCTGCACGGTGATTTGTAATACACAAACAAACATACTCCCAACCTCTTACCAAACTCAACCGTATATAAGGTCCTAATAAATTTGTGAACTTCCTCTTGAGGGATGAATGTATAGATTAGTAATCAAAAATTTTTTTCTTCTACTTGTATGGAGTCTATGCAAGTCGAAGAATTTTTTTTTCCCCTCATTCATCCCTCAAGAGAAAGTTCACTCATTTATTAGGACCTTATATACCTATTCCATTGGGGGAAATCAAGGAAAGCTTCTTCTATGTGTGTATTTTCGTGGCACATATCTACACAATACAATACTTAAATCAATAAGGAAACATTGAAGTTCTACGTATCTGTGTATCTATAGGTTTCTCGTGAGGGTCACGAATCCGTTGCCAAGGATTCCCATTGTTTGTTCAATAGCTTTTCTATAAACACCATGGTTTTGCGACGCATTTCTTTACTGGCGTCATGATTGGTTTGTCTGCATTTTATAAAATGACCTTTTAAATTATTTTCGTAATGATTTAATAAAATGTACTTTCCCTTTCCTGGTATTCGGGATGTTGAAAAGGGTTTGACTGAAAATCAGTTCCAAGGAAAGAAATCTGTACCTGAAGGCCGTTAGCAAGTCTCCAGAGGCCAACCCTTACAGTAGCTACTGACCCGTCTCTCCTCTGTATAATTTGAGCAGACTAGACCCTGATTTTTACTCATCAATTATGTTTTTAATTCATTAAGCATAAGCCTGTGTTTGATCATAATATCCCCTGGTATGAAGCTCTGGCCGAATGTGGTAAGAACACAAAGCCTGCTCTCAACTCCAGATGACGTAATCATACCGGTAGTTGTCGGCGATGGATTTTCTATTTGAGTTTGGTAGCCAGCCAGGTGGGTACTACAAAATACCCTCTACCATCGTGTTATGATTTCCTCACGATGTTTTCCTTTACCGAAACCTCGAGCCCTTTGCAGGATTCCAACCAGTTTCTTTTTTTAAATTAGGGTGTCCCATTTGAGATCAAACGGTTTAACATTCATGTTCGTTGAGTATGACCATCCTCTCTGTCATTTTATGTTCATTACATTGCTGAATGGTAAGGTCTAAACTCAAATCAGATAACCTACATTCAAGGTTCAGTCGAGCTGACCTTTATACCTGTACACCTAGGTATTGTACATTAAGGAGCCGTTCCATTATTGCTTTTATTTCGACGCTATAAAGTTCACAATCTCTTTTGAAGGATTCTTTTCAAATCTGTCGTGAGGAAACCACAAATAAAAGTCAGTGTAAGAGGTTACATGACGGACTAATAGATAACGTATCGCCTAAACTAATGGATCTAGAAGCATGGAATATTGTACAATAGTTCGTAATTATGAGAAATCAGAAAAGTCAACCCTTCAGGGAATAAAAGACGGTAGCTAAACAATGGCTTACAAATAAACTAAAATTTTGTCTCACTATCTCTCTTTCTAACAAAAAACATAAGAAAAGGAAGTAAGAAATGTTGTCCTGTCAAATTAGTCCAATGCTTGTTTTCAATATAAATTTAGTCGCCATATACGTTACGTCTAAATACCCGCAAATGAAGACGGCAAAGACTAATTTGACAGCTTTAAATATGTTCTATCCTTTTTCAATAATGTTCATGATGATAAAATTAGTTTAGTGCGATTTACAACAAATGTGACGTTATTTACGTGACCATTATCAGTATATTAGTTAAATCACGTTTTATAAGTATAAGGGGTCATGGAAAGCCACCTTTACTATTAACCTAACAACGGAATATCGACAAAACATTATCAAAGCTACCTGTATAAGTAGTAAACTAAAGAAGGCGGGTAGCATCCCCACTTCAAAGGGCCGCTTAACCAATAGCAGGCCGTGATTTTAAATTGAGAACGCGTGCCGATGCGTCGCTACTGTGTAACGTCAAAAATTGACATATCGTGGAACCAAAACATTTATATATAGCCTGATGTTTTCTTCATTCTGAAAAAATGCCATGCTGAGTTTCTTGCGGGAGTCATCTCAGTGTACCTATGTGTATTCCGAGCCGGTGGTAGAGTCAACGGTAACGTAAATAAGTGTCTTATCGGGCCTTAAAACTAGTAAATGTCTTTTTGATTCGTTTTTTTTTAAACATTTGTAAATATGTATTAATAGACTACACTTTAAACAATACATGCACAGTTGAGTGAGACTGAGAGGTGATGCCATTGGTCGATGGGCGGAATACTAGCAGTAGTACTATCACGCTATTATGTTGCGGGCGATGACGGTGATCAAGACAAAGTCGCGGAGTGAGTGTCCCTACGTCCCTACTTTACGTAAAAATTCCTGATGTGTCTGTCTCATTATTGTGTGTTTATCTTTTTTATGTATGAAGTCAAGTTATATTGACGGGCCTTGACGGGCCAGTTCGCGCAGTTGGTTAAGGTTCGCCTTACGCGCCGCAGGTCGTGGGTTCGATTCCCACACAGGACATGCATTTGTGTGCATGAACATGTCTGTATGTCCTGAGTCTGGGTGTAATTATGTATATTAAGTATGTATTTACAAACAAAAAGTAGTATATGTATTATATCAGTTATCTGGTTTCCATATTACAAGCTCTGCTTAGTTTGGGATCAGATGACCGTGTGTGAGGAATGTCCCAGGATATTTATTTTTCATAATAATGATAACCTACGACCGGGTCGCACACAATATAATCTCTCATTAATTGTTTCATTATCAGTGCCAGCATTTGGTATGTGTAAAGAACAATGACGTCATGGGTGGAATATGCGAAACTAGACAATTGTTCGATTTTTAAAACAAAGTTTTTTTTCACCTTTTGACACAAAGATCCGTGTTTTAAAACGAGCTCGTCAAGTTTTGAGTCGAGATTAAAACAAATGAATTTGGAACCTGGATCTTTGACAGAATGTTTATTTTCGATGAGCTCATCAACTCGATCTATTCTTGAGACATGACGTTTTATAATACAGGCCTGCGCGCAGAGAGCTCTCTTAAGTCAGCGCAATGGTAGGTACCCAAAACCTTCCTTAAAGAGCGTTTCCTTGGTGCGAGTTTTTTCTTCAGAGCAATTTCAATCCAAAAGTTTCCTATTAATACGATATAAAAGTATAAAAGGTCGCAACCATGTCTTACGGCCTCTTTTGTCGCGCATCATTTTTATTGCATTAAAAGGAAAACTGCATCAAAACAGCCGTTGCGTTTTATACTTTGTAAGGATAAAAATAAGATAGGTGTGGACTTTTCTGATATATTACTCGGTGCAGGTCACACGTAAAATCTCTTTTCTTGGTCTCCCGAAAGAGCCTTCATCATCATCATCATCATCAGCCTATAATGTCCCACTGCTGAGCACAAGCCTCCTTTCACAAATGAGGGTGAAACGGAATGGGCAATACTCCACCACGGGTGCCCACTGCGGATCGGTGGAGGTAGGCTAGTGGTCAACCTACTGCTGAAATGTTTCAAGCCGCCTAGGAGGCATCCAACTAGCTTAACGACTATCACAATTAAGTGATAACCGGGACCAACGGCTTTACGTGCTTTCCGAAGCACGGAAACGCTCGATTTGAAATACCACTAGGCGGTCACCCATCCAGGTACCGACCAAACGCTTAACTTTGCCGATCGATTAAGAACGGCTAATCATGAGCTACACCACGAGCGCTTCACCTGAAAGTACCTTAGTCTTCCATAATCTGAGCTATCATCAACAGTACCGAAGATAAATAAAAAACTACTACCATGATGAGTATGCAGTCTCAAAACGTAATAAAGGAAGATTTCTCGCTAAAATGTCAAGGTGAGTAACTATTGAATAGTTTTAAGCCGCATAACATAAATACGTAACATTTCTCTAAACTGCGTTATTTTTAGATATTTAAATGTGACAAATTTCATAATATTTTAACGTTTATCTGATCTGTTAGGAAGTGGATCCATGGAACACAAAGATTTATGTTAATTTATGAGGCATTTGAAATATCTTTGTTATTAAAAAAAATTATACCTAAAATCTAGTTAATTTTCATCTAGTCTAAGAAGATGAGTCATTCCAGCCTAGACTTATCAATAAAACTTCTCCCCCTCCATTAGTCCAAATCAAAACTCATTTATTCATAAAGTCAAAGTAAAAGTCAAAGCCATTTATTCAATTTAGGCCCCAGAAGGCCACTTATGAAGGTCACATTTTCTGAAGTTACCACCGGTTCGGAACTCGGCCTTCAATTGAGAAGAATCCGGCAAACTCAGCAAGGTTACATTTTTTTATGGCTTTTTTTTCCAAATAATTAACAATAAAAAAGATATACCTAAGCATAGAATACCTACATACAATTACCTATTAAATATTGATTAGGCCCAGTACATAAGGCTCTTAAAAAGTTACAATTGACTACCTGTTTATAATTAAAGTCTTCAAATTGAAAAGATTCCAGCAAAAATCTCAGCAAGACAATCTTTTTGCTGATCATTTTTGTTTTTAAACAAGCCCGCATATTTTTTTTTCGAAAACTTAATATTATAGCACCCTATATAATGATGCTTTCTAATGACATCACATCGCGACATTCAGTTGCGTGCTACACTGTCACAACTATACACGAATACCTATAAATACGTATAAATAACAAAAAACCACGATGGCGATTTTATCATAAAAATTAGGAATTAACTGACGCTTCATATTTTTAATTATGCCGTTTCATTTGTTTTGTTTTTTTAGTTACTGCTGTCTGACTTTTTAAGGAAAATAGCATAGATTTTTTTTACGTCTATGGAAAATAGTAGAAGCTAATTATAATCAAATTACATCTCTTTCTTACTAATTATTGAACAAGGCTTGAACAAGGATAGCATATATTTAAAGCTGTCGATGCCGTTTTCATTTACCGGTAAGAATGTTCACGATGGCCACGACTAGCCATCGTGACCATTCTTACTCTATGATCGTGACCAATATGGTCGCGATTAAAATTCACTTTGGAAATATATGTAATAGATTGGACTATTGTGACAGATTTTTTAAATATCATTTTCTTTACGTTCTTTGTTAGAAAGAGATATAGTAAGACTAAATGTGACTAAATTTTTGAACAACACAATCGTAATTATATCAGATTTACAAAAATTATGTCAAAAAATTAATAAAAAATGATAATAGCTAATGACTATAACAGGTGGAAATTTCGAGATGGCATATTTTCAAAACCTGTGTTGGATTAGTCATGCTGAACAACTTTTACCATGGTACCAATGGTGAATTCTCAAAAAAAAAATAACTTTCCATAGTAAAAAAATTAACTTTCGTAGTTGCTCGTTTCCCTTGCTCGATCATAATGTATGAAAAGTAAATTTTTTTTTTTTTCTGTATTGATCCCATAGTAAAAGTTGTTCAGCATGACTAACCCAACATAGGTTTCGAAAATATGCCATCTTGAAATCTCCACCCAGTATAGTTTTTTTTAACAATAATTTTTTAATCATCTAGTAATTTTTATTTCAGCATTTTTTTTTTATTCGCCCTCCACCTCTTTATTTCTAACTCGTGCCTGACTGATTCACCCGAGCGAAGCATGGATATTAAAACTAGCTAACAAATTAATAACCTTGGCATTGTACCTTCAATTACTCAGTGTGACTACGGTGACTTTGGACTTGTCTTATATACGCTTTCAATGGAAGAATCCAAAGTGTAGTAAAGCAGAAAATAGAGTTTTTTTCCTTGTGCAAAATTTTGTAGAAGGCCATTTTTTTACTGAGTTTTGTATTGGTAAAAATTCATACAGCAATACAGCGTGTCAAAAACGTGTGTATTTTATAAAGTAACAAGTTTCTAAGACTGTGGGTTTATCCGCGTTCCCGAAATAAAAAAAAGAATGTCCTTCTAAATTAATCATGTCCATTTAGATCCTTCATGATACCATAGCAAAATTAAAACATTAATAAACAAAGAATAGTAACAAGTCGAAAGTTTAAGTGCTCTTCGCATGTAATCCGTAACAACATGGTTGGAACTACTGAAGTGACGTTATTGCATTGAAAGGGCGGGCGGGCTTTGTCATGATCAAATTACAATAAACATACACATCCTCTTGGCTTTATACAGGTAACACATTGGCAATTCCCTGATTGCTAAGGCGCCTTACCATCAGGTGGATTATATGTATGCATGTCAGCCTTCTGCCAAGAAAATAAACTCAATCATATAAGATTACAGGGGCTACTAGATCTTCCTTGATTGCCTTCCTAGATACTACCACTGATTTCTAACCCACACAATGGCGAGGCTGGTCCTGCGTATAGTTCTAAGAAGTTTCACATAGTAGACATGTTTTGGTATGATAATGGTATAAGTAAGATGTGGTATGGTAGCTCATCTTGAGGAAGGAACACTGGCACCCCCCGCGAATTTATCCTCGCCCAGCGTCGTCGCTCGCAGAGGAAAGTTGTGATAGTATTTCCGTGTTCTGTGGTAATCCCCGTCAACCGAACAATGGTCTCTCCTAGTATTTATATGCTCTGTGGCCTCACCGCTTGCTGCATGTGTGTGTGTGTGATAGCATAGCTACTGCTTGTATGACGTGCTTAGTGTGTACTCTAGGTACTATCCCTCCCCGCATCACATCTGTCGCAGCCAATGCACGGTACTGCTACAGCAGTCAGCTAGTCTATCAAGTCATCGTTGTTAGGGGAGGCTCGTGCCCCAGCAGTGACGTGTTCAGCTACAGACGATTATTGAATATGATAATATGGTCGGATGAGTACTTCTCTCAAATTCTTTGTGTTTTAGCCATAGATTTTTATAATTATAAGGCGCCGATCCCACAGAAAAGAGTTCTAGAGTTCCGCATTCCGAGTTCCGCGTTGACTGTAAGCTATGTGGGGCCTTTGAAAGTAAAAAAAGTGTATGATGTGCGATCAGTAGCGAATATTGTAGAACTCTAGAACTCTAGAATGCTTGCTGTGTACACAATAGTTAACACGGAATGCAGAACTCGGAACTCTAGAACTCTCTCTGTGGGATTGGCGCCTAAAAGAAGAGTCATATTTAAACACATTTTTGTAATGACATTGCTATTGATATCAATATTACATTTGAAAATCCATGTGATGTGTTCTGGCAGCTAAACATCAGAGCCAGTGGTGCCGATTCTGTTGTAAATCGCACTAAACTAATTTTAGACACATTTCATCTCTTTCTTATGAACATTATTGAAAAAGGATAGAACATATTTTAAGTTGTTTATTTATTTAGGCGTAACCACGATAGATGGCGACTAAATTTATATTGAAAACAAGCATTGGACTAATTTGACAGGACTAAATTTCTTACTTCCTTTTCTTATGTTCTTTGTTAGAAAGAGACATAGTGAGATTAAAATTAGTTTAGTTGTGAACAACAGAATCAGGGCCAGTGCCTTCCTAGGCTTTGTGTGATTACCACCTTCGTTCAAGTCTCTAACCACGGTGAGATTGTGGTCTAAGAATATCCTAATATAAAAAACTATGGTGCTTTTGATTTTGTTGCAAATCGCACTAAACTAATTTTATTCACATACATTTCTTTTCTTTTCAAGAAATTGAAAAAGGATAAAAAAAAATTGAAGCCGTAAAATTAGTCTATGCCATTTCCATTTACGAGTCGTGGCTATTTTTGATGGCGACTAAATTAACAAGCAATTTGATTAATTTGACTTGACTAAATTTGTGATATTAGAAAGCTCAGATATTAGAGAGTACAGAAATTCTGTACTCTGAGTAACAAAGAGATATAGTTTTATTTTTTTCCTTTATGTCCGTTTTGTTTTATTGTGATCTGCAGTCTCTACAATGAACAACATTTTTGGCTGCTTTCGCTGGATAATTAGGCGTCATGTATTGAGAATTTGAGAGAGATCCAATAATCTCGTTCCTCATCGGTTGGCTGATTATATTGGAATCGGTTGTGTAGGCTAGTTACACTGTGCCGTTTCAGTCTAGTGAAAGAGATGTCTCCCGAAGATGTAAGGGCATTGGCCATTTTGTTTGGATGATTTGAAAGTCTGTAGATATATCATTCATAATTTACTTTTCGTTGTACCTTTAACTCATTTTATTTTGTAATTTTATTATACGATTTTTAAATTTTGAATTTTAATATAGATTACGAAATAAAAAAAAATATTTCGTAATCTGATAAGCAGTACAAATGTCCGAGGGCCGAGGGCCTGGTGACCTGTAAAACAGGGTATCCTAGTACAGGCACCAGTCTCTCATAAAGGAGTACTTAAGACTCAATAAACTGTAAAATTGTAATGTTCATTGTTATGTATACCTTTATGTAGAGAAATAAATACATTTTATTATTATTATTATTATTATAATCCTTTCCAAACGATTTCCTCTCTGACGGTAGATATTTTCAAGTCCTGGTACATGTATTTATTGCTAACTTCCATGGTATTTGAAATATCATTATTTTAATAATCAATGATATCTATATAGTAGAGCAATGATATCTATATAGTAGAAAGAGATATAGTAATAATAAAATAGTTTAGTTTGTAAACAACAGAATCTGAACCACTATCTAAGTAGCAGAACTAGCCAAGGTCCATAATTGACCTTTAAGTATATTCATCTAAAATCTGACCTAACGGACAACTAAACTAACATTTTCAAATCTCAGACAGAGACAGCAACACACTGTCTAACAAGAGTGAAAAGGGCGGACTATCTCATACAAACATCACAATATAAGCTAATTCCCACGTAAGAATAAGAAACAATGCAAGAATACAACAAAACGAACAAAAGTACACCATTGTGGTCGTCCCACTAACATTTGATTAAATACGGTACGCAATTGTAAATTCACATGTTGAACACCTGCTGAGCTACTTACATGTTCCCAGTTTGAGTTGGTTTTGAGTCTGTACTTTCATTATTATGGAGTAAGAAAAAAAGTTCTTCTAAAAGGGTGTGAAGAGATTTTTGCAGGGTCGGCAACGCGCGAGTTGTATCGCTAGTCTTGCAAGCGCCCACAGGCTACGGTAACCGTTCCGCTTACCAGCAAACGGGCCGTAGGCTGTTTACTACTATGATAGTATAAAAAAGTAAGAGTCTTAAACAAAATTTTATCCTTAGCGTCTTTTTTTAGACCCAACTCAACAATACCAGACTTTTTTAGGACTTGAGCGTTAGTTGTCCATTTCTGAACAAGAAGCTATCTATGATTTAGTTATGGAACATTTGGGTAAATGTCCAAAACTCGCCGATAAATCTGGGCTGTCACTATACTCTATCTATATGAGAAGACCGCTGTTCACGTCATACACTCGTACACTCTTTAGATTTTGTTCCCCTCCAGTTGTCGATTTTTGGGCCACTTCAGTTTGCTGACTTGCCCGTGACTAAGGTCCTTATTAAAGAACGTGAATCAAAGTTCCAGTCAAGTTTTTAGTTAAGGTTAAGACAATTATATTGGAAACCTTACCTTACTTAATAGCATAAGGTTTAATTTTGATTAACATAATCTATTCTTGAGACTTACTTTAGTTTGGATTCTAGTTCTACAAGATGAAACGGAAAGGATCCATTACAGTAATCCACTTTTTTGGATTGACAATTTTATATTAATACTAGCTTTATAGCCCGCGACTTCGTCCGCGTAGATTATTTCTTTTTCCTATACAGGTCGTTGTTTTGGTCAGCGACGAGCGACGCAGGGTCGATAATACAAATGATACTGATGCTAAAAAAAATATAAAAAAAATACTTTATTTTTTTTAAATAATAAAAATAAAAAAATAAAATTTTGAAAATCATGTAATAAGCTAAAGTGTAGACATAATACTCAACGGGAGTACGAGGGAGTAAAGGGGTGAGGCGATGGCGGCTTGCGCCTAGCTCTAGTCTGTGCACGTGCCTAGTAACCATACTTTGCGGTAATTTTATTTCAAATTGAATAAGGTATTTCTCAACATATTTAATGGAATTAAGTCCATTTTTGGGGAATAAATATTTTGTACTACCGCTCCTGGATCGCTTGTCGCCGACCAAAACAACACCCTGTATATGAATCATTGTAACAATATAGAGCTTTATTCATGGCTATTGTCCGCCACTACGTGTGATTTTGAAAAAGTTCAGGTAGATTGAGAGCTCACATGCGAGGATGCCACATAAAACTGCCGCAAATCAACTCTAGCAAATTTCAGAGTTTTTCCTTGTGATTTATTAATAGCCATCGCGAAACAAACCTTAATTAGTAACTGTAATCTTTTAAATTCAAACGGAAGGTGATTTCGGATCAATGGTATAAGCGGCAAGAAGACTGTTTCTCCTCTGGCAGAACCAGTAAATATTTTGGCCTCAATAGCATTGCGGCGGAGAGCTGTTACTTGTAGTCTAGTACCACAGCACAATTTTGGAGGCCTTAACTCTCTTTCTCTCTATAGTCATTCCCTCATGTCTGAGGATCGTGGTCAGCATCGGGTTTGTTTCTAGAGCGGATGATCTGCCTCCACCGGTTTCTGTCCAACCCGTCCCTTACGACCTTGTAAAACTTAGAGGATAAGCCTTTTACTTGATCAGACCATCAATGACCACGTAGTCGTTTTCCTTCCGTGTTCCCAACTATGATCAGTTTTTCTAAACTTTCATCACCTTTGCGCACCATGTGGCCGAAATACGAAAGAATACGTTGGTGGCATATGGTGGACAATCGGGTTTTAATTTGGAGCTGCGATAGGATTGATGCATTGTTGCGTTTAGCGGTCCCAGGTATTTTCAACATCCGTCTCCAGCATCACATCTCGAATGCATCAATCCTTTTTCTTTCTCGGGCCAGTATAGTCCACGTTCCACTCCATACATGAAAATGAGGAATACCAATGCTCGTACTAATCGGATCTTTGTTTTAATACCGATTCCTCTCTTTTTCCAGATGTTGTTTAGGCGAGTTATTGCATCCTTTGCTATTTTAATACGCCAATACCATAAGCCGAAATAATAAATTTTGTAATATTCACTCCGAAAATAAAGAACTTCATATACTAAATTTAATCCCCCTTTTCACTCCTTATGGGTTCAAATTCCAACAACACCGATATTCGTTGCGTTAGTTTATAACCATAAGCTTAAATAATAAATTTTGTGTACTTCCATACACAAATTTATCCACCTTTTTAGCCTTTCGGGATCGGAATTATCAAAAATGTTGAGGCACATATAATTCATTTTCAATTGTCAGCCTAAACACAAAATTTTAAGGTCTTAACTTCGAAACTGATGGACTTTAATATAAACTTGCATCCCCTATTCTACCCCCTTATGGATGAAATATCCAAAAATCCTTCCTTAGTGGTTGCCTACACTGTCTAATAATATATTAAGTGACGTTTACTTTGAAACTGAACGACTTACATACATCCCATACCTTTTCACCTTGTCGGGGGTGGAATTGTCAAAAAAACTGAAACATTTATAAATTAATTTTCAATCGTCAGCCTAAATAAATTTGAAGATCCTAACTTCATAACTGACGGACTTTCATAAAAATTTTCATCCCCTATTTTACCCCCCTAGGAGTGGAATTTCCAAAAATCCTTCCATACTGAATACCTACACTGTA
Source organism: Polyploca ridens (assembly GCA_951394255.1). Lineage (NCBI taxonomy): Eukaryota > Metazoa > Arthropoda > Insecta > Lepidoptera > Drepanidae > Polyploca > Polyploca ridens. The sequence continues at coordinate 21,066,057 of OX596243.1, forward strand.
TTATATTAAATTTAGTGAAATTTACTGTGGAATTGAAGGACTTGCATACACAACTTCATCCCCCGTTTCTCCCTTTTGGGGGTATAATTATTACAAACGCTGACACAACTATACATTTATTTTCAATCGTCAGCTTAAACACAAAATTTGATGATCCTAACTTCAAAACTGACGAACTTGCATACAAACTGAAATCCCCTATTTTACCCACTTAGGGGTGGAATTTCCAAAAATCCTTCCTTAGTGGATGCCTACACTGTATAGTAATACATTGAGTGAAGTTTACTTTGAAATTGAAGGACTTGCAATGACTTGCATACAAAACTTCATCCCCCTTTTCCTCCCTTCGGTGATGGAATTATTACAAACGCTGAGATATCTATGCATTAATTTTCAATCGTCAGCCTAAACACAAAATTTGAAGAGCCTAACTTCAAAACTGACATACTTAAATACAAACTTTCATCCCTTATTTTACCCTGTTAGGGGTGGGATTTCCAAAAATCCTTCTTTAGTGCATGCCTTCACCGTATAATAATACATTAAGTGAAGTTTACTTTGAAATTGAAGGACTTGCATACACAACTTCACCCCCCTTTTCCTCCCTTCGGTGGTGGAATTATTACAAACGCTGAGATATCTATGCATTAATTTTCAATCGTCAGCCTAAACACAAAATTTGAAGAGCCTAACTTCAAAACTGACATACTTAAATACAAACTTTCATCCCTTATTTTACCCTGTTAGGGGTGGGATTTCCAAAAATCCTTCTTTAGTGCATGCCTTCACCGTATAATAATACATTAAGTGAAGTTTACTTTGAAATTGAAGGACTTGCATACACAACTTCACCCCCCTTTTCCTCCCTTCGGTGGTGGAATTATTACAAACGCTGAGACAACTATACATTAATTTTCAATCGTCAGCCTAAACACAAAATTTGAATATCCTAACTTCAAAACTGACGAACTTGCATACAAACTTTCATCCCTTATTTTACCCTGTTAGGGGTGGAATTTCCAAAAATCCTTCTTTAGTGGATGCCTACGCCGTATAATAATGTTGGGGGCTATAATGACTAATAATGACGGGCCAGTTGGCGCAGTTGGTTAAGGTTCACCTTACGCGCCGCAGGTCGTGGGTTCGATTCCCACACAGGACATGCATTTGTGTGCATGAACATGTCTGTATGTCCTGAGTCTGGGTGTAATTATGTATATTAAGTATGTATTTACAAACAAAAAGTAGTATATGTAATTATATCAGTTATCTGATTTCCATAGTACAAGCTCTGCTTAGTTTGGGATCAGGTGACCGTGTGTGAGGAATGTCCCAGGATATTTATTTATTATTTATTATTATAATACATTTAGTGAAGTTTACTTTGAAATTGAAGGACTTGCATACACAACTTCCTCCCCCTTTTCCGTCCTTCGGTGGTGGAATTATCACAAACGCTGAGATAAATTTATATTAATTTTCAATCGTCAGCCTAAACACAAAATTTGAAGATCCTAACTTCAAAACTGACGAACTTGCATACAAACTTTCATCCCTTATTTTACCACCTTAGGGGTGGAATTTCCAAAAATCCTTCCTTAGTGGATGCCTACACCGTATAATAATACATTTAGTGAAGTTTACTTGAAATTGAAGGACTTGCATGCTTAACTTCATCCCCCTTTTCCTCCCTTCGGTGGTGGAATTATCACAAATGCTGAGATAACTACACATTAATTTTCAATCGTCAGCCTAAACACACAATTTGAAGATCCTAACTTCAAAACTGACGGACTTGCATACAAATTGTCATCCCCTATTTTACCCTCTTAGGGGTGGAATTTCCAAAAATCCTTCCTTAGTGGATGCCTCCACTGTATAAGGTATCTTTGTGCAAAATTTCAAATCTCTAGGTCCAGCGGTTTGGGCTGTGGGCTGATATATCAACAATCAGTTTATCATTTTATATATTAAGATTAGCAAGTGACGCAAAATAATAAGGACCATTGAGCGGTGACATGTTGGTAATGAATTTAATTCAATAAACTTGGAAGCAAAAATTTGTTATGAATTTTTGAGTAATTTATTTTGAGCTGAAACTTTTAATAGTGTCCTGTACCCGATTTAGTCTTCACTTTCGGAGATATATACCCTTTTCATAACACCCATTATAATACAGGATTATGTCTCTTTTTGACCAGGATTATTATGCATAAACACTAAAGCGGTAATCAATAAATTTATTCATATTAAACATACGTATGACATTTGTTATGTAGATTCAGTAGTTTATAGTCAACTCAACCAACTCTAAGACACTGATATATAAACTTTTCAAAGAAAATTATGCAAATAAGGGAAGATAGTAATGTCAATGAAAGTCACGCATTCAATAATGTATTAATTTCCTTATAATGCTTGCCACGTTAGAAAAGTTCACATCGTGATTGTATTTTCTAATGATCTAGAGTAGAAACTTCATGGTTACGCGTTTTTTACATACTAAAATGTCGATTAGCATCTTACCTATTCTATTTTAGGTTGCAGAGCATAGCCAAAATAGTGATGGTATTTGGTCGTATTGTAGAAGTCGCTCGGGGCCTACCATCAACTCTTAGACCTGTAGAACGCCGAGTTCAAAACTCAGTCTGAAGAATGGATCGTGATAGTCGAAAATAAGCCTAATGTCATTGGTGCCGGTTCCAAATTCAATTGTTTTAATCTCGACTGATTGATGTGCCAGAATACAGAGCTTATAGCGATTGAACTTTACCTAAACTGAATTGTTTTTCTGTAAAATGTCACTTTTGCCATACATTCTGACGCCATTTGATACAAAACGAATCAGTTCAGTCTCAGTTGATAGCAATAAAAGTTGATGGTAAGGTGGTTGAGCTGGTTGTGGCTAGATCAAAGTGGCCGAACCAGTTCTGTATAATACACATCATATTTATTTGGTCAAAGTATAGAGGAAAGATATCTTGGTAATTCTACTCGTACCAATGTAATATATGCGAAAGTGAGTTTGTTTCCTCAATGGCACAACCAATCGCGATGAAATTTGACAGGCAGGTAGATCATAACCTGGAATAACATAATAGGATACTTTTATTTCAGGAAAACTATATATCCCCGAGAACGCGGATGAAATCCCGGGGCTAAAACAAGTAGTGAATAAAGTGATGCTGATGAATTTGATGTAAGCGATAAAGGAATATTGTCTAAGATATTCTGAGGTCTTACGTGCACATCACTAGCTACAGACCATATAAATAAAATTACTTTCTGTGAAGGACTATCAGTGTAGTCTTTCTATAAATACTTGTATTCAAATACATTATATTCAAATAGACCTTCGCAGGCACCTATGAATAGCCTGACTCTAATACCGGTTCAGAAGATACAAACACTTCAGCTCTATAATACAAGTATAGATATAGGTCTAGTTTATAAGAAACATTCACATGATCTTTCGTATAAGATAACATCGTCAATGACATTGGTGCTTATTCTGTTTTTTACGAACTAAACGAATGCAGTTTCACTATATCTCTTTCTAATAAATAATATTAGATAAAAATATCTTGGCAAATTAGTCCATTTACTTATTTTCAATGTGAATTTAGTCGCCGTCAAAATTAGTCACGACTATTTTCCCGACCCTTCCCGACTATGACAATAGCATCAACTAATTTGACTTCTATAAATATTGTCTATACATTTTTTAATGTTTGTAAGAAAGAGATAATTATAGTGATACTAAATTAGTTCAGTTTGAAAACAACAGAATCAGCACGAGTGACTTTACTTTACCCATATCACTAGACCCTAAACTGAATCCTAGCGCTATCAAATCAAAATAAGCAATCACAATTTCCTCAACACATCGTTCGACAATAGAACACAAATGGATAATGACAGTCCATCCTGGTTAATACCAGAAATAAAGTCCATTTTAGTGGTTACATATCGGCCATTGTACAGTCATCTAGGGACCGATTTGTTATGTCAAACCTTATGCCTTGACATCGTTCACATCGCAAGTGGTGATTGGTCAATTTATGTATCATACTCCTTGAGTACTAACGCAGTTGAGAAAAAAGTTATAGGATATAAGGAAAGGATTTTTTATCCAAGAAAAAAGAGATGATATTAGCAAGAAAGGAGTGAATGCTGATATAACAGATAGAAAGGCAGAATGGAATGAGTGTATATATTGCGTCGACCCCAAATCATTGGGAACAGGGCAACTAGATGATCTTTCTTTGCAGAAACCATAAAAGATCCTTTATAGTACGTGCTTTACTGATTGCCTCCCTCATGCTGATAGCTGTCAATAGCCGTGGTAGTGACTTCAAATGCTGTGGCGAAGATTGTGGGTTCTTAATACGAGCATGAGCTTTCGTTTAAAGAAAACATTGGAGCTTTTTCCGTTAAGTTACAAACTAAACTAATTCAATCTTACTCTTTATCTCTTTCTAATAAAAACCATAAGAAAAGGATATAAGAAATTTAGTTCTATCAAATTAGTCAAATTGCTTGTTTTTGACGTGAATTTAGTCGTCATCAAAATGGTCACGACTTGTGTCCCGTAATTGACAATGGCATCAACTAATTTAGCTTCATATATTTTCTTTCGATGTTTGAAATAAAGAGATGTGAGATGTTTCAGTGACATTTCACTTGGCTGACTTGACATCCACCAAAGAGTCTTCAAACTAATTAAAATTCAGTTTGGAAGCCTGTCGCCAGATTTGACCCCGGGGGCTCTAGTGCTAGAGAGAAGTGAGTATGCAAAATATGAGGACCGAATTTTTTTTTTTTTTTTTTTTATATTTAATGGGTTTACGCTTGACCGCAATCCCGCCTGATGGTAAGCGAAGATGTAGTCTAGGGTGGACCGCGCGTACCCTTAAGATGCCTGTTCACTCTGGCCTTGAATATACCCATGTTATTAGTGTCTGGAAACACGTTGTCCGGGAGAGCATTCCACAGCTTGGCCGTGCGTATAAGGTAAGAGGAAGCAAAACGCTTGGTACGGCAAGACGGAATGTCGACGACGAAGCGGTGGAGACCCTCCCGACGCCTAGTGGTCCGATAGAAGAACGGGGATGGGGGGACAAGATTATGGAGTTCCTTATCGCATTCTCCGTGGAACAATCTGTAGAATACCGTCAAACTTGCAACCTGACGCCGATGATCCAGGTTTTGCAGTTTCTTGCTCGTTAGGTCGCTATCGTCGATTATCCTTCGAGCGCGTCTATCTAACGAGTCCAAAGTTGCAAGTTGATATTTGGATATTTGGATTTACTAGTGGATTTACGTTGAGTTGCCTAACCCATCATAGAAGAACCTATCATCACTTTTATCATTAACTATAAATTATGACTGAATCATCATAAAGAAAATTACCATAAAGTTTACCGCCAAGATCTATAATTATTAATCTTTGTCTCAACGAAAATCCACTGGTGGAACTCGGTCCTCATTTTGCATACTCAACTCCTTACAGCGCCTGTACTATGTATCAGTATTTCAACATCAGTACTTCAGTCCTTTGTATGACACCTTTGGCTATACAGGATTATTTGTAATCATACTTTTTTTTTCGATTTCTGAGTTCGCCCCTGAATAAAAGGTTTTCATATTCTTGCGTACTTTCACCCATTAAAATACTGCAGATGAACTACAAATAATGCTGTGTAATATCAACAAGAATATGGCCAAGTGCAAACTTACTAAAGTGAAAAACCCCATAAACATAAGACGGTTGATAAACAAACAAATAAAACTTGCTAAGCAGCTTTAAAGTTCTTGCCTTTTCAAAAGCTCATGGCTAAAAATAGACGGGCTTCGTCGTAGGGCATATCTAAATAGTGACGTGTCACTTTTACAATGTAGCTTTTTGTCTTTGGAATATATAATCAACGTGAGTCATAGGTTAGTCTTATTTATAATAATGTAATATTAACTCACGTGTGTTAGTTATGCAAGTTTACTGTAGCTTTGTTTTCGCTCCTGGTTTCACCAGTATTTTGCTTTTTAGGGTTCCGTACCCAAGGGGTGCCAAGCGAGACCCTATTCATAAGACTCCGCTTGCGTTCGTTTGTCTGTCAGTGAGCTGTATCTCATGAACCGTAATAGTTAGACATTTGAAATATTCACAGAATGTGTATTTCTATTGCCGCTACAACAACAAATAATGAAATTTAAAATTGAAGGGGTCCCCATACAAGAAACGTCTTCTGTTGGTGTTTTTTTTTTGTTGCACCTATTATTCATTTCAAAGTAAATTTGAGTAAGGTAACATTATTATTATTATTGTACGGAACCTTCCGTGTGCAAGTCCGGCTCGTCCTTGGCCGATTTTTTTATTTAGAATTACTATTTATCTCGTACTTCTCTTCATTTCAAGTTACCGAACTGCTAAAGTTTTGTATTAACATATACTGGGTGTAACAGAAAGGGTGTATCCATCCGAAAGGGGTAAATAAAGACTACATCAGGTACAGTAGTACCCAACTAATATGGCTTACCGATGTACCTGCGCAGAAGATACATATTCGAAGCGCGGGAAACGCTATTGGTCGGCAGCTGCCGCCATGTTAGCGCGCGCCGTGCGGAGGGGCGTGACTTGCGAGTGAGACGGAACCAACAGCTGCAGTGTATTATAAACCTAGTAGTATTGATCTAAGGTTGATTGTAAGTTTTAAGCATTCTTTCGTTAATCTTCGGGGCCATACTTTCTTTTCTGTGCGAACGAAGAATCACGACGCGCTATATCAATTGGGTACTACTGTACAGACTTTATAAAAAGTATCCACTCAAAATAAATTACTCATATTCTTGCTTCCAAGTTTATTGAATTAAAATCATAACATGTCACCGCTCAGTGAGGGTCACTATCATTTTGCGTCACTTGCTAATATTAATATATAATTTTCTCTTACGCGAGCTGTGCGCCTAGAACCAAAAAAGTGGATTATTGAAATGGATAATGAATGGATGGTAGTCAAAAAGTAATAAAATATTTTTATTCATTTCATAAGTGTTTAAGACTCTAATACCGGTTCAGAATGTTTAATAAATACCAATACAAATAATAATTACCTACATCAAAGCTAAGGTTAAAGGCATATTTACTGTAGGCCTGTAACCTGTCTGGTTCGGAAACCTGCTGAGAAAAACTGGTAAGAATCTCACCAAGATTTTAATATATTTTTCGGACCATCTAATCATTATTTTTAAATGAAAACATGTGTTTAACATTGTTCCGTATTTAATTTCAGGTTTTTCATGGTTCATCTAAACAAGTAGATACTTATCGGCATAACAAATTATTAATTTAGTATAACAATCGCAATGTGTTTGCCAAATCATATTGTAACAATGATTCCACATAGATTAACCGGTCCCCTCCAACACTATTATGTCTGAAGAGGTCGGCATAGCTATCAGTACTGACATAAGTACTCAGTACAATACATTCAAAGGTTTCAACCTAAAGGAACGTCAAGGAACTACCAAAGTATGGAGGTGCAAGATGGATGACACCTTCATTCAAAAGGAAAGATCTTCCGCTTGTACTATTAATTATTCTGTGCTTCCGCTAGGCTGGACTATCATGCCTGGGGACCGCGGTCCATATTGGATACATACTGTACATATTGGATAGTTGTTTATATTATGCAGATCGCTGAGAAAACTTCAATAGCGCGATGCAGGATGTTGTGGCGCCATCTATCTTACTATGTGTGAACTATCTCAGTGTATCATAGATGGCAGATAGATGTCGCTACCAAAGAGATCCTGCAGTAGAATTTTAGAGCCGGTTGTCTTCTTCTAGATCGGCAACATGTTAGTAATCCCCCTGTTTGATCACTTACCATCATGTGTATCACGTATAAACATAAAAAACAAATATTTACATTCGCCATGAAATGCGGGCTTTATGCCCAAAGAACAGAAAGATGGACAAAGCCAACATAGGCAGGTCTAGAGGGACTAGGAGGAAGAAGCAGACCCAAAGATCACTGTACTGATGACACACAAAATTGCGGTCAGGAACTTGATAGAGATAAATGGAGATAATCGTAGGAGGCCTAAACCGTAAGTGGGGAAAGAAAAAAAGAAGAAATTTGAAATTATGTGTCTATATGTGTATCCTATAATTACCACCCATTACAGCAGTACCCAACTGATAAGGCGCGTCGTGAATCTTCGTTCGCACAGAAAAGAAAGTATGACCCCGAAGATTAACGGAAGAATGCTTAAAATTTACATTCAACCTTAGATCACTACTACATATAAGGTTCAAAATACAGTGCAGCTGTTAGTTCCGTCTCAGTCGCAAGTCTCCGCACCAAAGCTCCGCACGGCGCGCGCTAACATGGCGGCAGCTGCCGCCAATAGCATTTCGCGCGCTTTGAAAATGTATCTTCTGCGCAGGTACATCGGTGAGCCATATTAGTTGGGTATTACTGTACGTTCGTATATGCCATGTCTTTCTATATGCCATGCGTACCAAATTTCTATACGATTGATTTTGCCGTTGAGGCGTCAATCAAACAAATAAACACAGTGGTGCCGATTCTGTTGTAAATCGCACTAAATTATTTTTTATCACACACATCTCTTTCTTACAAACATTATTGAAAAAGGATAGAACATATTTAAAGCTGCCAAATTAGTCTTTGCCTTCTTCATTTGCGGGTATTTAGACGTAACCGCGATAGATGGCGACTAAATTTATATTGAAAACAAGCATTAGACTAATTTGACAGAATTAAATTTCTTACATCCTTTTCTTATGTTCTTTGTTAGAAAGAGACATAGTGAGACTAAAATTAGTTTAGATGTATTATAGTACAAAAGAATCAGGGCCAGTGTCGCATTTATTATATTAGTGGTATAGTAGAATTTAATCTGGGACTTCTTATCTCAATCCGAACTGTGTTAGTACTCATCGATAGAAAAAATGTTTTTAACATACTCTGCTAAATGATATAAATACAGATGTCGAAATTAATGACGTACTTATTAGGTTAATGACGTCATTAATATGCAGAAATTAACGAAAGTTTATATGTCCGTACGTTATCACCCCGAATTTACTGATACAAATTTAGATCTAACAGACAAATATCATGCACATACGCAATGCAGACATGAAGAAATAACTATGAGTACAATAATGGAGGCAGTACAACAATTGTAACGAAATCATAATATTGATACTCCCTGTTTCGTTGTCGTCTTAGTAAGTAAAATAAGTACTTGACCAAGGGTGAAGTTTTGGCTTTGATGCTCTTTTAATATAATCTCACCATGGTAAGTGATGATGTGGCCGAAGGTGGTAAGAACACAAAGCCTACTAAAGGCAACTAATTCACAACTGCAGCTTTTTTCTTTATTAATTGGGCTTGCTTTTGTCCACTGACCCGCCTGACTGAGCTGCAGTAACAGTAGATGGTATGGTAGATGCCTGGTGACAGATTATCAAGTAGAGGTGGAAGACACTCAGGCAGGTGACAGTGCTCTTCCACCATGTACAATTGCTTCCTACAAATAATAATCCTCTATATTCTAGTAATACAATTTGCGGTGAAGTTGAAAAAACTGGATCAAAAACAAGGCATTTCCGACCAGTTTTTAAAGATTCACCAAAAAAAAACTGTAGATGTAAGCTGGGAATAAACCAAAAAAGAAGAGCTGATTTAAAATAATCAACCGGTTATCTGTATTTAGGGAAAATCCATGACCGTATGTTTGATTATTCGTTGTAACAGAGTAACAGGTTTAATCATTTTTAGCTATTGGAATAGATATAGTATAGGCAATTTTGCGCACGCACCCTAGGTACGTGATTGAAATCGGGGGAGTATAGGTATTAAAAAAGAATTTGATTCCTGCAAAAAAAAACTTTATCCAATCAAATAGTAGGTAATTTATTCAGTTTAGAACCTGACAAGGCTACAGTTGACTCTACCACCGAACAAATTCATTGACCGGTAAAATCCAAGATTTTCTGTCAGCAAACAAGCATACGGCCCCCCTGGTGGTAGACGGTTACTGTAACCTTATGGGCGCTTGTGATGCCACATATGTTGCATCACAAGGAATGCTTGCAACACCCGGGGCATCACTCACGCGTTACCGACCCTTCCCCCCCTCCCCAATGTTCTCTGGCGACCTTACTCACGCGCAGGAACACAATAAAGTTATTTGGCTGCGGTATTCTGTAAGGTGAAGGTGACTCTACGTCTCTTAAAACTGTCCATCGAGGGCTTTAGTTAGTTTCATGACTCTCATAGCCTAGACTCTTCACGGGTGCTAGATGTTCAAAGGAGCATCTAGGAATAAATAAGAAAAGAATGAAGTTATAGGTTAGTTTATGGTTCGGATAGACATTCATGTTGTTTTTAACAAACATACAACAGGTTTTGAAATCCATACAATCACGAGCGATATTGAGTCACAGTTGTGATTTCGCATGATGATAGCTAAGCTATACTTGGGTATTATTAAACAATAAGTTACAATCGGTTCCACTGGTAAAACATCGTGAAGGAACTATAATAACCTGGTAGTAACCCGCTTGTCTGGTTACTAACCTCAAAACAAAATCTGTCGCTGATGACCTACTATAGTGTGTTCTAGCAGATGTACGAGAACTTTTAACCTTTAAGCCAATCACAAGCCTTCATAATAAAATAGCTAAATAATCGAAAGCCAAGCTAAGAAGTGGTTTTTGACAAAGGGTCTTGCCGCTTTATTTTTGCCTTTTTAATTGACTTAAAAAAAGAAGGAGGTTCTCAATTCGGTATGTTTTTTTAATGTTTGTTACCTCATCTCCGTCATATATTAACCGATTTGGAAAATTTTTTTTTTGTTTGGAAACCCTTCTAATGGGGCCAAACGGGAAGTGTAGGTACCTACACTACCCGTTTGGCCCCATTGTCATCTGGTCAGGATTTGATTACTTTTTAATGTACTTTGAAGTCTGGTTTTATAAAACAGCTTTTTTTTGGCTGTCGAAAGCGACCTATTAATCAGTTTACTCGCAGTTCCTTGAAGACTATTGTTTTCAAGTTATTGGAGTCGCGTCCCATCCAAGAGGTTTCAATTTGCTCTAGTTTAGTGAAGTCCACTAAACTCACACTAAACTAGACTTCTTCGTTATAACATCTTTGAATTCATGAAGGTCTCAAAGCAATAACTTCGCACCTTCATAAGATACGTACCTAGGTCCAAATTGAACATATCTTTGATTTTGACATTAAAGTTAGTTTACTTGTATGGTAAGTTCGAGTACATGAGTTCAAGTGATTGACTTCACGATAGAATGTATCGAACATAAAGTACATTTGTATTGCAGTATACGTCGCTTCCAAGTGATTCGTATAATGATACCTGTCCGGCATGACGATTGGATAATAACTGGACTTCAAGAAAGGCCTGTGACTATATGGGCGTTTGTTCACTGGATGTGAGACGTAAGCGAAGTAAAAATTGCTCTCCAAAATATAAGGTGAATCTTGTTTCAAGAGAATTCTTGTTAAAACATGTTAAATGAGGCGCGGCACTTATAACACCAGGGGTATCTTTCACGCGTAGCTGACCCTAAAAAAATCTCCAAAACATAATGATCACCAGCTCAGTGTTATGATGATATTATTATCCTTGCAGGATAAATCTCTTCTAAGTAAAAAAAGAGAAAATTAAGTAAAACATAGATATAATCCTCCTTATTACGTGAGATGGTTTAAAGCAAGCCTAGTAAAACACAGGATTTAAATATATTCCGTCACTTTCTATATAACAAAAAGAGCCGGGTCTATCTTAAAACCTGGGTTTCCAAAGACCTGCTCATGTAATAAGGAGGAATAAGCTTTGCCGAGATAGGTTTTACCTATTAGTTAAATCTGCATAAGAACAAAAAGATATCCCGATTCATATAATTATTTAGATTCAAAACAAAGAATTCTAAGGAAATATACAATGTCTATGGTAGCTTTTTCCAAAATAAACTCCGATATTATTTTAATGATTCTGAAAAGAGTTTTATTTAACTTTATAGCCATAGCCTACTCCTTGGTATCGAAAAAAAAATTATTCCAAAATGTCACTTTGACAGCAAACAATAGAGGAAATCGGGGAAAGCTCGGCAAAATAGCAATCAACTCTAAATAAGTACATATCGGTGTGACATTTACTTCGACACGATTATACCTACTTGAGGTAGCAAAGCTCCAAAGTCGTGCTTAAAACCTTTGTAAAAGTGCCCTTTTGATATTTAAGCAGTTATGGAATGAGCAAAGACTTCAGAATGTATGAAAAAAGAGACATTTGACAGAAACACATTTCAACTTAAATATAACATACTTATAGTTACCTTTTCCTCTAACATAACCTAAGATATGAAAGACCACAAGGATTCGCTCCTATGGTTAGGTAGGTACCTACTCATTATGACAATTCATAATGGTATCATAAAATGGTATATTACGGTAGTGGTAAATTATTGACATAAAAACAAGTCTGTTAGCTCATAAGTTATTTGAAAAGCTAGGTTTTAGACAAAAGGACACCCTTCATTATGTCCTTATACTTTTCTTATTATTTTATAAGGTGACCTGGCATTGTTCTATTTAAAAAAAAACCGTGATTGTGTAGCGATAATTTTATATAATTACGCCACGCAATATTGTACCTTATAGTATGGGAAGATCGGCCAATTATAACAAGTTAACCTTTTTTTTAATTAATGCAGACGCAGAGCTAAAAGTTTAAAACAGATAAAATATTTTAAGAGATTCAATAAAATAGATGAATGAAATTATCAATTAATAAAAACCTTAGTAATCAGGATTATATTTGCTTTATTTATTTTGGTAAAATTAAATTAAAAATAAAAATCTCTTTAAAATAATTTATTTTAACCCTTCTCCAAACCAATGCTGACAAAAACTTAAAAACAAGTATTTAAAAAATGGAATAAGTTTTTTTAAAGTCTGATAGTTCCGATATATTTATTCAGCATGTATAAATAATATAAATGAATGCATGCGTAATAGGTTGTACCTACACCTATACAGCAAAGAAAGGCAAGTACTTACTCAGAGGAGACAAATCCGTGATCACATCCATTTTCCCAGAATCACTATAGCAACAGCGTCGAATGTTTTTATTTTCACTTTAAATGGATGTTTTAATCTGTCACCCATTTCTTTGACACTATTTTGTCACACTTTTATCGAAGTTTTCAATATTTTTATAAGGATACATAATTTAAAACACTAATAACACGGACAGGTCAAATCAGTGTCACCGATCGCGCATTTTTCCGTGTTTATGATACAATCGTAGAACTATCACATTGGTTTCATTCAACCCGACACAGGTCTCGAATAACAATCACACGAACAATAAACTGAACTGTAAACTTATTCTATCCACCACTGTAATCGATACACACGAGATAATGTTATATTTTGTGTCGTCGAATTATGAGGATTGACACGATAAAATACCCTTTTTTTCTCCAAATACGCACGACACAAAAACACTGGCTGGCGAAACGTCACTGAACTAAACAGGTTTTATTTTTTTTTCGCCTCTCGAACGAGTTGCTACTTTACCACGTGATAGGTACAATGGATTTCTTATACGAAGTACACCAGTTTGTCACTAGATGGCACGCAACCACGTTGTGAATTAGCGGGAAATATAATTAAATTTTCCGGGCGGTCCGTATGGTTTGCGCGTCAAACTAACCATGAAAAATTGGCATTAAGAATTCTAGCTGAAATGAATTTCATTTTTATGTTGATTACAATAACAGCTGATAACACAGTTATGTGTGTTAGTTAATCATTCATATTTTTATTATATCAGCATCTTTGTATGTTGATTTTTTTATAATAAAAATTACACTTGTCGTTCATTTATAAGAACTGTTAGAACGTAACACTTAAAAGAACTGATTAAATATATTTGCGTATTAAATATAATGCGTCTTATAGTAGCTACTAGCTAATCAGTAGTAAACTTTTATACTTCAGTGAACCCGCATAGAGCGCCGAGTAGTAGAGCACCCGAGAATCTCCAAATATTTTATTTAATTTGCTATAACGAACGCAGTTTAGGGTTTAAAAAAGATTGTGCTTTTATGTATCTTTTTTTTTGTATACAACTAAGTCGGTAAACAAGCATACGGCCCGCCTGATGGTAAACGGTTACCGTAGCGTTTCGACCTATGTTACATCGCGTAGTTAAGTTATAATAAACTCTACATATTATGAATTAACCCATGAATTGAAAGTGGTAGAATCAATCAATTTGTAACGTTCATAACTGCATTATCAGAGCCTAAACTGAATGAATGAGTTTGATCCAGTTTGCAAAAGTTTATAAAGTAACTAGGTCTACTATTTTTGAAAATATTTATGTCACGATAAAAATACCGCTATAAAACAAGTTTTAGCCTGCCCACGACATTAGCACAGTGTTTTAGGATTATACAAAGTCTAAATAATGAACACACCCTGATGTTCGTTCAACATAAGGTAAATCATCTTTTAAGATCATTAATAAAAAATTCATAGGTCTAGCTAGAAAGTGGTAGAAGTACTAACTAATATATTTATTAATTTAAAATATCTGAATGGTTCTTTTTTTCAAAGAATCTTATCGAACTATAAAACCCAAAATCCGTTATAAAATTAAATGGTCACATTTACCCAAACTCACCCTTAACTTCAAGGTCTAAAGTTCACTGACAACAAATTTCACAGTTACCATAGCAACGGAAACTGTCAACATAAGCTGAAAATAAAGCGCTTCTGTGGTAAGTTATTATTTTTATTTGATAAATTATAATTAAAATAACTAAAATCATTACTGTTGTGTAGAATTACCTAGTTTTTATATAAAGAAAGAAGGAAAGAAAGAAAATACATTTATTTGCCGCACACCTTAAAATGAACAACATAATATGAGAACGGTATAAAAAATGGAAATTAGTGTGCAGACAAATTGGCCACCAGCTCAGCATAATGCTGTGCACAGTGAGTACACAGCGCTGATTTTCAGCCGGCGCCAGTGGGACGTTTTGGTCATACGTCCGGGCAAGTGATAGACACCAAAGCAATTTGCAAATAATATAAATAAATACACATAATAATTGCACACATTGTATTATATATTTTTATTTATAGTTTGTTATTTATTTATTATTTAGCTTAGTTTTAATTTTTATTATTATTATAAGTCTTAAGTAATTTTATTGTAAATCTATTAAATAAATATATTGCATTGCACAGATAATTGCTTTTAAAATGTATATATTATTAACAACACACACATTCTGAATAAATAAATAAACTGGAAAACAGGCAAAATAATAAATAAATATCAGCAATGAATAACTGTCTGTGACGCACAAACTGTCAATTTAACTTTCTCACAAAAATAATTGGTTCACATTTTAAGCAGGTTATTGAGGGTGCTTAAATTATCCGTGAAATTTCTAGGACCCACGATATACTCTCGGTGTATCGTGGGTCCTAGAAATGTCAAATGTTACTGAACGCATAGGTACTGTTTGCGAGCTATCCATCGCACATTTTCACAAATTATCATGATTGTTATAAAATTGTATCATTCCTGATTAATTATGGCAGACAGACCTGCAAATCGCTACAACCACTGTTAAAGGCAAGTTTTATCTTTTCCAATCTTATTTCTGAAACAAAACGGGACTGTGCGGCACTGAGGATTAATCAATACTTTATTAATTTTATTATTATCAATTAAATTGGTCCTGACGCACCAAAAAATAAATTCTCAACGACAGCAATAGAAATAGAACCCACTCGCTAGTGGCGCACACTGGTGGCCACTTTTTACTATCATTGTAGTGATGATGTATCCAGTGATAGGAAAATAAGAACCTTAAAGGGAACATCTTAAGGTTTATTTCAGGAACAAGGTGTCATCAGACTCCAAAATGCCGGAGTTATTGGAACAGATGTACTGCTCTCAGCAGATTGTGATACCACCGAAATATCCATATATCCTTAAGAGATATTGTAAAGGTAAGGTAACTTAAATAAATAAATACCTGTTTGTAACTTATGCCTTCTTATCATAGACTAGCTGTCCCCGTCGTTCCCGGGATAATAAATAGCCTATAATACTCCCGGATAATGTAGCTTCCTATTAGTCAAAGATTTTTTCTAATCCGACTGGTGATTAGCGTATTTAAACAAACAAACAATAAAACCTCTTAAGCTATTGATAATAATAAATAATTAATTGATATAAATAAATAAATAATATCCTCGGACATTTCTCACACACGGCTAACTGATCCCAAACTAAGCAGAGCTGTACTATGGAAACCAGATAACTGATATATTACATATACTACTTTTTGTTTGTAAAAAATACATACTTAATATACATAATTACACCCAGACACGGGAAATACATGTTCATGCACACAAATGCATGTCCTGTGTAGAAATCGAACCCACGACCTGCGGCGCGATAGTTGGAATCTTAACCAGAGTCTTAGCCAACTGCGCCAATGGCCCCGTCGTATACTACAAGTACATACTAAATCTATGGTTCTTATACCATTAGTCTGATGGCAATGAGGTTGTATGAGGCGCTCTTTTTTATGTCAGACATTTTCCTCTGCCTGCGCACAATAACTTACCGAAGATTCATCGAAATCCATAGAGTATATTAGGCAGCCCGTCGCAACAGCTGCATCTAAACTCAACCCTATGATGACCTCCTACGCTAGTCGTTCGGATATTTCAAAGATGTCTTAGGAACGCATACATTTCAAACAGAAAACGTTACATAGTTACTATTACTAAGCTGCCATCTTCTTAGAGTGTGTTATATATGAGGAGTCATTGACGATTTTTTTTACAGCTGCAATCAAAACTCAACCCTATGACCTCCTGCGCTGGTCGTTCGAGTATTTCAAAGCGCTGTCTCAAAACCGCCCTCCACCAGTAAAGTTGAGACTTGAGTACCCTGTGTACAGCACTGAAGGAGGATTAACTAGGGGTTGCCTCAAGGTGTTGGCCAATCAGGTAAGCGCCTCTATTTCTTGGTAAAGCCGTTGTATTCATGTTCAAAACATGTACTCTTAAACAAAAATTGTGCCAAGACAGAAGTAAATAATTCTAATGATTTTTTTATAACAGCAGTCTTAAAATTTCGTTAATTCCTCACGTACAGTTGTCGAGCATGGAAGTGCTCCCCATATCAGTGGTCAAAGCAGCCTGGCAGGGCTTCTGCCTCGAACAGCTCGAGCTGAAAAGGATCTTGTGCCTTTGTGAGGTCTACCTAAGAGAGGACACTGTGCCTTTCCTCAAATTCATTGCGGTTGCTGGAGGTTTGTTGACAAAGGTAGGTCCAATGTTGTAACTTTTAGTAGACCAAAAAGAAAGAAAGTAAACATCATTTTGGACTGGACATAAAAGCACATTAGCACTGATAAAATTTGTGTTAGGCCAAAAAGACATCTTTACCGGATAATCAGCATGAGATATTGCAGTGCTGGTTATCGGATAGGATAGGACCAAAAGTAAGGCCACGGTCAAGAGATATTTATATCAGAAATCAGGCAGGTGTTCCATCTGATGGTGAGTGGTTACCGTTGCCTATAGACATTAGCAATACAGGGGTATTAACAATGTGTTACCAAGCAATGAGTGGTAAGTCAGTACCTAGTGATTTGAGAGGCAGAGCGTAGCGTTTATTCGCTCAAAGAGCAGCTCGACTGGGGAAGTACCTCCAATTTACAGAATACCGCAGTCGCTAATACTCATTGGGGAGGTGGGAAGGGTCGGTAAATCGTGAGTAGCGCCGTGTATTATAAATGTCCACATGGCTACGGTAACCGCTTCATCAGGCAGTTCATAAGCTTGTACCTTTTAGTTGCACTCATAAATATATTATTTTTATTTATCTATTTCGTTTTATGGAAAAAGAAATCCAATGTCAAGATTTGTGTGAAATTGAGCCCTTATTTTAAATGATTTCAGCTCGCGGCTCTACCCTAATACATTTTTGTCTCAGACTTTGTTACACATTTTAAAATGGTCACTTCTTGTTATTTTTAACTCGTTTCTTTAGTCACAGACTTGTAACTTCCTCAAACAACTTTCAAAACTACATCAAAATCTGTGTTGTGGTTCTCCAGTTATAATCTCATTCTCTCATCTCATACGGAATCAGTCTAAATAAATCAGTGATCATTATTTTATTTGTAGACTCTTACCCACACAATGATCCTGCTATGCGAATCCCTCACCAAGGAGCCCGATGGTGGGTCTGCAGCCATCCCAGTCGAGGACTTCATCACCATTTACAAGTACCTCGCCAATATGGACGCCTCTAAGGACGTCAAGTACTTTAATGGATATAGAGAGGGTACGTTATCTCTTTCACTCCATCTTTTATTGATTAATCAAATAAAAGATGGTCGGCACTAACAGGCCGACAAGACAAAGATAATAAGACGAAGAACATGCAGATTAGTAAAAACAAGACAATTTGTATTCAGACACAAGCACGACGAAATTATACATTACTAGCTTTATAGCCCGCGACTTCGTCCGCGTAGATTATTTCTTTTTTCTAGATATGAATCATTGTAACAATATAGAGCTTTGTTCATGGCTATTGTCCGCCACTACTTGTGATATTGACAAAAGTTCAGGTAGATTAAGAGCTCATATGCGAGGATGCCACATAAAACTGAAACAGTCCTGCCGCAAATCAACTCTAGCAAATTTCAGAGTTTTTCCCTGTGACTACAAACCTTAATTAGGAACTTTTATCTTTTAAATTCAAACGGAAGGTGATTTGAGATCAATAGTATACGTGGCAAGAAGACTGTTTCTCCTCTGGCAGAACCAGTAAATATTTTGACCTCAATAACATTGCGGCGGAGAGCTGTTACTTGTAGTCAAGTTCCACAGCATAATTTTGGAGGCCTTATCTCTCTTTCCCTCATGTCTGAGGATCGTGATCAACATCGGGTTTGCTTCTAGAGCGAATGATCTGCCTCCACTGGTTTCTGTCTTCTGGTTTCTGTAAAACTTGGAGGACGATGAGTCTTTTACTTGATCGGACCATCTTGTTGGTGAACGACCACGTAGTCGTTTTCCTTCCGTGTTCCCAACTATGATCAGATTTCCAAACTTTCATCGCCTTTGCGCACCATGTGGCCGAAATACGAAAAAATACGTTGGTGGCATATGGTGGACAATCGTGTTTTAATTTGGAGCTGCGATAGGATTGATGCATTGTTGCGTTTAGCGGTCCAAGGTATTTCCAACATCCGTCTCCAGCACCACATCTCGAATGCATCAATCCTTTTTCTTTCTCGGGCCAGTATAGTCCACGCTTCCACTCCATACATGAAAATGAGGAATACAAATGCTCGTATTAACCGGATTTTTGTTTTAATACCGATTCCTCTCTTTTTCCTGATGTTGTTTAGGCGAGTCATTTCAATACGCCAATACCATAAGCCGAAATAATAAATTGTAAAATTTTCACTCCGAAAATAAAGAACTTCATATACTAAATTTAATCCCCCTTTTCACTCTTTAAGGGTTTAAATTCCAACAACACCGATATTCGCAGCGTTAGTTTATAACCATAAGCTTAAATAATAAATTTAGTGTACTTCCATACACAACTTCATCCCCCTTTTCCTCCCTTCGGTGGTGGAATTATTACAAACGCTGAGATAACTATATATTAATTTTCAATCGTCAGCCTAAACACAGAATTTGAAGATCCTAACTTCAATACTGACGGACTTGCATACAAACTTTCATCCCTTAGTTTACCCTCTTAGGGGTGGAATTACCAAAAATCCTTCCTTAGTGGATACCTACACCGTATAATAATACATTTAGTGAAGTTTACTTTGAAATTGAAAGACATGCATACACAACTTCATCCCCCTTTTCCTCCCTTCGATGGTGGAATTATCACAAACGCTGAGATATCTATACATTAATTTTCAATCGTCAGCCTAAACACAAAATTTGAAGATCCTAACTTCAAAACTGACGAACTTGCATACAAACTTTCATCCCTTATTTTACCCCCTTAGGGGTGGAATTTCTAAAAATCCTTCCTTAGTGGATGTCTACACCGTATAATAATACATTTAGTGAAGTTTACTTTGAAATTGAAGGACTTGCATACACAACTTCATCCCCCTTTTCCTCCCTTCGGTGGTGGAATTATTACAAACGCTGAGATAACTATACATTAATTTTCAATCGTCAGCCTAAACACAAAATTTGAAGATCCTAACTTCAAAACTGACGAACTTGCATACAAACTTTCATCCCTTATTTTACCCCCTTAGGGGTGGAATTTCCAAAAATCCTTCCTTAGTGGATGCCTACACCATATAATAATACATTTAGTGAAGTTTACTTTGAAATTGAAGGACTTGCATACCCAACTTCATCCCCCTTTTCCTCCCTTCGGTGGTGGAATTATTACAAACGCTGAGATAACTATATATAAATTTTCAATCGTCAGCCTAAACACAAAATTTGAAGATCCTAACTTCAAAACTGACGAACTTGCATACAAACTTTCATCCCTTATTTTACCCCCTTAGGGGTGGAATTTCCAAAAATCCTTCCTTAGTGGATGCCTACACTATATAATAATACATTTAGTGAAGTTTACTTTGAAATTGAAGGACTTGCATACCCAACTTCATCCCCCTTTTCCTCCCTTCGGTGGTGGAATTATCACAAACGCTGAGATAACTACACATTAATTTTCAATCGTCAGCCTAAACACAAAATTTGAAGATCCTAACTTCAAAACTGACGGACTTGCATACAAACTGTCATCCCCTATTTTACCCTCTTAGGGGTGGAATTTCCAAAAATCCTTCCTTAGTGGATGCCTCCACTGTATAAGGTATCTTTGTGCAAAATTTCAAATCTCTAGGTCCAGCGGTTTGGGCTGTGGGCTGATATATCAACAATTAGTTTATCATTTTATATATTAAGATTATTCAAAATATAACATTTTCCTTGAAGACAAACGGCGATTTGATTTCACCGTAACAGATGGTAATAACTTTATTCGCTTTTCAGGAGATGCCGTGGAGTCTGAAGGTTCTTTGTCTGAGGAAGAGAAGCCAGTTTATGATATTGATTCGCAGACGGAAGTAAGTTTTTGAATAAGTTCATTCGAAAATAGACCACAAGCAAAGCTTGCGTAAGTCAATCTTAATGACTTCATTAAGAAGTCAGCGGTAGCCCCGCTGGATACTAACAAAACTTCATGCACGGTACGTGACGTACCACTTTGGCCCTTGATACAAGCGAACTAATATGCCATGCCATATGAAAATAACTTACGCTTTGAATCACACGCACAGCACACTAAGAGAGTGGTAATGCTATTGGTCGATGAGCTGGTCAATACTATCGGGAGTACTATCATATGTTCAAATTGGGTTTACACTAACCCCCTTATTCAAAATTGCTTTATAACTAAATCACTGTTATAGTGTCCTCCGTCTAACTCTTTCGATCACCATACGTCACGTGTCAGATAAAGACTTCAGAATTTTAACGTTTCATTACTTTATAATGAATAAGGGGGTAAAAGTATAAAATGATGATGTAGGAATTTTTCTTTCTTGGGGCCGCTTCTAGGCACCCTGGACCCCAAAGGCTACAGTCACATTTTACAACATGCAGGAGAACACTGCTCCTCTAAGCTCTTCTACAGATGGCGACCAATTCTCACTGCAACCCAGTCCAACCCATCCTAATCCTACTTTTCCTGTACCCAGCGTCCATCAGATAGCTACTGGGAAGGCGAAGAGCAGGATCTGACGAGATTGACACTCATTGACGACAACGTGCCCCGCACAGCTAGGCTCAGCGTCAGGATGAACATGCCTATCATGGCGAAAATTGAAAGATCACCCTCCGCAGAAAGGGCGGCACAAATTGAGAGGGAGACTTATTCGATGGAGAGGAAGGGTTGTTTGTTTAGTTATTTTTGGTAGGATTGTAAGTAGATCATGTTGGTACTAAAAACTCCAAGATTTATCATTCGGATTAAGGTTGCCATTAAAAAAATTGCCGACGTTTATTGTGATTGTGTTGTTGCCATACCTTGGTTAAATTACTTGCCGAGCTACAGGTGACATCAAAGATACGTCAAAGCACTCTTCACCATCAGACTGAAATAGACTGAAATTAGACGTGAGCCTTTTGGTATCCCAACACAGCTTATAGCACTTTACTTTTTTATAATGAAGTGAGAATAACGAATTTAAATATTTTATTGTAAATCCAGTATCTTGCTTACAGGACGGCCAGTGAAATGTGAAGAAATTGAAGTTAGTTGTTTTTCTATTAGATTTGAGCTAAATTAAATAGAAGAATCAATAGAAGATTAAAGGTAGAAGCGGTAAAAAACCTTCTCGAAGCCAGTCAACTGGACGGAAGCCTTTCCCAGTTACTTTGCTTAAAATTGTTGGGCAGATATTTTTACGATTCAGTCACTACTAAATAATATTCAATTTTGATCTCAGCGATGTTGATAAAACATTGTGTATAACTTTGTATCCCAGCAAAAACATTTTCATGTAAAATGTTACCAAGGCGGGACCATATGGCTCGCACTGTCAAAATGTTATCAGATCTCATGTAGAGCCAAGCTTATGACTCTACACGCCCTAACTCTACAAGCCCTAAGTTCAAAAACTCTACACCGTAGTCAAAATATGTGGCTTGGCCGTTTCGCTACCACAAGAACTATTGTATTATAGAAAAATAATTTACAGTAAATAAATCAATGGCGATTGACATTTCAAAATAGCGTAGTTAGTTCCTCTTTTGACCACCGGGACTGATATGTTTGTAGGACTATAAGACCTACCTTATTGAACTAGAATCAAATGTAAAGTCAACTCTTCAGAATAATTATGTAGATTGTGATAATTGATACTAAACTCTACATCCAGTACTTAAAAACTACGATACGATATTAAAACGAACGATAGAAGTTGAATTGAATTTCATTTTTTTAACTCATTATAAGTCAAACAACATGAATAAGTATCTAATAATAATGTTTCAGGAAACACTCCGCCAGAAAAGCGCCGCAATGCTATCAAACACGGAAGCTCCAACGCCAACAGGTAAGAATAAAAAAATAAGAAATAAGATAATAAAAAGTCTGTCACGTGTGTTCCAACAATTACTGTGTGATTAGTTAAACATCACATACCACCGTGAATTAACGTCAAAGCTATTTATTCAGTTTAGACCCTGGTGGCAGTAGCTGTGAGCTGTCGATCTCGCGAGTATCGATAATATAATTGTTGTGTTGTCTCGATATGCCTAAATAATGGATGAAATAAAATAATTGGTTGAGAATTAATCTGTAGAGGAGAACAGCCGTACCAACGGACAGACATAAGAAAGCATAAAACGGAACTTCGATCGCTTCACTTGCTCGGTCAATAAATGCTACCAAAATTTACATCAATCGCCCGATAGACTACGCTTGATAGTCTTATAAATTATACTGCTATACACAGATCAAAGAGGACTAAGTATATTAAATTAACTGTACTGGATATTTGTAATATATTAATCAATAACGATAAATAGTTGCACAGAAACCAGCAGAAGTAGAAGATAAGAAGAAGAAAGGAGTCGAGATATTAGTATTCGATGAAGATGGCATGGCAATCCCTTATGAGATTTACGGTTACTACGTCCATGATAAATAAAATCTATTCATTAACTTCATTCTATTGTAGCATTTAGAAGTAATTGTGTTCTAGCTAGTAGTCTATTCGATACATACTTCCATAATGGTAGAGTGCGCATTACGCACTACAAGATGGTACGTAATGGTCACGATACTAATACTACGACTACCTACTCGGTGCGATAGAACTAGGTATATCGAATTTGGGCTCATTTTGTTTGTTAAGATAAGTTCTTACTTTAGTACTGTAGTTTTCCACCACAAGCGTGACGCTTCTTCAGAACAATGACGAGCTAATAAAAAAGCTAGAACACATTCCTTGGTAAGCATTACTGGTGAAATGTATAAATAAGAACGTAGTCAAATATGGATAACAACAAGTACGTAGTTTGGCAGTATAGTAAATTAACTGAACTCATCTGTATTAAACTGATAATTATAGTTTATCCCAGAAACGAGATCTCTGATTACTCAAACTGCGTCTAGGTGAACCATTTCAGCGCTATTCGTTTGACGAAGGATACGGAGAGGAAGAAACTCAAGATGAGAATGTCCCACAAACAGGCATAGAAGAGCAAGTGAAAGAAGAAGAGATAGCTACGAAAGAAGCAGACAAAGTAGCTGCATTCGTTACTAAAGTAATTGATGATTTTGTTTTAAAACATACCATAACTCCCAGCTTTCTTCCGCCCCAATCTCTTTGAAGTAACTTCGTGCAAGTCACACAATGTCTAGTAGCTAACTGTTAAGCCATCATACTTTATAACTTAAGTATCAGTATCATTGAACTTGAATTTGCAATTATGTTTGAAATCAACAATGTCATCATGTTCTGCAAAAGTTTTGTGGATTGTCTTGACATCTCTTCTTTCCACCTCAAAGGGTTGTATTTACTACTTATAATTCATCTGCATTGCTTGAAGGAGTAACAAATTAATTGAATCATTCGACAAAAATAAATGAAGGATCAAATGTTGTTAATATTGTATCATTTGCTAATCCTAAATTCCTTTTCCTTCCCAAGTGTAAACAAAGTCGTATACAACGCCTTGAAGATTTGGAACAGACTTTCGATGAGATTGCGACTATCGTCGATAAGTTCAATTCTGCTAATTATGATTTGGGTTAGCATATTTTTAATGATTTGAAACATTAATACATACAATTTATCGTAACTTACATTGTATATATTGTAGCTAGAAGTTGATCAAAATATTCTGGTGAAATACCGAGAACTCTGGACATATGTTAACCATTATCTAAATATAGATAAATATTTATGTATTTCTAATATTCGTGGCTACTTATTATAACTATATTCTTGTTACCTCATCATCGTTTGCACTTTGTTTATTTATTATAATTGTCTTTAGACCACCATTGGACTAACGGCGATGCTATAATTTTTGGGAGCAGGATCCCTTAATAAAATCCAATGATACATGTTATGTTTAATTGCGGTAATGATGACAGTTGTAATTTAAATATATTTATGGCTACGGTAACCGCTTTCCACCAGGCGGGCTGTATATTTTTGCCGACTATCTCTCGACTGAGATTTACTGCTACTACTACTACTATTCAATGGAATATATCTGGTAATCCAATTCCTACAGGTATGGTGGCTGGACGTCAGATGTCTACGACGAGTGGGGAGTTCATCGTTCAACAAATCGAGAGGGACATTATATCATACATCAATGAGCAAATTGCTATACTACCCGATCCAGATTTAAAGAAAAAGAAGGTAAGAAAGAAGTAAATGGAAACCCAACTTGTAATGAATTCATTGAAAAACACAATGTAAATTGTCTTCTCAAAGAACCGGTGGTAGAGTAGATTTTTAACGTTCATAAGTGCCTTATCAATGCCTAAACTGAATCAATATTTATTGATTTTAATTCTTAACCAGTGTTGTTTGCACTAAATATACTTCCTGAAGTCATTATTTGAGCTTTATATTTAGAAGTTGTCATAGAGAATAATTCAATTCAAATACGAGCTCCTTGAGATATACATGATTAGTACTTCAGATAGTGAATAGTTCATTGTTCAATTCGGAAGTACATTGCCAGTTTTAACAGATCCACCATAGATTTGAATATTGAATCATTTATCAACCGAATTTACCGTTTAGTCAAAATCATGTTATTTTACAGGCAAAGCCTGAGGAAGTAGAGATGATCAAAGATATGCTCAAAACATTCTTAGATGAGAATATGGATGTGATTGTGCCCGAAATTGAAGAAGTAGAAGAAGAGGAGCAGCCCATACCTGAGGTTTGTGTGATGTGTGTCTAATCAACCATACATTCAATAAAACTACTTGTAAGGGCGTCAAATCAAAAGGTTCCTTCAAGTCAAATTGCTGATACTCTCAATTAGGTTTCTTTGTCTAAATCCTACACCATTAGACCCGGTTTCTACCAAAGCACAGATGTACGGTTAGATCTGTTTTCATACTAATGACAACCTGAATGGACTAAAGGTAAGCCAACGAGAGGAGATAAAATATGCAAACAACCGATCTCTACTGAGTTACATTACGATAGCGAGCGATCATTATCTCTCGCGTGCAATAATGACGTCAGTTGGTCGACGACAGTAGCTTTCGTTGTGTGATTCGTGGTACAGGAAAGCGGTCGGTAAAGCATCTTACAACATAATTTCTTTGAATAAAAATTTAAAGTTTGTTTACTTTCTTTATCTCTTCTCGTTGGCTTACCTTTAGATCGGGCTTTGTATGAAAACACATCTTCTCTCCACCCATCTCCGCTTAGGTAGATACCGGTCCTTTTTTTCTTCAATGGCGTCACACGGCTTGTGTATTTTGCCAATTTCCAGTAATATTATGAGTTCTAGTCACAATGAATCACTTTCACATAGTCCTCAGTCTGTCACCGTCCATAATAGTCATGTTTTAGTACAATGGTGGTCACATTGTACTAACACATTTCACGGACTTCTTGAGACAACTTGAAAAGCCACGATACACATTATTCATTTCATTTCACTTCATTGGATAAAATACCACCGACGAATTAATGTAAATAAAAATGAACACGCAACGTCACTCTGCAAGTTCCAGCCAAAAAGTCATACCCGTCCTTTATCATAAATTAATTATTTAGTAGCGAGTATGAAATCCAACTCTTTTATCTAAACTTAAGACAAATTATAATGTTATTATAGTGCCGCATTTTCCTAATCTGTTTATCTCCTTTTCACCAAAGGTGTCACCAAAAATAACCACTTCTACTTTTACTAACAGATAACAGTCGTCTATGCAGTACCGGGTATAGGCCCACCAGTTGAAGACGGCATCATGAGAGAGTTTGAGAAGTACGTTTTTGAAGTCTGTAAGGTCCAAGCTGATACGTTCATGCCCAGGAACATAAGGCATTTCATGTGTCCTCCACTGGAGAAGTAAGTACTGTTACCACATGAATTACGACCTAATTGTCTTCTTTAATAAAGTAGCAACTTAAGGAGAACCTGGAAGGGTCTCCCCACATAATATCAATCAGGAGCCTGCTTGAGCTGAGTGCGTATTACATTACCCGCAATATGCTGATTGGAGATTAGGTATTGCAATGCTCAAACCGTCTTTTTTGGTCTAATCTAGTTTTTAAAACTGCGCTATACTGACCGCTTTGACATCAATATTTTCGCTTCGGCCGCCACTGGCTTGATTTGCCTATCGTTGAAGGCGTAAGCACGCTCAGCTGCCGTCTCGTCGCTATTCAGTCATCGGCATCGGATGAGATCGGCTAATCCCGTTTTACCGTGTTATCAACTTGGTTTACTAATGCTAATGCCCATTTTCACCAAGCAATGGCTAATTTGGGAAACTTCCAACAAATGTCACACTGAATTTGTATGAGAAGAGTTGCGTTACTATGTCTTCTAAGGCGCTCCACAAATGTGGACACTTTTGTGTCTTGTTTCGGATACAAGCTACCAATGAATATTTGATTTCTATTGAACCCGTATGAAATCAACCACTCCTGCGCAGACGTAAACTGTGCAACTACGGTTTCCTGTGATGGTGTGCCGTGTCGATAACAAAAAGTGTCTACGTTTGTGCAGCGTTAGACGATTTAAGGCGATGATAGCTCAGTGGTAGTGACGTTGGATACCGAGATGAAGGTCCCGGGTTCGAATCCTACAATGAGCTTGAGCTTTCGGTGAAGGAAAAACATCGTGAGGAAACCATAGCACGGTGGTAGGGTACTTTGTAGTACCCACCTGGCTGGCTACCACCCTCAAGTTGAAAATCTGTCGCCAAGCACCTTTCGGTGTGTTCCAATAGCTGCACTTGAGAGCCAGTTCCTTCTAGGCTTTGTGTGCTTACCACCTTCGGCCGCATCATCACTTACCATGGTGAGATTGCGGTCAAACACAGGCCTAAAAACAGGAAAAAAAAAGGCATCTCTTAACTGGTTGGAGAAAATGGGCAACAGTCCGCCAATAGGTATATAGTAATAAGCATTTAAATTATTTCAGATATATTGAATACAAATACGATGAAGACAAGGAAGAACTACCTAATGGAGGCGTTATTACCGAATAGAGATTGGAAGTTTGCTATTCACATGCAAAAGATTTTTTATCACATAGCTTATTCTGAAAAAAAAAATTAACACTTGCCCTTATTACATGAGATGGTTTGAACCAAGTTTAGTAAAGCCAAGGTTTAAAAATATCCTTCACTTTGTAACGTCATTTAACAAAAAGAGCCGGGGCTATCTTATAACCTGGGCTTTACAAGACTCACTTTAAACCATCTCATGTAACAAGGCCCAATAAGGGGGTCGAAGTTTATTACATGCATGCACGCACATTTTGAATTAAATTATCATAGTAAATATATATTTATCGTTTCCATTACTTAGTTTTATTTAATAGTAGGATTGGAATTCGATGAATTAGGTGCTTCAATGAAACATCAAAAACTTTACATCTTTTTTATTTTAATATATGGAATAATAAATAAACCCCCCCATGTATATATACCATCCTATCACCGAGACACGTTGGCTGCCTGCGGACTATCACTGTTTCGGTTAATCAAATGTGATTACGTATTAAAGCATCTCTTTCTTTGAGTTGAAACTGAATCGAGGGTAATAATACCTAATTATTATTTTTGATTTTCGCATCAATGAGGTTTCAAATTTGAATTGAAAAAACGACATCAGTTTAAGATCCTTGTTAAAATATGTTTGATCCAGTACTTATCATATTTCCATTAACAAGTAAGTTGGTAATAAAATTAATACGAATAGCAAAATAGCGATTATTACTTGATATTCTAAATTTGCTGCAATTTATATTTGAAAGAAAGTAAGACTTTATCTAATGTTGAATAATGGGGAAGATACGACATACAAATATACTTTATTTCATCTCTCTCAAATATTTTTAATAATGGAGACAAACCATGAATAAAAAAGAATACAAGTGAGAATTATAATTATTAATTAGCCTCATATTTTTCATGAAATCTAAAAGTTTTGAATATTTGCATACATAATCACATTTGTATAAAACGAGACAAGTGACCATCAAACATTGAGCATATTTCAACCGGCACAAACATTCCATCAGATTTGTATGGGTTCTCTTGTTATACCATAGCCATTATAATCGTTGGCGTCTAAGCAAAACAAATTTCTTTTAAAGCATATTTATTTTGTACGGTTTCCGAACGATTCTCGGCAGATATTTTAAATTGTCTAATTATGGCGGGATGTGTAATTTGTGAAACTAAAATATTTTATAAATAAATATCATTTTCCATTAACCCGTGTACCTACCCATATAATAACTAATTTACTCATTAATTTGTCAAAGATCCATAACCAATACCTAACAATAACCATATAAAATATTGTGTTGAATGATTGTGAAATAAATGCTATTATCATTAACTATGTATATTACCATTATAAGTCAGTATTACCTGAACTTGTTTACGATTTTTGAATTGCCAATGCTTACAAGATGCCAATGTTTCGTTCGAAAACCGCAATGTCCTTACATCACTCCAAAAAACTCGTCTACATTATTACATACAGCGAAAAAAATAAAATTTACGTTCGCATCAATGTATTTGGATTTAACTTTGGGTAACTAAATACTATATACACAATAATAAATGTAACTGTTACGCACAAACATTATTTTCCCGTACTCGTTTAAAGTTCCAAACAATACCTTAAATTAAATACAATACAATTAAATATAAAAAAAGCACTCAGTAACGCAAAAATCTTTACAAGCTTGCTAACATAATAACATATCAATGACCGAAAGTTTACTTTTCAAAATGTACATATAAATACTTACAAGCGAAAAACAAATGTCATTTCACAAGATCTGCGCTCGGTTATTTATCGAAATCTATAAATAAAGACATCGAACAAACGCCTTCTCGATAACTTATTCATAGAGATTGATAAAAATCTACGCAACCCTTATTCACAAACCCATCATTTAGGAATAGACAAGTTTTTAAAATTTACACTAAGAAAACTTAAACAATTATTTAACACTGGAAGAAGTTAGATGGACTCGGGTTGTTGGACTCCTCAGTCCTAATTATAACTCAAAGTAATTTTAAGGATGATAAATAAGATCCAAGAAGATTATATAAATAAGATTCAATTAGTAAAACGTCAAGGAGCCAGAAAGTTTTATGTATTTGGTGTCATTAAAATTTACTAGCTCATTATGTCTATCAACGATTTATCCAACTTTGTCAAAACATTCAGCATTTACGTTTATAATAACAGCTGTGACAAATACCCATAAACGTGAGAGCAAAAGCGTCCTGCGTTAGACTTAAATATTAAGAAAAAATGCTAACAATTAAATAACTCTTCGTATAAACTTAGGCAATTACTTAACAAGTACAACTTACACCGAATGTTGTGTGGGACATTGATGAAGACAGTTTGTTCAGATAGACGCTTATAACCATGCTATTAATTGCATGTCTTGAAGGTACAAATGTCTAGTGTAAGTGACTGCACGTGGGGCATGCTCAAAATTATAAAATTCTGAGGCCGGTAATCTTTACTCTAATAATAGGTACCTAGCATAGAAGTTAAAATTAATTTCGAAAGGAAATATATTTAAAATAAATACCTACTTTATTATAATTATTTCTAAGGAAGCGTCATGATATTGGAACAAAATTTACATAGAAAAAGAGGTTTCATTTGCTTGCAGTATTTATGACTAAGCGAGTAGAAGGACCCATGCCATACTCGTCATAAGTTGCTTGTTTAAGAACTGGAGAAAGATTCGCTATTCATCATATTAATCACCCCTTGAGTTTCCATTACATTCAACTATCCACTATATATAAACATCATACATTATTTACTTTGTTCGATCTATTTCATTTCTTTACATTATCTCAAAGGTAAAACTAATATGATAGTCTAGGTGACGGTGTGTTTATTCATAAATTGATTTGTATTATCATCGAACAAAGTTAAAGATGTATGACTAACAATTTATCTAAGACGTTACGTTCCCTAGCGAAGGATATAAAATTTCGGCACATCAGCTGCTTTCTAAAGCCAAAGTGACTTAACAACCCTACTGTAAACTGGGCTTTAGAATGTATTATAATAATCAACTATTCTTTCAAAATGTATTCAATGATATAACTCTCAAACAATAAAAGCACATAAGAACTTGATTTGTAGTCACTAAACATTTCCAATGCTCTTGAATAATTGAGAGTTACTCAATGGTTAGCGATATAACGATTACATCATCCAAGTAAACAAATTCTATATCTCTTCATAATAGTGAATATCATTAAAACTTACATCATCCAAGTATCTTTTTATTCCAAATCAGCACTAATTTGATATTTTAAGTCGACTTAAATCATCAAAAATGCATTACACCATTAAAATCATGTCAATAGTTATTTGTTGGAAGCCGGTCACTAAATCTAATCAACTTAGATT
The DNA here is from genome assembly GCA_951394255.1 of Polyploca ridens. NCBI lineage: Eukaryota > Metazoa > Arthropoda > Insecta > Lepidoptera > Drepanidae > Polyploca > Polyploca ridens. Next base: position 21,097,858 of record OX596243.1, read on the forward strand.
GGAAATGTCAAGATTATTTTAATGACATGAGAACTTCGAGTATTACTTTTTTAATAAACATAAATTTATAAAAGCTATTCAATATAGCAAAAGGCTAAGGAAGATTTTTCAATTGAGCTTATTTGAAACAGTCCTTTAACTGTGGGTACATCTTTCAATTTTATTTTGTGTGCTGCATAATAAAAACATTTTAACACAGTCATGGATGTACTATAAAATATTATTAATATCCATCCAGAGAAAGAGATAAATTAAAAGGTAGGTAGGTATGAAGCGAGAGTTGAAATGATTTGACGAAAGCTTTTAAAATTTATTAAAACGGGACTTATTAAGCAACATTAAAGGTGGAAGTGAATTTTGTTTCCCTTTTTCTCAGTGCGTACCTACTTTATCGATTCTCCAAAATTTATCGATATATCAATCGATCACTACATACCTAGCCACTAACCAACCGCGCACTCCATATTTATGTAATTTAATTATAATAATTACTGTATAGCCTGTTGCGCCATCTCTTATTATGTGCCAATTTATTAGATTTGTTTCATATAAAATTTTGTGTTATTTTCTAATTGAAAATGACGCAACAGTGATTTGAAATACTTTTCACTAATAACTGTTTAACAATTGGAATTTTTGATTGTATTTTACATGGGTGCCTATGCAATGTAAATATAAGTTTTTGACTAGTTTATAATCGTCTATTAATTAATATATTTTTTAATTTGAGCTTTCAGAAATTTTTAATTGTTTAAAAAGTAACATTTTGGACGAAATTAGGAGCGAGCACGAAAGTCATAAAATAATTTCATTGCTACTTATTCTAGCAATGTCTGAATATTTAGTATAATCATTATTTTATCATTATTAACGGTTCAACTAAAAAATTTAACTAAATTCACTGTGTGATACAAATATATCTAGTTTTTCTTTTAATACATATTTATATTATTTAGGTGATTTACTGCATCAGCGTTAACTATTGTACAATTATATTTAAATACGGGACAATAACAGAGTTTTGAACTATAACCATGATTTTTTCAATATAAGTAAGTACCATTGAGCTGTAATATATAGGTAGGTACAAAATTATTTGGAATTATTTACTGCAACAATCAGTAACAGAACTATCTTATTCGCCTAGCGCTTGGGAAGTGAAAAACAAATGATAACACACGATACAAATTAATAAACTTTGTACTAAAGCCTATTACTTCATATCGCACGCTGTCATTCAGGAAGCAAATACAACAGCCCCATAGAAGCTTTGAAGAGGAAAAAATATCCCTAACCATATTTATTATTTGCCGTTGTGTACTTATCAATAAAGTCTATTGGTGTCAACGTCAAATCTTGACAGGAGAACCGCCATTTTGTACCAAACGTCAGCGCGTTTGCCGAAAAGAGGTTTTTTTATCGCAGCGAAAACAGAAGCGTTCCTAAACTGTTTAAACGGGGCGCTGTCAACGATAATGTGTTTTTACTTTTTAAAAGCGCGCGGCATCAGGCGATGGCTAAAAGGCGTGCAGCCCGCGTTAACAACTCCATAAGGCGCCGCCAGACGTTACGTAGCGCATTCGAACGGGAAAATAGAAATCTCCACAAGAAGAACACTGTTGCCACTTGAGTTAGAATATGGACTATGTGTAATCTGAAAAGAAATAAAGCTTTTTAAAGGATGATCTTTAGTTGTTTGACTTAGTATGGGATTCACCAGAATTCTGCCATCATAAACTTACATAATTCAAATTTGAATTTATGTGGTCTCTAGACTATCACTCAACTACAATAAAACGTAATATAAAAAACTGACCTTCGCATCAAAGACCGCGACTTTGGCAGCGTTTCAGGACTCTCCTTGAATAGGAACCTCCTGATGCCCAAGACATAGGACTCGATGTACGCGTCCCAATCGATGTTCTTCACGTCAAAGTCGAACGTGTTACGATCCTCTGGAGACAGGTAGGTACATAGAGCTTGTACGTTGTCATCGGCGAAGGCCCATTGACGCGTCGTAAAGTATTCCAAGCAGGCAGCAGCTTTTTCTAGCTTGTTTTGGACTCGCATCATCCTTGAGTTAAGAAAATAAATATATATCAGTATTTTTTTTTTAATAATACTAGAATTTGGATCACAGTATGAAAGTCCCCCACTCCGGCCCGAAGTCCACCTTACAAGATATGGCACAGAACTCCACTTGAAAGGAAGTTCTTTTCTAGGCAAAGCATGAAATCAGCGTGACATCTTTGATCATCCCTTTCTCAACTTGTCAACGTTAACGTCCAATATCTTATTGGCGCATTGTGTGCAACTTAACTTTTCTATGATGTCAATCCCTTACATTTTGTTTGACATTTTCTTTATGCCGCGCGCGATCACTGGGCGCCGCTAAATACAAGCGTCCCAAAACAGTTCGATGTGGAAATCAATGGGGAAGGCCTATGTTCAGTAGTGGATCCATAGGCTGAATGACGATGATTTTTTTGACGCAGTAGCAGAATTATTATAACTACGTACTATATTATATACAAGTGAGGTTTAAATCGAAGAAAGTAAAGTATTATACGTACATAGGTTTCTTCCCGGTAGCACTAGCCACCAGGTCCATAACGGTGGCCGGCGCGCGGTGCTGTAGCAGCGACAGAGTGCTGTGCTTCAGACGGTTACTGGTGATGTCACCTCCTGGGTACCATACCACGTCACCTGGGGACGATGTCAAAGTTATAAAATACTAGTTGTGCCCCGCAGTTTCACCCGCATACCCGAGGGATACCGTACCCTACCGTAAAGTTTTCTTAAATTTTCTACGCAGCTTTCTTAATTTCTTTTTCCGTAAGAATCTTCTCCAGAATATTAGATAATTTAAAAATTAAATGGTACAGTCGTTCTCAAGTTATGAATGACGTGACAAAGGGAAATAGGGATTCATTTTTATATATAGAGATAAAAGATTAAAAATATTTGGGTGGTGGATACGAATCCCGCGATGATCTGAGCTTTCGTTGGAGGAAAACATCGTGAAGAAACCATTGCGCGGTGTTATAGTACTGTGTAGTATCCGTTTGACTGGCTTCCACCCTCACGTAGAAAATCTATCACTAAGTTCCAACTGGCGTGTTCTGGCAGCTGAATTTGAGAGCCTGCGAGGCTTCTTGTGGTTTCCATCTTCGGCCACATCATAGCTTACCATGGTTATATTACGTTCAAACACAAAACTATTCATAGTTATTTAAAAACGTAGGATTTGGAACGTAAAAGGAGTAGTTTTAAGGCAATCCGTAATGCGAAATATGACATGATTTGATGGAGTTTATATGACTCTCTAGACGAAGGACGATTGCAAAAACCCTTTGAGTAACATTCGCCAAACTATTAACTAGGTCCTACTGCTTAAAACTGCATACATTATAGCAGTCTCCTTTAATCTCTGAAGTCGTCAGTATGCCATCTTGCTTCAGCCGAATTGAAAAACAAATTGTCAGAAAAGCATAGATAGAAAAGATGGGTAAGTACTCACTGAACGGATGTTTCCGCATATATTTGAAGCTGGTCTTGACGAAACGCTGCCACGTGATCGGGTTCTGTTGGCCGGTGCAGCAGTTGTATACCACCACGCCTTCGCCTCTACAAATGTTTGATTAACAACTTTAATTCACATAATCATAAGACTTCTCAAGGCGATGATAGCTCAGTGGTAGTGATGTCGGATACCGAGACGAAGGTCCCGGGTTCGAAACCTACAATGAGCTTGAGCTTTCGGTGAAGGTGAAAAAACATCGTGAGGAAACCATAGCACGGTGGTAGGGTACTTTGTAGTACCCGCCTGGCTGGCTACCACCCTCAAGTTGAAAATCTGTCGCCAAGCACCTTTCGGTATGTTCCGACAGCTGCACTTGAGAGCCAGTTCCTTCTAGGCTTTGTGTGCTTACCACCTTCGGCCGCATCAACACTTACCATGGTGAGATTGCGGTCAAACAAAGGCCTATAAAAGAGTAAAAAAAAAAAAAAAAACTATATTTAGAAGTGCTAATGGAACAATTAAAATAATATTTGTAGGTCAGGTTCACCAGTATTATGAAATTTTGTGCAGTTGTCAGGTTAGGGCAGTAAAATATGGTATATCCATTCTTTGGGGTTATTAGGAATGAAGATTATTTATGATACCCCCAGGACAATTGTCCCATATATTGCGTATATGCAATAGGAGTCAAAGTTGATTTGCTAAGCTTTTGATAGCGCCACAACTGCTAATCTCTACACTCACGTACATGTAGGAAGAGATAGTAAACGCCCAACATTGAAACTATTATTAAATCTGCTTCAACTTCAATTCCAATATCATTACAAAATTCTTCAGTTTTACGAACTCGTTCCTAAATAAAACCTCCTCGTATGTTAACACCAACCGTCTCAAATGCGTCCGCCACGCGCACACTATCATCAGATTAATGACCGTGTCGACAGGAACCAGATCGGCGACCCTCGTGCCGTTGCCGAGCATCGTACGGAAGATGCCTTTGCCGACTGCAGCTATTATGCCGTTGGGTCCATTCCAATTGTCCACCCATCCTTTAACCGGTTCCCGCGCTGATGAGAGCACTGGAAAGATTAAGGAAATGGTACCCATTGTGGTAAAGTTATCAGTAAATTAATCGTAGAAGATGTGGATGAGGCCTAGGGTGTAGAAAATGGTAGAAGATAATTTATTATTAAAAGTAACATTGACTTATAAATGATAGTAACAGAAATTAGAGTTAAACGCGATGATACGTTGCGTACGCGATGTACCAACTTAACGTTCATAAGTGCCTTACCAGGGCCTAAACTAAATAATAGACTTTTTGATTTTGTTATTGATAGAGGACAAATACCTGTTTGAGCTTTCGATGAAAGAATATTATATGGTATCGAAACTATTAGCACGGTGGTTGGGTACCTTGTTGTACCCACCTGGCTATCTAAAGTAGAAAATCTGTTGCCACATCAGTTTATGCCGGTAACCGCACTTCAGATCCAGTTCCCTCCAAGGCCTTGTGTCTTACAACCTTCACTTACATGACTTACTATGCTGAGATCAATCGAAAGTTTTTCTTAGGTAAATTGCTTTATGATATCGATTTATCTTATTAGTTTAGAAATGCTCTTTTGTAAGTAGTATATAGGCAATATTTTAAGGCGATGATAGCTCAGTGGTAGTGACGTCGGATACCGAGACGAAGGTCTCGGGTAAGAATCCTACAATGAGGTTGGGCTTTCGGTGAAGGAAAACATCGTGAGGAAACCATAGCACGGTGGTAGGGTACTTTGTAGTACCCGCCTGGCTGGCTACCATCCTCAAGTTGAAAATCTGTCGCCAAGCCCCTATCGGTGTGTTCCGATAGCTGCACTTGCGCGTTTCACCCCCTATTTCGTCTTCTACGTAAAGGTTTAGGAAAAAGTTATCAACAAAAATTTTCATAATTCGCTCCTTAGTACAAAATTTGCTAACTCTAGATTCTGCTGTTTGAACTGTGCGTGTATCTGTCAGTCAGTTTATCCTTTCATATAAATAGTACAGTCCACTACAATCAGGACAATTATTTTTATATATTTACTTTTATTTATTTACTTGTCCTTATTTAACATATTCTAAGTATGTGCCACTGTGTGATTCATCTTTAATTCTGGTTAGTAATAGCGATAAGATTATCGTTTATCAATTGATTAAATTTGAACAGACATCCGTCATTTAATAAAAAATATTGTATAATAATGTTCCTAGTATTATCAAGTTGATAACAAATCGTACTTTGTCGATAACTAAGGCTTTTTTATAGTATACTCTATAGATATCATCACTTGATCATCAAAAGTCATCTACACTGGAGAGCAATGAATACGGGTCACTTAAAGAAACCTATATACCTCAGAAACTATGAATGCTAGCTTTATTAAATAAATTGTGTTTAATAGACAGTATAATACCCCTTAAATGAAAGTAATAAAATTTATGAGTCACTACATTTTATTTAATAAAAATTACATAAAGAAAAAAAAACTGCTGATCTTGCCTTAAAACAAAAATAGGAAACATGACATTACGATTTTCGTGAAACAAAAGCAAAATCGAATGCAGTAATTTCGTAGTTCCATCATCGAAAGTCTCCCCTTTTACAAATTTGATTTTTTTATGAGATAACTTTACAATAACTAAGAAGTTTTAATACCTTAATTTAAGGAGTATTTATTTGGCTATTAAACACAATTTATTTCATTAAGCTAGCATTGTTAGTTTCCGAGATTTATAGATTTCTTTAAGTGACCTGGATTCATTGCTCTCGAGTGTAGTTAAGAAATAAAAACTGAGTATTTTATTTTTTATTTCCTTTTTCATAAATATTGGTCTACCCCGTGTAATTTCTAGAATTAATTAATTTAGATATTACTAATCAGGCAAAGAATCAGAGGCATTGAAGTTGTTTGCAAGCTTCGTAACTTAGAAAAGTTTTAATTAATATTGGAAACTTGAAAAAAACTGATCAAAGCGAAATTATTAAATTGTTACAACGAATTTCACAACACGAATAAATTGTTGATGAAATTCTTTGTAAAATTCTTCCAATTTATGAAAATAAGATCGTAAAAGACTAGCGAGTGGTGTATGATGACTAAACACATACATAAAGCATTTCTAGCAATATTGTCATCGTGATTCAATACTTAGTACAGCGATTTTCGATACTGATAGGATAAGAAACTTATAAAGTAAGTAATCTAATCATAATATGCCAAAATAATTGTAGCAAGAACGAGCTATCAAATATCTAAACTAAAACCATCTTAAGGATAATTATCGCATATATAAACTTATGAGAATATTTAAATACTGGGAAATACTTTTCTATGACTAATTTTCATCATGACCCTCTTATGTTCAATTTGACATTTATTTTAGAGATCCCTTTGTAGCGATTGTCATGAATGTGGTAAAGATGCGGCACTCACCGATTGATGGTCTTACAATAGCGACGGGCAGGTTCCCACTCTCCTTTATCAGCATATCCTCAGCCAGGGCCTTTGTGAACGTGTACGTGTTAGGCCTATCACCTGGAATGGAAGGTATACCATTAATGTACAGAAAAGTTGATAAAAGCAGCCATATAGTCCACCTGACGCTAAGTGGCCACCATCGCCTTTAGATAATACCAAAATGCAACTGTTTCAAAATTACTTCCCTATATGGTACAGTAGTACCCAACTGATATGGCTTACCGATGTACCTGCTCAGAGGATACATTTTCAAAGCGCGGAAAACGCTATTGGTCGGCAGCTGCCGCCATGTTAGCGCGCGCCGTGCGGAGGGGCGTGACTTGCGAGTGAGACGGAACCAACAGCTGCAGTGTATTATAAACTTTATAGTAGTAATCTAAGGTTGATTGTAAGTTCTAAGCATTCTTTCGTTAGTCTTCGGTGCCATACATTATTTTCTGTGCGAACATAGATTCACGACCCGCCATATCTGTTGGGTACTCGGAGGCATATTCGACCTAAAAACAACTCTAAATTTAAAAGGTACAACAACTCACCGACTAGATCCGGTGTGATCCTGTCCACCAGGTCGTCAGGCAGCGTCTGCACGAGGGTCACCACGTGTTCTGGAAGCGCTGGTGGGGAGTACACAGTCTCCTCAACGCGTTCTCTCTCACAGTTGCAGTACGCTGTTGACACGTGGACTAGGGCCTGGAAAGTTGTGGTTTATGTGGTAGAAACTAAGATTAGTTTGGGAAAAGAAGCAATATCGATTGGTGTGACCTATAATTACGTAATAATATGGACTTATAGGGCCACGATATCCTATTATATCAGAGTTTATCGGACTAACAATCCTACTACCATTATAAATGCGACAGTTTGTGGATGTTTGTTTCCGTAACGGCTGAAAGTAATAAAAATTGTCACATAACTCTCTGGAATAACACCAGATACTTTTTTATCTCAGGGAAACTTTCGATCCCTTGGAAACACTAGAATTGCTGGGCAGAACTTAGTTAAATATAATTGTAAAGTTTATATGGATGTTGGAATACAACCAAGTCTTAATGGCCAAATAGATTTAGGGAATATAGGCAGATAGGTAGCCCTTATCCTTAATAATATTATAGTACATAGTTTTATGACTATCAAACTAGTAAACCCATAACAGCCCTCTGGTAATAGCATAAAGACAAATTATTCATAGTGAAGAAATCTTTTTGTAACTTTTAACTGCTGACTCAGAAAGATAAAACAGTCTGCAATCTGGATGCGTAATTCCTTTCCCAGAATCTCTTGATTATGATCATGACAACGCATTACAAATTCAATGTAACGTAATCTGTATCTATATATCAAGACATTTTCCATCCAACGTCAAAAAAGGACAGAAGATAATTAAGCTCAGAATATTATCGTTTTAAGGGATAGTGATTGGCTCCCTGTTCATTTCACAAGTAGATTTACAGACTGAGTCAAATTTATTGGCGGCTGTGATATTAGCCGCGGAACGCTGCGCAATAGCGAAAACGAAGATATGCGGTACATTCGAGATAACTGTACCTGCGCAAAGCCGGCTCGCAGCGTACTTCTCAGCCGCCATTAAGTTTGGTTCGGATTCTACACCGTTTTACTAACAGCATAAAGATACATCATACCTCTAATCCCAGCATACGATGACACAGCTGCACCAGCTGCTGCGTGCCCAGCATGTTGATGGTGACCGACAGTTTCAGCTTCTCGTCAAACTTCACTGTCGCTGCCGAGTGGAAGACCACTGATATCTGTGCAATTATTGGTATTGCTATTAGTCATTTCAGTCAGGTAATTATGCTTTTCTCGTAACACTCTTTCAACAATATTCTTCTTTTTTTAAATTAGTTTCCTTCAGATATTTTATGAATTACCTTTTGACACAACATGTCCTGGTCTGCCGGGCTGATGCCCAGCTCTGGTTCGGTGATGTCTCCCACTATCGGGACGATCTTGTTCAACTCCTGAGGCCGTTCTTTCCGCAGCGTCTCGAACAACTGGTGTCAGAGAAATAAATACATATTATTGTGAAGTGTGAAGATATAATTAGGTACTGATTATCTTCTCAGTATGGAGTAAGCATTTTAGTTAATTTAGAAATTGCTTCCAGATATTTCATTTATTTCAATTTTTACAGAATGATTTATCTCATTGTAGTGGTCGTATACCTATAGGGTAAAAAAAAACGAGTCTTAGAAGTTTACCAGAATAATCTCTTAGTATAAATGTTTGCTATTTTAAATTAACTCGTAAGAGTTAGTGTTTCAAAGGCCATAATAATATCTAGTTTCATAACCATAACCTGACGCACAGGCGTCTCTTCTCGTTTTGAGCGTGATCTATATTTGAGAACTCTTCTATTGTAACGTTTTTTGTCTCTTATGTTTGGATTATTTCATAGCGATCTGTTTATTTTAAATGTTTAACAATGAGTTACTTCTTTAGCTGACTTTACTCTGGGATGTGTAATCTTCTGTCTATCCAGTAATACTTTCATAATTTAATATTCGTTACAAAATCTAGATTTTAAAATTTTCCGATCGCAGTGAAAAGCATGTAGATAGCCTATGGTCCAGACTGCCTTTTGATCCCGGGACCAAGAGTGTAACCACAGGAAACATCTAGTAGTTTATGAAGAAAGATAATCACCGGTGACTGTGTAAGCTCGGTCAGCCGGGAGGCGACATCCTGCCCGCGCTTCGGTCGCATCAAGAGATAGATTTTCTTGATTTTTGGACAACTCCGCAACAGCTTCTCGACCAGTACCTGTAAACCAATACATAATCATCATTTATTCATAATCTCATTTTGTTTTTAATTACTAGATGGAGTTTAAGATTAGAGAGATTTTATAAAAATTTTAAGATACTACGAAAACCTGTACCATAGATCACCAGGCTCCTACCCCATAGCTCATTCAATGCGAATGACGAGACATCAAAGACATAATATGACATCCAAACTCCTACTAGGCCAGGTTTGCTGTGATAGCAACTTTTTTCAAGGAGAGGACAAGGCTTAGTTTTAGCTTGCAGCAAAGTTAGGAACTCTTTCAACGGACAATGCATACGTGTTTATAACAAAGTAGGTACCCCAAGAACTATCTGGTGGAGTGACTCAACTTTAACGAATACAAGTGTTCTTTCAGACTTTTTGAAAACAATTATATTATTTGTAAAATTTATAAAACTTAATGGTTAAACATATTATTATAATTACTCGGAAGAAACATTTATAAATAAATACATTTCAAGAGTTTTCCCACAACTTGTCTTTATTTATGATGTTATTTTAAGATATATGTTTATTTAACTTGTGAATATTATTTGTAATGCACTTTACTGACAATATTTATTCAGTGCAATGTACCGACAAGTAAGAAACATGCACATGACTTAAAAGTACTTGAAAGTATATTTTAATACTTATTTAAATCTATACAAATAAGTGTTTGAGTTGTGACTTCCATAAGCTCGTATGCTTATTTGCTCGTTACGGAAGTCCAAACTGATTTTTCCATGGATAGTTAACTTGATACGAGGCGAGGAATAATTTGAAAAATCTATACAAAATCTGTCTACCGTAAATTTTATTCTTCGGATAAAAAATATCGGCCCCCCTAGACAAGATGGTTGTCGACAATCATTATCGTTAGTAAACGATCAACCTTTGTATGGGAGTAACATAAGAGATTGTTAAAAATCACGATTGAAATGTCAATCCCATACAAAGGTCCCCGGGACCCCTAGACAAGATGGTTCCCCTAGAGATGGAAAAATCTGCCCTCTAAGTTTTGGATAAGGAGAAACTGGAGGACTTTGAAATGTGGTGTTGGAGGAAGATGGAGAGGATTAGCGGACTGAGGGGGTGACGAATGAGGAAGTAGTGTGTCGATTAAAAGAGAAAAGGAACATTATGAAGACGATAGAGTATAGAAGGGGAAAGATTTTGCCTATCTCATACGACACGATGAACTTATCAAAAACTTAGTAGAAGGAAAGATAGAGGGAAAGCCAGGAAGGGGAAGACCAAGAAAAAGTTAGATAGATCAAGTGAAGGCAAAAATAGAAGTCGTGTCGTATAAGGAGGTGCAAAATGTTGCTAACGATAGAGCGGACTTGAAAAAGCTACACCGACAAGAGCACAGGCAACCACAAGTTCAAAATATTATTATAACCTTATTTGTGTTGTCTTGTTTTGACGTCGGATGTCAATGAAGGACAAAAGGCAAGTAAGGTTATAATAATATTGTTTTAAGAGCTTGTGGTTGGCCCTCAGCTCTTAAATATAGAAGAAGGAAGACTAAGTTCTGAAATAGGATATAGCTAGGTATCTGGATTTTCATTACAAGAGCATTGATGGATAACATTTGAAACAAGTTCAATATTATCAAAAACTTTAAAAATAAATTCTATAGTATAATTCCAGTGTCAACAACAAGGCCACCCCTGACACTCACTAAGGATCACTTAGGACCTAAAATCTCCTGTGAAATGTGGTAGTTATATACTTATTTCTATGATAACAAAAGAAAGTATCATGTTTTTAGAATCAGTTTCCACTTCGGATGATAGCCCAGTGGTAGAGGCGTCAAATGCTGAGTGGGTTCGAATCTTAAAATGAGCTTGAGCTTTAAATGAAGGACCGTAGCATGGTGCTGGTTCTTTGTTACACTAGCTACCATCTTCAAGTTGATGATTTACCTCCTTGCATCTATCGGAATACACCGGCAGATAATACTCATCTATCTATCTCGTTTTCCTTCACCGAAAGCTCAAGCTCATTGCAGGATTCGAAGCCGGGACCTTCATCTCGGCATCCGACGTCTCTACCACTGAGCTATCATCGCTTTAAAATCGACCCCTACCTGGGTTATAAGGGGTAATTATGTTTTAAGGGGAGGATTTTACTGCGTGTCTCGATTACCTCAAAATTTTTGGAAATTCCATTCCAAATATGTTGGTGCGGGTGAAACCGCGGGGCGGAAAGCTAGCACGGTATAAAAACTCACCTTCCCCATAAAACCAGTGCCTCCTGTGACGAAAATAGACTTGTCCGCGTAAAACTCCGCAACTGGCACGTACTCCGAACCCCCGCCAAAATGTCCACCGCTGAGACAAGATGCCATTTTTCCAATCGATTTTTACACAAGACCAAATAATATTCAGATACAATATTTGACGTTTGCAAAATACATCAATATTATTTGCCCCTGTTGTACATATGCATATGCTCGTCCTTCCTTCCGTTTGTCCGTCTTGGCTTTATACTGAGACGATTCTTTCAGAAAAACCAAAAAACCTTTCAGTTTATATGTGGATTTTCTTCATCAGTTATCTAGTAGATGTCGTTTTAACATGGTTGGTTGTTTTTACCTGGAACGAGAGAAAGGAGCACTTTAAAATATTGATAACGTTCAAAAGACTACATAGATTATGTGGTGAGTTGTTTTTTGCCAATTCTTAGTTGCAATTTTTTACTATGCTGATTTGATTGCAATTAATGTGGTCCTAAGATGGCGTTATCTATTTTAACAACCTTTTATTAGGTTCACCTGTAGGTATGTACAGGAATCTTCAAAACGTAATTATCATCAACTTCACAACAGTCAGATTAAACAGAATTTATTTATTTATAAGGACAGCCAACAAAACATACACCAAACAAAAAATACAATGGTCACAAACAATACTTAAAGCTAAGTGCTGTTTTAATTATAGGCTATAACAACATGGTAAAAGACAAAGACATGTAAATATTATAAACTCAAGGTTTGTTAACACTTGATTGAATTAATTTAAAGATATTAAAACAAAAAAAATATATTAAACAAAAGAAGACTTAAAAACTAACATATAGCTACTACATGTTATATGTTTTTTGAGGTAATTAAAGTTCTCTTTAGCGCTAAAACAATAATTAGTCATCTATGCAGACAGTAGAAACACGTAGCGCGCTTTTAGGAGTATTTTTATTATTTATTTTTCTCGCAAACACCGTGATTTTCACGGCGCTTCGTTTCGTTCATTGTTCTACAACAACTAGTGTGGCCGGATGGTCTCACTTGAACGGAACATAGTTGTGACAGATGAATGAAACAACATCCTGTATAACCTGAGATATCTCGTTCTCGCTACAGTCTATTTTCCTTTTCGCTACAGACTAAGTAAATTTGCTATCTCAGCTAAGTTAAATATGGCTGAAAGAGAGCCATGCAATCGGTTTAGACTTCAAGCGAGTTTCCGGGTTAACAGGAAATTAAATCGTACGTGGTAATACAACAAATAAAACTACCCTTTGTAGTAGTCTGAGAATGGTAGTAGAGGCCTCCACAATGTGAGGTCTTATTAATTCCTGACTTCAATAGAGGTGGTTGTTCATTGAACCAAGTTTAAGGCGTATTGATACCTAGTATTTTCAAGATAACATAACTGTTTTACAAAAAACTTAAACCGACTTCAGATGACAATGGGACCAAACGGGATGTGTACAAAAAAAAAAAAACAAACAACAAAAGAATTTTCTAAATCGGTTAATAAATGACGGAGTTATGAGGTACCTAACAAACATAAAAAAAAACATAATACCGAAATGAGAACATTCCCTTTTTTTGAAGTCCAAGCACCTATCGGTGTGTTCCGACAGCTGCACTTGAGAGCCAGTTCCTTCTAGGCTTTGTATGCTTACCACCTTCGGCCGCATCATCACTTACCATGGTGAGATTGCGGTCAAACACAGGCCTATCATTTATATATAAAATTCTACTGCACGTGTGTATGTCACTGAACTCATAAACGGACCATCCAGGACGCCACCCAAACGCATACAAAAAAAATCATTCAAATCCGTCCAGCCGTTTAGGAGGAATTCAGACAAACACACGTACAGTAGAATTAACTCCCTGGATGGTTTAGATAGGGTAGGGTAGGGTAGGGTAGGGTAGCACCACGCGAACCTCCTCCTTTCTTTGAAGTCGTTTAAGAACATACAAACGAATTGAGAACCTCCTCCATTATTTGGAGTCGGCAAAAAATGCGAAATGATGTTGCTCTTATAAGCTTTCACGTTTAACATTGAGGTTCCATTACACTAACTTAGTACGTATAGTAACCACTTACTCATCATGGTCTGTGATAAATGTCCGAAGGTAGTAAGCACATAAAGACAAACTGCCTCTCAAGTTGTTCAATGGAACTCAAAATCATAGCCGATATCGCAATAATTTTGTGTAATAGTAAATTTGTAAATAGTTCCTGATTTATACCGTGACCCAAAACCATCGAAATACTGTGAACATAATCACATCTGATGGCGAACCACAAGCTCTTAAAACAATATTATTATAACCTTATTTGACTTTTGTCTTTCTTTGACATCCGGCGTCAAAACGGGACAAAAGACAAATAAGGTTATTTTAACCTTGTTTTAAGAGCTTGTGGTAGGCCCCCAGAAGTATCGTTACCCTTTGAACAGCGGTTTAATTAAAACAATTGTTTTCAAGTGTCAAAGACAAAAATCCACGTAACAAACACACACATAAAAATATCAAAGAATGATAAAAATTGATCTTGACTTGTCCGCTAAGAGGAAGTTTTCGAAACCCGACCTTTATAAATAAATGTATGAACATGTTTCGATTCCAATAAACATCGTTCTACCACCCTATAGTTAGTCAAGACTTCGCATGACCTAACTTGGAATATATTATTGTTTTATAGTCCAACCTACGGTTCAGAGTGATTGTTATAAAGATATTGTTAAACACTAAATTATACGGGCCGCCTGATCGTAAGCTGTTACCGTAGTTTATTGACGCTTGGAGGTATCACTCGCGCGTTGCCGACCCTGAATCCCATTTAGCAAGATACCTGATGAATATGCCCAAATTAAAAAGTCACTTCTGGGCTTTAATATCTGTCAAAATCATAAAGTATTTATTCAATTTAGGCCCTGATATTATGAACGTTAACAAGATTGACTCTATACCTATTCGGATTACAACTTGAACTGAGAAGACTCTGGCAAGAAACTCAGCAAGCCTTTTTAGATACTATAATTTACAAAAACAACAATAGCCTGCGAAGCGAACAATTCATTCAAATGCATTCTGTCATCTACAAAATCAGAAACTTTATAGTACCCTTTCTTACGCCTTACCGAAATATCAACTTACAGAATAGAGACTAAGCAATCTGATTCCGCAACTAGTAAGTGATTTTGCGCTGATTAATAACAGTACTGACCAATCACTAACACCTAATTGTTTGGTGTGTCCTTGACTTATCCAATCAGAGCGTGTGTCCTTAAATTGATTTAGCTAATCAGTCGGCCGCAGCAAATAACTGAATGTTGTGTTTCTGTGCGTGAGCAGCTTACCACCAGGTGGGCCGTATGCTTGTTTACCGACTTAGCTGTATAAAAATTGTAGAAGTACTTTACATATCTGCCAACCTTTGCGAGAATTATAAGCGTGAAGATTTTTTCTTCTTTATAAAATCTTAACTTCAGTCAATGTCTGGATTTGTGAATAGAATCCTCCTTTTCCTTAAAAATAAAGCGAAAAATAATGACCAAAATTTTCCGTTGGTCTTTGAACAAATAAAAAGGCAACTTGATATGGCGATGTGACCCGAAAGTGGTATGTTGAGCATTGAAAACACAGTCGGCTCTCAAGTGCAGCTAAAAATCTCCCGTAGATGCTTGGCAATATTTTTAATCGAGATGTTTTCTTTAGAGTGAGCGTTGAATTAGAACCCAGAACATCAGCTGCGGCGTTCAAACCAGAATTAATATTAGAAGAACTTAGTTTATTCGTGTTTGAACAATATTTTTTATAGAATTTAATACCAAGATTTTTCTTTTTGAACCAATTCATTAGCTCTTAGCTTGTTTTAAAATTCTTACCAGAAAATATTTTGAGAAATACCACAATCGACACAAAAAGGTTCAAGTCAACGCAATCAGATCACACGCCCAAAATACTTGTACTTCGATCTGAAATTCATTTTGAATGTACAATATCTAACGCACAACTCTTATTGTATCTACAAGTAAAAGTTTATCAAACGATCACTTTTATTTTATCGAATAATGCTAAGGTAAGCGAGTATGCGGCGACATCATGACAGATAATCTTCAGTCATTTGTAACTTTTTTTTTTCATAATATAGCCAGTAGTTGAGACTGTCTTTGAAACTTTAATTTATAAATAGGTTTTATTCGGTTTTCAAATGAGGTCAATTTATTTATTGGTTTGCGCTTTTATCGATGATCCAGTATTTTTTTATTTTAACAAATTTACATGCTTATACTATATTATTATAATGTTTTAATAAGACGAAGTCGGTAAACAAGCGTACGGCTCGATGGTAAACGGTTACCGTAGCTATATGGACGCTAGCAGCACCAGGGGCACCACTCACGCGTTAACGCACCCTTTCCCCTCCCCAATGAGCTCTGGCGACCTTACTCACGCGCAGGAACACAACATTACACAATATAAAGTTATTTGGCTGCGGTATTCTGTAAGGTGGAGGCACTTTCCCAGTCAACCTGCTCTTTGAGCGAACAAACGCTACTCTCTACCTCTTTTAAAATAATAAATGCGAAAGTGAGTTTGTTTGTTACCTCTTGATGCTTCAACGGAATCAATCGTGATAGATCAACCTGGTATAACGTATAGGATACTTTTTATCCCGGGATAAGATTGCTCGGGAACGCAGGTGAAACCGTGGAGCGTAGACTAGTTAATAATAATTTTCGGGCCTAGACTATCCTTAATGATACCTTATCAAAAAGGTGCGACTTCCAACAAATATTTGTATAAGATGATAAAATGTTTCAAATGAGGTCAATTTAATTTATTTTTATTATATTGTCCCGCCTGATGGTAAGTGGTTACCGTAGCAATATGGACGCTTGCAGCACCAGAGGTATCACTCGCGCGTTACCGCACCCTTTCCCCTCCCCAATGAGCTCTGGCGACCTTACTCACGCGCAGGAACACAACATAAAGTTATTTGGCTGCGGTATTCTGTAAGGTGGAGGCACTTCCCCAGTCAAGCTGCTCTTTGAGCGAACAAACGCTACGCTCTACCTCTTTTAAAATAATAAATGCAATAGTCAGTTAGTTTGTTACCTCTTGATGCTTCAACGGAATCAATCGTGATAGATCAACCTGGTATAACGTATAGGATACTTATTATCCCGGGAAAATATAAGATTGCTCTAGTTAATAATAATTTTCGGGCCTAGACTATCGTTAATGATACCTTATCTAAAAGGTGCGACTTCCAACAAATATTTGTATAAGATGATAAAATGTTTTGATTACATAAAATATTGAACTGCAACACAAAATTTGGATTCTTCACGATGGAGTATTTCTTATCTTGTCATTTTGAAGAGATTGATATGTCGCTGAAAGATTATTTAATCTTCCGTCAATTAAGAGCCTAATTAGGTATTTTTAGAGGTCCGTGACAATACTTTTTTAGGTAGAGCATAGCGTTTGTTCGCTCAAAGAGCAGGTCGACTGGGGAAGTGCCTCTACCTTACAGAATACCGCAGCCAAATAACTTTATGTTGTGTTCCAGCGCGTGAGTAAGGTCGCCAGAGCTCATCGTGGAGAGGGGAAGGGTCAGTAACGCGTGAGCTCGCGTGAGTGATGGGGTTTTAAGCGTCGATATGCCTACTCAGTTCTGCCTGCGGTTTCACCTGCGTTCCTGAGGAATCTTTTGTTTTCCCAGGATGAAGAAAATACAGTATATTCAGAACATATAGTCAGAGTCATATGTCAGTAGCTTTTGCTTGATTAAGCCACAAACATCCAAACTTTCACACTTATAGGTATTATTAATATACTAGTTGACCCCGGGTTAATTTTTGCGCGGAACCCTAATTCTTTTTCTAAAGTTAACTAAGCTACTCCTTATAATATCAGCTATCTGCCAGTGAAAGTCCAGTCAAAATCAGTCAAGTCGTTTCGGAGATTAGCGGGACAAACAGATAGACCCACAAAAAAAATCTCTTTTATGTGCATTTAGTAAAAAGCAATTTTTTTTGTATTCTAACTATAACCTAATCCTAACTATACAGGGTGTTGTTTTGGTCAGCGACAAGCGACCCAGGAGCGGTAGTACAAAAAATACATTTTCCAAAAATGGACTTAATTCCATTAAATACTGATTGAGAAATACCTTATTCAATTTGAAATAAAATTGCCGCAAAGTATGGTCACTAGCCACGTGCACTGATTAGAGCTAGGCACAAGCCGCCATCACCCCACCCCTTTACCCCCTCGCACTCCCGTTGAGTATTACGTCTATATTTTAGCTTATTACATGATTTTCAAAATAATATTATTTTCATTTTTATTATTATAAAAAAATAAAGTATTTTTTTAGCACCAGTATCAGTTGTATTATCGACCCGGAGTCGCTCGTCGCTGACCAAAACAACAACCTGTATAATAATATTATAAATGCGAAAGTGAGTTTGTTTATTTGTTTGTTACGCCTTCACGTCTCAACTACTCAACGGATCATCATGAAATTTGGCATGCAGATAGCCTATGGTATGGAGAAGGACATAGACTTTTTACCTCGGGAACGCGGGTGAAACCGCGGGGGGCAGCTAGTAGTTGATAATTATTAGTGAAATAGTGAGATGAGATTTAGACCTCATAAAAAATACCAGTTACTACCAAAAAGTAATCATCTTGACTTCGTAAAGGTTGGCAACACTGTTAATCCGCCTGGTATTACTAATGTCCACAGGCGACGGTAACCGCTTACCATCACCCTAAAGAAACTCAAACTTAACAAAAGGAAGAAGTTTTAGAGGCGATATATTTCAAGGTTATGATAACTCAGTGGTAGTGGCGTCGGATACGGTCCCGAGTTCGAATCCTACAATGATCTTGAGCTTTCGGTGAAGGAAAACATCGTGAGGAAACCATAGTACGGTGGTAGGGTACTTGTAGTACCCATCTGACTGGCTACCACCCTCAAGTTGAAAATCTGTCGCCAAGCACCTATCGGTGTGTTCCGACAGCTGTACATGAGAGCCAGTTCTAGGCTTTGTGTGCTTACCACCTTCGGCCACATCATCACTTACAATAGTGACATAGTGATCAAAATCAAGGCCTATACATATAAAAAAAGGCAACTTACATACGGATAAAACAGTAATAGTTCAGGCCTATTTAGGGTCAATATCTACGCTTTGGAGGTCAACACTCGACCTTAACCCCGCCCTTATTGATTGAAAGGAGGTGAAAGCACCGTACATTACACGAACTAACATTTTAGGCGCGGTCACACACAGCTAATGCCGGTAGTTGTGTTACTGTGCGATTAGTGCTTATCCTACTATATCCTTACTCCATACTATATATAGGTACTATATCCATATTAATATTATGAATGAGAAAGTAACTCTGTTTGTTTGTTACGCTTTCACACCTAAACCGCTGAACCGATCGCGATGAAATTTGGCATACAGATAGCCTATAGTATGGAGAAGGACATAGGCTACCTTTTATCCCTGTAACGCGGGTAAAACCGAGGAGGACAGATAAAGCAAAACTAACTCTATCTGTCTGATTGTAGCCTTTTCACGACTACACAGATAGCCTATGGTATGGAGAGGGTCATAGGCTATATTTTACCCTGAAAACGCGAGTGAAACCGCGGGGGACAGGTAGTCTTAAAGAACAGGAAACGCCCATAAAGGACGATGACGAAACCAAAAAAAG
This sequence comes from Polyploca ridens, assembly GCA_951394255.1. Taxonomy (NCBI): domain Eukaryota; kingdom Metazoa; phylum Arthropoda; class Insecta; order Lepidoptera; family Drepanidae; genus Polyploca; species Polyploca ridens. The sequence goes on from OX596243.1 coordinate 21,117,662, forward strand.
CAGGCTTGCCCAAAAAGAGCCTGTTTACTCTCGCCTTGAATGAACCTAGACCTAGATTGTTGGAGATGATAGCACAGTGGTGGGGATGTATGCCATTACGAATATCGTCGATTCGAATCCATCAATGAGCTTTAGCTTGCAGTGAAGGAAAATATCTCATGATGACGTTTTATTTAAGTCTCTTATTTCCAAGCATCTTATGTACTTGTAGACTGAGACCCGGGGGAGAACCTGGGAACTGAGCTTGGGAAGCCCGCATACATTGCATAATAATTAAATTAAAAAATTTCAATATCATCTTATCAGTTTTGTGAAAAAACTGTACATAAATAGTAGTTATTAAGAGCACTCAATTCGTAGATGTTTTGAAAAAATTAGTATCTTGTGCACTATATCTAGCCGTGTATCTAGGCGAAATTAAAAAAAAATGTGAAACAAATTCAGTAAAAGCCTCCGAAAAACAGCGATTTTGCTCATATTTTACCTGAAGTTTGGCCATATCTAATGTACCTATAAATTTTAAAAGTAAAGAAAACATTTAGATACCAGGCTTGCAAATGTATTGGAGATTCTAAATAACTAATTTTTTTTTTCACAAACTTGTAAGATTTTTTCACAAGAAATATACGCCTGGAACAAGTTTTATGATGTGCGAAATCATGAATGACGACCTAGCGAAGCGGCCGCGAGTGATCAGCGGAATTTACCGACTGATAACCGACGGCTCTGATGGTGTCTCTTTTTTTAGCAGTCAAACATTACGTTGGATGAAACAACAAGCTTTTAGACTATGCTTGCGTTGAAGTTGCGCCGGCCACAGATGGCCGCCTTAAGGCCGGGTCTAAGCTCAAATCTCAAAAATGGGTTTCTTTGAGAGTCGAGTATGACGTAACGCAATGAAATACCTAACACAAAAAAATACTGTGGATAGAAGAGGGTTTTGAGAAAAATGTTAACCGAATAGAATATTAAAAAGTGCTTTGATATTCCCAATAAAAAAATCCTAAGTTACGTCTAAAAAAATCTTTCGCGTCGAAATTCTCCGTATTTTCAGCGATGACAACAATTTTATTTTTAAGAATATATAAGATACAGAATTATATTAGAATGTTAACCGGACACTTATTCAATTCAATGTGTATATGCTGTATAATCTAAAGAAAACCCGTAAATAACAGTCCATTTCATAGAGTCGACACATTTATGATTTACCATTTTCAACCCTATTCCAGTGAAGAACGTGTCCTGTCAAAATCGTAGTCAGTCCGCGCCTTAAGTCACTATTTGCATGTTTTTTTTTATTGAGAAACGATGATATCTTCGTATTTTTTTTGTTATTGATGTAACTGTTCAGCGTTCACCTTAAAGAATCATGGCGAGATCCATACATTGATTTATACAAAAAAATAAAACATTTTAAAGAGTTATGAATCACTTCCAAATCTCGCCATGATTCTTTCTTTACTGTTCACATTCTTGTGAAAGTGTCCAATAATCCGACTGGTAGTTCCAGAGATTAGCGCGTCAAACTGTATATTAGTGTAGATTATTAAGTATAGATAGATAAAGCTATATATAAAAATCGTACGGTACCATTCAACCTGGAAAAAGAAAATACCTAGGTACCTACTTATTTTCGCCGACTGAAAAGTACCTATGTACATTTTATTTCGGGAAATTATATTTATAATCTTCAATAGCACATTGAACTATAAATTTATCAATGACGCATTCAAATTGCATAATATTTTTATCAATAGTTCGCGTTTTATCAATGTACTAATCCATTACGCTGAATCGGCAATTAGTTATCAGTAGAGTTATCGAAATAAGTTGTGTGGCACAATATTATTCAAAAGGCGATTATATTTTGTTTGGTTCATATAAAAATATTTTATAAAATATTGACTATATTTGCGTAATGAAAATCATTTCGTCATGTTCACTATATAATTTAATTATTGTACACTTGAAATAAAAACTAAAGTAAGAAAAGAATTAATAAAAAAACTGTTAATTAAAAGGTTTATTTTATCATTCCAACAGTACTGTAATAGTACTTTGACAAACATTTCTAATTGAATCATGCATCTAGAAGTTATGTTGGAATAAAGAAACGGACAAACATACATTAGACAGACAACAGTGGCGTAACAATAGGGTGGCAGGCTGGCAGGGCTGGCAAAATGCCAAGGGCCCCCGATCCAAGAGGGCCCCGGCCCAAGAGGCCGCGAGCTCAAAAATATTTTTTTACGTTGAGTTACAGATCTCACGATGTTGTTCCTTCACCGAAAAGATAGCAAATAGATGATGAATGCATTGAGATATTATGTTCTATGGATATGGATGTGAAGTCTCCAATACGCATTGGGCTAGCGTGGGGACTACAGACCATTCCCTCTCGCCTAAGAGAGGAGGCCTATGGCCATTAGTGGGACATATACAACGTATAATTGAGTACCCTGAAAATCTCTAAGTTTATTAAAATTAAACTGAGTACAAGGTGACGATTTTTACTGATAGGGCCCCATCAAAAGAATTTTCCACGGGCCCCAGATGGTATAGTTACGCCACTGACAGACAAATTGATCTATTTGAAATTTTAATTCTTTTGGTCAGGTTTTATTTTTTATTTACTCTGATCCTATATGTCAGTGTTTTTCAATCTGTGGGTCGCAACCCCTAGGGGGGTCACGAAACCTTAGTCGCGGGATCGCCGGCAGAAGGAAAAAGGCAAGGTAGACTTCGCGCAAGCGGGCGTCCAATTTACCTCTTACTTAGTTGCAAACCTCTCGCGGCTTCTTGCAGACTAATATGTAACGGTATCGAAATAAAGAAAATCATTATCGTAAGTATTTTTAACCGACTTCAAAAAAAGAAGGAGGTTCTCAATTCGAATGTATTTTTTTTATATTTGTTACCTCATAACTCCGTCAGTTATTAACCGATTTGGAAAGTTCTTTTTTTATTTGAAACTTCCCGTTTGGTCCCATTGTCATCAGATCAGGATTTGATTACTTCTTAGTGTACTTTGAAGTCGGTTTAAGTTTTTTGTAAAACAGTCCAATTATAATTTATAAATTCTTTGTCTGTCTAACAAGGGGGTCGCCAGAATTTTTCAACCTGTAAGGGGGTCGCGAAATCAATAACATTGAAAAACATCTGTGATTTATACCACTGCTAATGGCTCTACTGTGGCACGGCTAAGTGCGTATGTAATCCCGCGACCGGTATAGAATGCGTGGATCCTCAGGCTGGCCACCGCCCCCTGGTGAAAGTGGTTGAGATTAGCGCAGAGTGGACAGATCTTTGTGCGGAACGGATAACTGATGTTTACAGTTACCCTCCTCGAAAATGTATTGTACTGGTTATTTTTTAGGGATCCGTATTAACAGGATCCTACTACAATGCCTACGCCCCGTGCGTCTGTCTGTTGTCACAGGTCTGTATCTTTTTAAATGTAATATACAGGATGTTTTTTTGGTCGGCGACAAGCGACCCAGGAGTGGTAGTAGAAAAAATACATTTCCCAAAAATGGACTTAATTCCATTAAATACTGTAAATGCGTTGAGAAATACCTTATTCAATTTGAAATAAAATTACCCGAAGTATGGTCACTCGGCACGTGCACAGACTAGAGCTAGGCGCAAGCCGCCATCTCCCCACCCCTTTACTCCCTTGCACGTTGAGTATTACGTCTACACTTTAGCTTATTACATGATTTTCCAAATAATATTTTTTTTTATTTTTATTATTAAAAAAATAAAGTATGTTTTCTATATTTTTTTAGCACCAGTATCATTTGTATTATCGACCCTGAGTCGCTCGTCGCTGACCAAAACAACGACCTGTATATATATTTTTTACAGAATACGTATAATAATATTCTCTAACTCAAAACCCAAAAATATTTCCAGAGAGGCTCTATAGTAAAACAACAAATAAGAAAAATAGGCATCTTAACTTTAATAATATAAATGCGAAAGTCAGTTTGTTTGTTACAGTAGTACCCAACTGATATGGCTTACCGATGTACCTGCGCAGAAGATACATTTTCAAAGTGTGGGAAATGCTATTGGTCGGCAGCTGCCGCCATGTTAGCGGAGGGGCATAACTTGCGGGTGAGACGGAACTAACAGCTGCACTGTATTATGAACCTTATAGTATTGATCAAAGGTTGATTGTAAGTTTTAAGCATTCTTTGGTTAATCTTTGGGGCCACTTTCTTTTCTGTGCGAACGAAGATTCACGACGCGCCTTATCAGTTGGGTAATACTGTACGCCTTCACGCCTCAACTACCTATGGTATGCCTATGGTATGGGGAAGGACAAATGCTACTTTTTTATCCCGAGAACGCGGGTAAAACCGCGGGAAACAGCTAGTTTACAATATAGAGACTTTTGTTTCACCACAATCCCACCGTGATGATATTGCCACCAATATAGACTGGCAAGAGACTGGCTCTCAAGTACAGCTTTTCAACACACAATACTTTTAATTGGGTCTGCGTAACATAAACTATGAATTTAGATAACGATACTTAAGAAAGTCATTTCTGCTTATGACTTTTTTCTGTTACACGTTGTTTAAAATAAGAAAAAAATATGTCATCTTTAAGTGATATATAAACCTGAAATTTTTTTGATCGCAACTTGTGTAGTGTAATATTACTTAATGCTACAAGATGTAAATAAATAAATGAAAAATCAAAACTTGAGATTTATTCATAATGGACAACCCTAGCTCATAGTCGGTTAATCCAACGCATACTCGTAGGTAACTATCTAAACATTTTGATCAGAGTTCCACATCTCTTCTTACGTTAAAGGTGAAAGTATTCAAACACAAACTTTACTTAGAAAGCACGAACGGATGTGCCAGATGGATTTATTACGACAATCCTTATTGTTTATAGAAAGGTGGGACATTTTTAATACAAAATTTTCATAAGGTTAATGAAAGGTAGCAGACAAGCATACGGCCCGCCTGATGGTAAGTGGTTACGCTAGCAACACCAGGGGTATAATCGCACCCCCAGAAGGTATAACGCATAGGAGTTGAGAGGAGTCAACACCGGAAGGGACAATATTTAGTACTAGGTACTTGACTGGTACTAGGTTACTCTGCCAGCACAGCGTCAGATTAAACAGTTCCAAGAGACATTACGAGTCCTGTTCGACATTCAGAGCAGCCCGACTGGGGAGGTATCTCCACCTTACAGAATACCGCAGCCAAATAACTTTATGTTGTATCCTGCCATGATAGCTTTCATAAGTATTTCATTATTGCGCTTTCTTCTTTTGGGGTACCAAAAGGGTGCCAACGTGACCCTAATACTAAGCTTCCACTGTCCGTCCGTCCATCTGTCTGCCAGTAGACAGTTATTTTTTTTCACAAAATGTGTATTTCTTTTGCCGCTATAGCAACTAATAATAAAATTAAATAAAAGGAGGCCGCCGTACAAGAAATGTCTTTACGGAACCCTGCGTGTGTGAGTCCGACTCGCACTGGCTGGTTTTTTTTCTTTTCACTAATTTAACGAAAATCTTTTCGGGGCTAAGAACAAGCAACCTTATATTAATACAAAAATAAAGACAAACTGACATTAGGCGTTATATTATATAGAGAAGTAAATAAGCAATATGCAATGAAGCATCTTGAAATCATCATTAGTTTAACAAACGACCGTTTCCAGCTGCAGTTCATATTGTGATGATTCCTACCAGCTGCATCATATTAATACATCATTTGAGGTGAACACTGGCCAAATGTCTTTTGAAGTTAACCAATAAACCATTATATTTATGACATATTTGTGTGTCTGTCTAGTCGTCTGATTAACATAAATAGCAACAAAACATCGTATTGGCAAAATTCATATTCTCGTGTCATTTCGGTAGGATGACAACTTGACGAAATCTCAATAGATTTCAATATCATCTAAGAAAAGTTGCTTGCTTTTCGGTTTTCTACAGGATATATTTTGGAGAGTATACGCAGGAATTGTTCAACCTTATTCCACCATCCCGTTTTTTACACCGAACCTTAAGACGCCGAGAATTTTTTTAACATCTCAATAGGTCTTAATATCATCTAAGAAAAGTTGCTTGCTTTTCGGTTTTCTACAGGATATATTTTGGAGAGTATACGCAGGAATTGTTCAACATTATTCCACCATCCCGTTTTTTACACCGAACCTTAAGACGCCGAGAACTTTTTTAACATCTCAATAGATCTCAATATCATCTAAGAAAATTTGCTTGCTTTTCGGTTTTCTACAGGATATATTTTGGAGAGTGTGCGCAGGAATTGTTCAACCTTATTCCACCATCCCGTTTTTTACACCGAACCTTAAGACGCCGAGATTTTTTTTAACATCTCAATAGATCTCAATATCATCTAAGAAAAGTTGCTTGCTTTTCGGTTTTCTACAGGATATATTTTGGAGAGTATAAGCAGGAATTGTTCAACATTATTCCACCATCCCGTTTTTTACACCGAACCTTAAGACGCCGAGAACTTTTTTAACATCTCAATAGATCTCAATATCATCTAAGAAAATTTGCTTGCTTTTCGGTTTTCTACAGGATATATTTTGGAGAGTGTGCGCAGGAATTGTTCAACCTTATTCCACCATCCCGTTTTTTACACCGAACCTTAATACGCCGAGATTTTTTTTAACATCTCAATAGATCTCAATATCATCTAAGAAAAGTTGCTTGCTTTTCGGTTTTCTACAGGATATATTTTGGAAAGTATACGCAGGAATTGTTCAACCTTATTCCACCATCCTATTTTTACACCGAACCACAAGACGCCGGGAAAATTTTCGCCCGTTGTTGTTGACATACCGAAAATACGGACATAGCATTTTGCATCCTCATTTATAATGTGGATAGCAAGGGAGTGGAACTTGCGTCCAGCGTCTGTGTTTCATACCTCGTACAATCTAGGAACTTTGGTTTCTTCTGGGTAAGCGTGTTCCATCTTAGGCTTCGTCATCGTCCCTTATGGGCGGGTCAGTGGCCAAATTTAATTAAAAAATATGATAGAAACTCAACGACGACTTCAAATATTAGAAGTCTCTGAATGCTCTTCATAGTTTTTGGATCGATATTGGATAGGATTTTCGATCGTTTAACATAACGTGAATATCATTGATGTCGCTGCGACACCCCAAAGTTTTGCTGGGTTGGAAAATACACTACGAGTAGGGTATCACTGAAAGGAAGTTTAAATACGTTATGTTAGTAGGTTTCTCATGACCAAATACTGTTAAGATTAAGGAGGGTCTTAAATACCTACTTGGGAGCCCCTATCCGATACAACCGAACTGCTAAATATTGACATAATGATAGTGAGTAACGTTATGTAGGTATTTACGTTATGTACCTATTTGGTTGTTACACCCTTTTTTGAAATGATAGAACATTGTTGTACAGTCTCGGTATGAAAAGGTTCTTCACCTTAGAATCGGTTTTCGCTTGCACCAGATTGCAAGAAACAAATTTTATTATACCAGCAAGAAGGTTTTAGTTCATAAAAACTTGTTGAACGAATCAAGTTGAAAACTGAGGAACCTTTTCATTCCATCACTATACACAATTTCCTTAAAAAACAAACGCACCCAATGATTTTTCAAAATTAGAACATCGCGGTTGAAACCCACAGGTGCAGAAAGCAAGTATATTCTTGAGTTAAAAGTATCAATACAATAAAAACGTAGTCCTGTATGAATTCAGGGTTATATTTAAATTGGAACACGTAACATGATATAACAATTAATGCAACGTCAGGGTTGCGACAATATTGTCCTGAATTACACGCATAGCATCGTATGCTACGTCGTGTACAGTGCGCACCAGAAATGTCTGCGCGTGGACGAAATCGGAACTGATCGTGGGTCGCTACCAAGAATCTTATACACCTGGGTGCCTAACAAGATCGTTGTCGACAATCGTCATCGTTAGTAAACTATCAACCTTTGTTTGGAGTTGACATTTCAAATCGAAATATCAAGTGATTTTTAACAATCTCTTATGACAATCCTATACAAAGGTTGATCGTTTAGTAACGATGAAGATTGTCGATAACCATCATGTCTAGGGGGGCTGAACTGTCAACGTGAAGATGAAAAATGTCACCTCTAAAACTTAAAAAAGACATCTCACTTTATCTTCATTCCATCTCACTCTTATATTCAATCCAGTTGCTATATCACGACTTTTTCCAACAAGGGTAATAAATAAGAGAACATCTTTTAGAAATAAAGTTTTTTTGGGTTTAGCTCTACGAGTTTTGCCCCTGGGGCACAATTCTCACTTCCCTCGAACTAGCCTTCGAATCGAACATGCATTACGAGTGCTAGTTCGACAAATTCATTACGAGTGCTAGTTCGACAAGTTCGTAAAATTTCGAGGGGCGGAGTAAATTTTTCGATTCCTGTATTCTCGGTACTAATCGAACTTATTATGAGTGTAAGGATTAAATGTTGCCATTATGATAGGAACAAATTGCACAATACGTTTCGTTTCACTTAATAATTGCGTTTTTTTTAAACGAATGCGATACAATTTATTTTATATTAAATTTTAAAAAGATTTTGATGTCTATAAAACATTTACACTATACTATATACACTTTTATAAATTAATATAATCCGGAATTCATAAGTTAATCAAATTTTTATAATAATTTATCAATAAATATGAAAAAATATTGTCTGTGCGTAACGGAACTCCTTAGGCTTATCTGTCATTACGTTTTGACGTTTGATAGTTCGCATTTGAAATACGTTTCGAACGGTCCCGACCAGTCCAAGCAGTTCGAGCGCTAGCCCTCGAAAAATGAGACAAAATGGCGTCTTCGAAATTGTCAGAATAGCCCAACTTGATTTTCATTCAAAAAAAGTACAAGTTCGAACTTTATTTCGAACGAGTGATGTATTCGAGTGCTTGAGAATTGGCTCCCAGTCGTCAGTCAGTTATTTTTCGAGCGCTAGCTCTCGAAAAATAAGAGAAAATGGCGGCTTCGAAATTGTCAGAATAGCCTAACTTGATTTACATTCGAAAAAAGTACGAGTTCGAACTTTATTTCGAACGAGTGATGAATTCGAGTGGCTGAGAATTGGGTCCCTGGTGTTGCAAGCGTCCATAGAGCACACTTATCTGGCGCGTACTGTACATCCTTAGGTATAGAAAGTCGCCATGTATTTTGTAAGAAATCTACATAATAATGCTATAGTAAATATAAACACGCACAAAAGCGTAACAATAACGACTGCGATCGACGTTTAATGGAGTCAGCATAACATGTTTCCTAATTCTACTCCTCCCTTTTTTTATCATACATAGGTTTGTGTTCGACAATCTCACAATGGTAAGTGATGAAATGGCCCAGGGTGTCAAGCACAAAAATATTTTCTCCGAGGTATCGGGTATCCAATAACCTCCCTACTATAATAAATTAACTTTTTAACCGACTTCAAAAAGGAGGAGGTTATCAATTCAGATGTTTGCATGTTTTTTTTTTTTTTTATGTATGTTCGGGCATAACTCCGTCATATAAAGACAATTTGCAAAATTCTTCTTTTGTTCGAAAGGGGTTCATCCGAAATGGTCCCATATAAATTTCATAGCTCGGGCACAGCGCGACAGCAATATGTTAATAATCTATTTTTAAAATTTCTTGCAGCCATCCTTTCCTCTTAAGTCAGATATCAAAATATATATATTTTTTAATACGTTTAGGCACAGTCGAGTTTGACCACAATCCCACCATGGTAAGTGATGATGCCGGCGAAGGTGGCAAGCACACAAAGCCTAGAAGGAACATACAGCTATCGAAACACACCGATAAATGTGCTTGGTTTGTTGTTTAGTATTGAATAATACCCTAACTTTATGATTATAAAGCAAAGAAGATGACGACCCAGTTGGCGCAGTTGGTTAAGGTTCGCCTTACGTCGTGGGTTCGTTCGGTCGTGGGTTCGATTCCCACACAGGACATGCATTTGTGTGCATGAACATGTCTGTATGTCCTGAGTCTGGGTGTAATTATGTATAATAAGTATGTATTTACAAACAAAAAGTAGTATATGTATTATATCAGTTATCTGGTTTCCATAGTACAAGCTCTGCTTAGTTTGGGATCAGATGACCGTGTGTGAGGAATGTCCCAGGATATTTATTTATTTATTCTACTGGCTACAGCATGTAGACATAGGTGCACATGTGCATTTTTTTAACAATTAAATAAACATTATTTTATTAAATTCAGCCTGTTTAAACTTGTTTGACATTAGCCGAAAGGGACGTGGCGGAAACGGATGTCTCAAGCTCATTTGACCTAGTTCTTTAAGGTTTACTTCTAGCAGTAGAACAACTGTTGAACTATTGATAGAAGTAAAACAACACTATCAAGTTGAGATATAGTAGACAGACTGTTTTGAAAAAGTTTATTTTAGTTTTAGCTCCAATAACAAAAATAAAGTGCTTTTTTAATAAAACTAAAGTAGGTATGGGATTTTTGTAAATATTACGATATGAAAAAAAAATTAAAAAATTTAAGCTTCTTTCTAATACTTCTACATCTACTCACATAAATCAAGGTAGGTTTCAAAGCGGTAGGTATGAAAGCCTTAGCGAAAGTCTTGGATTCGGATCCTGGAGATTTCGTTGAAGAAAAACATCGTGAGGAAACCATGATGGTTTGGTATTGAATACCACCTTACATTTAATCATCCTTTAAATGTAAATAATAATAATAATAAAATTCCCTTTCGCTTCTAGCGGTAAATAATAAAACAATAAGAAAACCCGTAAATACCTAAAACAAACTATTACTAAAAACATGATCTACTATCTTAGCTCAAACACATACTGTGACACCATTACGCATTGCTAAATGTTTTTTAAATTGCGCCAAATTTTGCACAAGCGAATTTCTACTCTATCATCTTTATATAAAGTTGAAGTCAGCTTGATATTGAATTTTAATACTTGGAGTGGAATGATAGTCGGTGCGCGTAAAAAAAGAATAGTCATTGACCTTGCGGTGAAAGTGGTCAGTTGATGAGCGATGTCGTGTACAGTCGATCACATAAATGTTATGTACTTATTACATCTGTAGGTTACACAATCGTTGGCAGCTTAAGACAGACATGCACTTAATATGTTAAATTTTACACGACTGGCAAAATGGAGGTTATTTTGATCTATTGCAGAGTTTCTTGCCGTTTGTTCTCGGTTGAAGACTGATAACATACGGTATTCATATTTAAATATTTAGGGTCGGCAACACGTGAGTGATACCTCAGGTGGGTAAACGTTCGTAGGCTACGGTACGATTACCATCAGACGGGACGTATGCTTGCCATACCTTAGCAAAAAACTTCTTAAATACAAAACAAAAAAATAACCTGAATTCGGTGTGAACGGTCTGTTCGGTTTGTCTTCGTATATAAAGTAAGAAACATTTATTAACAGTACAATAAAAGAAAAAACAAAAGAGCAAGAAACATACAGTAAGATTTAAAACTAGGTAAAACTAAATATAAAACACAAAACAGACAAAATATAAAAAATAAATAATAATAAAACAATTAGTTTCTCGCATCGTCTAACAGTGGGTGTGCTGTCAAAAGGGTACCAGCTTAGCATATGCTGCTGTATATCAACAGCGCTGATTTTCAGCTATGTCAGCTATTATACAGATCGTTGTTTTGGTCAGCGACGAGCGACTCAGGGTCGATAATACAAATTATACATATATATAAGGGGTGGGGCAATGGCGGCTTGTGCCTAGCTCTAGTCAGTGCACGTGCCTAGTAACCATACTTTGCGGTAATTTTATTTCAAATTGAATAAGGTATTTCTCAACATATTTACAGTATTTAATGGAATTAAGTCCATTTTTGGGGAATATATATTTTGTACTACCGCTCCTGGGTCGCTTGTCGCCGACCAAAACAACACCCTGTATATACTTCTTGTCCAGGGTCTGGTCTCCATCTGGTCATGTCACTTATTATTGTTTTCCTTGAACGTCCGTCAGTCTTATTCAAAAGTTTTGGTATGTCTCGTCTAGTCAACCAGTCATGTCACTGTCATGTGGAGTAGGTCAGCCCCGACACGGTGACATTAAAAATAAATACTATTAGATGGTCACGTATTTATCGATCACCTCTCTATAATTATCAAACAAAACACGTTTTCATTTAATTCACGTGATCATTTAAGCAGTAGGAGTTAAGCAATGCTTAAAATGTTTAACTATTGCGGCCGACTGTACCTGCCCCACTTAGTATGACAGTAACCGACTAAGCTATTTATGAATGTATTCGAGACGAGTGGCGACGCATGCCTATACTAGTATTTAGAAAGGGATTGACTTTTAAATATGCTGCTACAAGGAGCCAATGCTCTACATAAAAAAAAAACCATAGAAACCTATAAGGTGGTTTCCCCACAGCTTGACAATAACGTGAGGACCATCCGAGGATGCAATATGAAAAATAAGTTACAGTAAGTAAGTACTATTAAAAGACAAAGCAACTCTTTGTTTTATAAAGTTGAATTGCTATAAGAGTATACACCCATGGTCGTCTTCGATAGACGTCCTCTTTCGCTCACTGCCACGATGTGACTAAATCAAATTTCTACTATTACCTGAATTTTACCACCTCGTTTATTGCCTGCTACTCATCGAAATAATAAAACTAAGGAAGCGTAATTGTGAACAAAATCAACGCGAAATTCGGCTCCACACTTCACTACATTGACAAAATATCTCTAGTATTCGAACGAAAGAACACACATGCAAATAAGCCAATTAGCTGCGCTTGCCTAACGCGTTGTATTCCGGCAAGCGCGATGATTGGTTCTCGGCGAGACAGATAATGCTAATTGGTTCGTACGCCTGCTGCAGTGCTAGATGCGTGGACGATGTTATGCATTGATTGTAAGAGGATAAAGTATCGTATATTTGCACTATGCATATAAGTTGTATTAATTAGTTGTAATTTAACTATACCACTCTATTATATTCATTTAAAAGTTTGTGATTTGCTTTTTGGATTAAAATATTTCTTTATGTGTTATAATTGTATGGATCTAAAATTAAGAAGTATTTTAATCAGTTTATGGTTTTTACATACGAATTATAGAGTGATGGGTTGCGTTAAGGTCAGATCAGAGGGCGAACCACAAGCTCTTAAAACAATATTATTATAACCTTATTTGACTTTTGTTTTTCTTTGACATCCGACGTCAAAACGGGACAAAAGTCGAATAAGGTTATTTTATTGAAAAAAAAACTAAAATGGCGGCTGGCACGCTATGCCACAAAGGTTCTATCCTCTTTATAATTATAGGTACTAGTGCATCACAGTTTAAGTGAAATATCAAAACGTGTTAAATAAATACGCATGTTGCGTTCATGTTGCATAACACTTTCCAGATTCACAAGTATAGGATTTCAATTCATTTCATATCTGTATGGCTTCTACACCACTTAACAACACATGACGGCATATTTGCACAATGTAAACAACGCAAAACACAATAATAATCACAGTTCTAAGTCCCTCGCTACACGAACGCATCGACTCAATGATACCGGCGAACTGTCAGAGCGGTGAGTCTCTCTTTTTTGGCAACGCCCACCGCGGTTCAGTTTGCGTGGAATGATTTTTGAGCTCGAGTTACATTTCTTTAGTTTTATTATTTCGATGCTGCTACTATTGCAAGTGTGCTAGTTCGATCTTTATAAATATATAAATATCCTGGGACATTTCTCACACACGGTCATCAGAGGCCTTAGCACGAAAATCTATCGCAAGCGTAACGTATTCGTATCGAGAGAGTTAACTCAAATTTGTATGGGAATGTGTCATTCGAATGCTGCCAAACGTTCAAATCGGTAGCACGAACAACTACGTTAACCTCACGTCACACTACGTAAACGCGGTTTGGTATATAATTTGAAATTGGAACTAATTCTGACGTATGGTATCGTCTACTCGCAAGCCAGCTACCGTAGACTTTGTCACCGTATTTTTTTCAGTGAGAGCGTTACGTGAACTCGTCGCATCTTAGGTAGGTATTTGCAATATTTCGAATGTGTTATTTTTTTGAAGCATTAAGATTTTTAGTTTGTATTTCTTTATTTATAATCTTATAACGAAATATGGTGATCATTGAGTTAAAATAACATAATTTTATTTAATTCTACATTTAATATAGTGTTTAAGTTAGTTTTAACTAAAACAAATTCAATTGGGGAGCTTCATGTATTGTTTTTTGACTACTATCCGAAATTTTTAATTTTGAGGCGAGTATCGAACCCATTGATTCTGAAACATCCTATATATACTTAATTATACTAAGTGTATAAATGTTAGGGGATGACGATAGTTCAAGTTGAGCCACTCTTTATATGAAATCCCCTAAAACTGCTAAAACACTAATCTAGAAATGAAAATCGTCGAATTTATTTCTCACGGAGTCACAAGACTCATCCTCTTCGTCTTGTTATGTTCTAAATTCAAACCTGTAAACTCGTGAACTCTTTGCTGTACGTTCAAAAATATTTCCACATTCATCACATTTCAATGGTGAAAAAGAAAACATTTACATGGGAATGATGATGTAATACCTTATATCGTTAGCTAATAATATAAGATAAGATGATTATTTCATTTATTTTATTTTATTGGAAATAAATATTTTAATATTGTGTACCAATAAAATCAAAAATGTATGTTTCAAAATTTCTAAACGAATTTAACGTAGCTCGCAAGCTGGGTTTCGAGTAGACGATAGAACTTCTGTCAAAAGTGACATCTACTCGATACGATGACGCTACGAAGGCGATACGAAAGTGGTTCGTGCTAAGGCTACTGATCCCAAACTAAGCAGAGCTTGTATGGAAACCAGATAACTGATTTAATACATATACTACTTTTTGTTTGTAAATACTTAATATACATAATTACACCCAAACTTATATATCCCCAAAATCATATACAGGGTGTTGTTTTGGTCGGCGACAAGCGACCTAGGAGCGGTAGTACAAAATATATATTCCCCAAAAATGGACTTAATTCCATTAAATACTGTAAATATGTTGAGAAATACCTTATTCAATTTGAAATAAAATTACCGCAAAGTATGGTTACTAGGCACGTGCACAGACTAGAGCTAGGCACAAGCCGCCATCGCCCCACCCCTTTACTCCCTCGTACTCCCGTTGAGTATTATGTCTACACTTTAGCTTATTACATGATTTTCAAAATTTTAATTTTTTTATTTTCATTATTTAAAAAAAATTAAGTATTTTTTTTAGCACCCGTATCATTTATATTATCGACCCTGAGTCGCTCGTCGCTGACCAAAACAACAACCTGTATAGGACATACAGTTCATGCACACAAATGCATGTCCTGTGTGGGAATCACCCAAGACCTGCGGCGCAAAAAAAATATATATTTATATTTAAAATCTTTGTAATACGTAAGGGATAAACTGTTTTCGCGGGATAAAACTATCCTATATGTTTTTTTATCCCATGAAGTCGGTAAACAATGGTGCCGATTCTGTTGTAAATCGCACTAAACTAATTTCTCACACATCTCATCTCTTTCTTACGAAGATGATTGAAAAAGGATAGAACATATTTTAAGTTGTCAAATTAATCTTTGCCGTCTTATTTTGCGTGTATTTAGGCGTAACCGCGATAGATGGCGACTAAATTTATATTGAAATCAAGCATTGAACTAATTTGACAGGACAAAATTTCTTACATCCTTTTCTTATGTTCTTTGTTAGAAAGAGACATAGTGACATTAAAATTAGTTTAGTTGTGAACAACAGAATCAGGGCCAATATATAATAAATTTAATTTAATTAATTTTATTTTTAATATTTCTACACCATCTGTAATGGTAGAATACGTCGGCCAATGTACCGTATTTTAGGAAATAAATTTATTCTATTCTATTCTAACAAGCATACGGCCCGCCTTATGGTAAGCGGTTACCGTAGCCATATGGACGTTTGCAACACACTAGGCAATACTCACGCATTACCGACCCCTCTCACGATGAGCTCTGGTTAATTGTCGAATAATATCCAAAAAAGCGTGATTGGGCCTGTCGCGCGGGACATTTAATTTTGGGCAAAAAATCGGGACGTCCCGCCAAAATCGGGACGTCTGGCAACGCTGAGCTCTGGTGACATTACTCAAATGTAGGAACACAAAATGCCTAAAGGGACTCCTTTTAATAATATATTTTAGTTATATTATACTTTTTAAGGTTTTTAGTTTTAGGCTTTTTAGTAGTTAGTAATTCTTTTAATGATTTTCAATTAGTAAATTGTAAATGTTTAATTATTAATATACTCCAATCAATAAAAAAAAAATAAGTATACATAAGTACATAGAACATAACCAAGAAAAAAAGTCATTTGACTGCGGTATTCTTTAAGGTGGAGGTACTTCCCCAATCAAGCTGAACAAATATTTTATCATGATTGGTAGAGGCGTCATGATATAACAAACAAACTCACATTTGCATTTATTATATTAGTAGGATCATTAGGTAAAGCTTCAAAAATAAATAGACTGTATAAAAACAACTGGTAAAATAGTAAAAATACTACTCACATCTGCATGTAAGGGCCTTGATTCGACCTCACGCGAGTATTATGCAGTTACTGTACTGCCACTAAGGCGCATCAAAGTATTATGACACCTATATAGAAACGCAGTTTATTTTATGCATACTAGTATGGTGTGACTTGTGTACTTGTGAAGTTAATTTGGTCTAGACAAAAACCCCTTATTGGTAACGTGATAATTTTGATGCTGCCTGAATAAGGGGTGAGTGATAGTCTAGACAAAATTCCTTAATGATAAAGTGATATTTTTTATCCTGCGAGGATATAGGTATAAGTATTAAAAGAATACAAAGCCATTTGAAAGTATTTTTTTTTTCAGTTTAGGTAGTATGAAAGTCTACTGAAGAAGGAAAAAAGATTCGCATTTGTGATTACTTTTAACATACCCAGGTACATAAGTTAATAATTTACTGAAAAATCTCTCATTTACTATTAGGTGATATAACTGCCTTTCAAATGAACCCTATTCAGTATCTGTACAGCATTTAGAGGCAAAGCTATCGCATATTTTCTGCACAGCTATCTAAAACAAAATAAGAAAATTAAAATGGCGGCCATTCCAACAGAAGATTATTTGAAGATGGTTTTATCGATAAATTAAGTTGCATTACACGCCATTAAAATATCGCTAGTCCGAGACCAAACACTGTATATATATCGCAACAAACTTATCTGGCCCGGTGGCCAAAATAGGAACTAACGACGCGCGACGCCAGTTTGAAATGTCAGTCTACCTGCCATTCGCCATTTGGTTGTTTGCTCCACCAAATGTGATAACAGCGCCACTCTCACCGGGCCAGATAAGTTTGTCGGACTGTAAATAAGTATTGGCGTTTTTTTAGGAATTAAAAAAATGGCATCAATACAAAAACAACAAGATAAATAAATAATAACCTAAACAATTTCATAATTTTAGAGTCTATGTACCTATATTGGACTCAACAAAGACAAAGACATATTACATACGAATAAGTTTTGTAAGACGAAAAAGACAGGAAAAGTCTATCTCCGCTTATACCGCAGTGTGAGATAATGCAGCAATTCTCGGCATACGCAATATGTCTCCTTGTCTTGATTCTGGGTGTAATTATGTTTTATGAGAGATGCTACTGGGAACCTTGCCTTTGATCGGTAAAAGCAGCATACTCGAGGAAATTTTCTATAAATATATTTAGATTTTCCGTACTTCAGAAGGCACGTAAAGCCGTCCCTGTTATCACTTAATTGTGAGGCCTCCTAGGCTCCGTTGCCCGCGTCGAATCGTCCGAATCTGGATAAGATTTCATATACAGAATTCTAAAATTCGTTTCGTTCAACGCGTTCGGCTCGGATAAGTGTGCGTTCACCGAGATCCCACCAAAAACATTTTTATGTAAAATGTTGCCAAGACATGTGGCTCACACTGTCAAAAAGTTATCAGATCTCATGTAGAGCCTTGTCCTTTTCGCTACCGTCACATAGGAGTAAGGTGAAGTATTTGTGTATATTGTTCATAACTTTTTTGTTATTCAATAGTTCTTATAGTAGTGAAACGGCCAAACCACATATTTTGACTACGGTGTGTAGAATTTGTGAAGTTAGGGCTTGTAGAGTAAGTGCATGTAGAGTTATAAGCTTGGCTCTACATGAGATCTGATAACTTTTTGACAGTGCGAGCCATATGTCTTGGCAACATTTTACATAAAAATGTTTTTGGTGGGATTTCACTTCTTTTTGTAAGTTGCATAAGTTTTTTTTTGTTTGAAATTTCCAAGTTTTATAATTTTTCTGTTATTTGTGTACTAATACAAGCTTACATACCAAATTTCAGCTTTCTAGGACTTCAGGAAGTATGAGTTTTGATGATCATCAGTGAGTCAGTGACGAAATTGGGGCTTTTTAGATATCAATAAAATCTGAAGTATAAGAGCTATGTTATTGAAACTTAATATGTTTAATAAGTTCACTATTGACATCATATCCTGAGAATTTTGTTTATCTGGTATAATCCAAACCCAAGTTATGAGGGTTCAAAAAAACGAAGAAGTGCTTCGAGAAAAGGTAGGTAGTGCCCTTTCGCTTCGCTTGGCTGTCTTGGCGGGCAGATTTATATTCTCATCGTGGATTAAATCTGCTTACAATTGTATTCCAATGAACTATCTGTGTCAAAATTGACGGATTTTTAACAGTTTTGGAATGCCACTAGTTCAATAGTGTCAAAAACCAATATGAATTTAGTAGACAACGTTGGCTCAGTGGCAATGGAGGGTTAATATGAGATTATAAAATGGGATCGTACAAATGAAATTTTTTGATAAAATAGCAGACTTGGGCTCATGGAATGATATTGCTAATGAAATTTTTAGAATAACTCATGGTGTTTTAAAGGCTTCACAAGTAACACAAGGAAATCAGGAGGTAAATACTAACACGCGCCGTGAGTAATATCTCGGACTCGCGTGACTCAGAACTTTCACTTTCTTCTCTCATCAATATTGATTCAGGATTGTGTTTATTAACACCTATCATAGCAAGTGACTTCACATCATTGGTATTCTAAACGATTTATTAATATACTTG
Source organism: Polyploca ridens (assembly GCA_951394255.1). NCBI lineage: Eukaryota > Metazoa > Arthropoda > Insecta > Lepidoptera > Drepanidae > Polyploca > Polyploca ridens. The sequence goes on from OX596243.1 coordinate 21,136,902, forward strand.
CGCCTGCCACGGGCTCTACTCGCCTTTCTGAGTAATTCATAAGTTTATTAGGATTAAACCTATGTTCATTAAAACATGATAAATATTGGTCATCCCGGGATAACACATGGGATATCCCGGGATTCACTCAAGCGGTACCGACCCTTCCCCCCTCCCCAATGAGCTCTGGTGACCTTACTCACGCGCAGGAACACAACATTCAGTTATTTGGCTGCGGTATTCTGTAAAGCTCCCCAGTCGAGTTACTCTATGCTCTACCTCTCTTAAGGCGGCCCTCTGTGGCCGGCTCAACTTCAACACAAGCATAGTCTAAAAGCTTGTTGTTTGACTGCGAAAAAAGAGAGACAGCATCAGAGCCGTCGGTTATCAGTCGGTAAATTCCGCTGATCACTCGCGGCCGCTTCGCTAGGTCGTCATTCATGATTTCGCATTCATAAAACTCGTTCCAGGAGTATACTTCTTGTGAAAAAATCTTACAAGTTTGTGAAAAAAACGTTAGTTATTTCGAATCTCCAATACATTTGCAAGCCTGGTATCTAAATGTTTTCTTCACTTTTACAATTTATATGTACATTAGATATGGCCAAAGTTCAGGCAAAAACGCTGTTTTTCGGAGGCTTTGACTGAATTTGTTTCACACTTTTTTTAAATTACGCCTAGATACACGGCTAGATATAGTGCACAAGATACTAATTTGTTCAAAACATCTAACGAAAAATGTTTAACAACGCCATAATAAGTACAGAGGTTTTGTATGAAAAGTATGACGAATTGAGTCCTCTTAAGATACCCTACATTTACACAGATGTTGCATCCTCATTTATAATGCGGACAGCAAGGGAGTGGAACTTGTTTCCGGCGTTGTGTTTCCTGACTCTTACAATTTAGGGACTTTCAAGGCCAGAGTGAATAGGTTACTTCTGGGTAAGCGTCTTCCATCTTAGGCTTCGTCATGCCTTTAGGCGCCGATCATACAGAGAAGAGTTCTAGAGTTCTGCGTTCCTAGTTCTGCATTCCGCGTTGACTGTAAGCTATGTGGGGCCTTTGAAAGTAAAAAAAGTATATGATGTGCGATCCGTAGCGAATATTGCAGAACTCTAGACTGCTTGCTGTGTGCACAATAGTCAACACGGAATGCAGAATTCGGAACTCTAGAACTCTCCCTGTGGGATCGGCGCCTTATGGGCTACTCAGAGGCCAAACGCAAGCCTTAACGCGTTTAATTTAAATATATAGAATAGGTTTCAAGGATATTGAACCGAGTAGGGATGTTTCATTTTATCGTAGAAAAAAAAATAGACTCTCGCATTAATAATATGAACTTGCGGTATCTAAGCCTACTCTTATTAAATTAAATGACTACTATCAGGCTCCTGCCAAGAGTAGTCTCCTAACTACGCAGATGCTAAGGATGCTGATAGCGCTGGAGCCTGCAAGGCTTGACTCTATCTGACTCATTCAAGGCCCGAGTCCAAAAGAGATAGAGCTTTGCAATAGAAAGAGAGGCGTTTTAAGTATCTTTTCATACATAATATTTTATTAGGGAGTGAGCCTTCTGTGCGGTCGTACTATTTATTATTCTTTGACCTTGCGCAATAGATATACGCATCTTATCCGCATTACAGCATACAAATTGTCAACGCGTGTTTCTGCGAAGAATTCCTTACGTGCTCTCTACCCTGAATGAAAGAATGTTAGCAAATGATTACCATTGCAATTGCGTTTAAGAAAAATGTAAGAGAGAAATTTAGTTCCATCATCAGTATTCTGCGAGACGCGCTATGTCAATTCCTACAGACAAAATGTAGTAAGCGCCTTTACTCCTGTGGCGTTTTCTATACGGAGTCAAAAGTAATTTATAAATTGAGTCTTATATTACAGTGCAATCGGCCCGCCTGATGGTAAGCGGTTACCGTAGCCTACGGACGCTTGCAACTAGTGTCTCCTACACACTAATACACTAGTTAGTGTAATCTCGATTCTATTGAAGTAAGACTCCCAAAAATGACAAATCTGTCAACTATCAGACTCGGGCCCCGGTAATGCAAGACCTAAAAATCAATGGTTTATATCATTCACAACCCATCCAACTCCATCGAAACGTAGACATGATTAAGTAACATATCCAAACACACTTTCACATTTCGTATCATAACATTAGTAAGAATTTTGTAATATCTGACCGTGTGCTGCAGTGGAAGTCATAACCGGTCTTCTTAACCCACTCCACTTCCGAAGTGACTGTCACTTCCGTGGACTGACGACCTCCTACTGGGATATTTGAGAAACGAAGATGAGAATACAGTGCTGGTGATTCTGTTGTAAATCACATGTCTTATCTCTTTCTTACTGACTTATTTGAAAAGCTGTCAAATTACGCCCGATTTCAAAATCAGTCTATCCTTTTCTCATAATTAGTGTCAAATATCAATCCTCAATCGCAACATAAATTATTGAAAATTAAAGTCGGGGACCTCAGAACAATTAATCCTTATTCTATGTCAATCCAATTTATTTGACAGGACAATAAAATATTCTTTTGATAGGTTAGAAAGAGATAATATAGTAAGACTAGATTAGTTAAGTAAACAATGGAATCAGCATCATAAGCTAGGGTCGTCATCATCAGGATAGTTTCCCGAAAAGTTCTAATTAGTCCGCCATTTACATTATAAAAATGACGAAGATTATTGGTGTGTTAATGTTCCACATAACGTCACAGTATGGTGAAAAGTGTGCCACGCTGTGACGTCACGCGGAACTTAACACAACCATATCTTCGTAATTTTTTGTTTAACTGACAAATACAAATACGAGTGTAATATTTTTTTATAATCTAACTCAGGGGTTCCCAAACTTATTTTAACAGTGACGCCCTTGGGAAGTTGCCATATTTTTGCGACGCCCTGGCCTTCTTGCCATACATTTACCTACTATAGGTAGTTGTAGTTCTAGCCTAATAAAAATTTGTCAAAAAAACATAGTATCAAATTTTTTTATTAGAAAATAAAGAACAAAACATAAAAACAAAAATGAAAGCAAACAAATAAGATAAAAAGCAATTAAGCACACCCTTTTTTATCTTTTCGTTTGGTATTAATGAGAAGGATGTGCTTGCTTTTCTGAGCATAGTTTCTCAAAATGAGGCTCAAGTTTCGAAATTGCCAGTCTCGTCTCTGTCTCCGTCTCTAAATTTATTTTTGATCTATACTAGTTCTTAATTACTGCAACTGCAGAGAAATATGTCTGGCACAAGTATGATGTCGCAAACGGTAATAAAACCCTCAATGATGCTCATGGCACGATATTCTTTATAAAATGAGCTCCAAAATTCAAGTAGCTGACACAGACAGCCAACCGCCTCACGACGCGGCGACGCCCCCCGCGTTACCCCAGGGCGTCGCGACGCACAGTTTGGGAACCCCTGATCTAACTGACGCACTAATTAGATATATTCTTTTTACCCAGTAAGCATCCCTATTATAAATGATGAAATTATAAAGGCTTTTTTTATCCCGGGAACACGGGTGACACCGCGGTGTGGAAATTAGTATCTATATAATGTACCCTCGCGCATGGAGGAGTGTGTCATTTGTATGGAAAAAAAAACAATTTGTTGCCTGTGGAGTACAGGCAACAAATTGTATTTTTTTTTTCATTATTTTATCAGACCTCTTTTTAATTCAAATATATTATAATATACAGCACCAGGCACATTAGAGGCCGAATATGTTCATCAAAGAGTATTGCTCCTACGCTTTGCTTCAGATATCTCAAACCGAGAAGGCGTAAACTCGCGCGAATATAATGGTGGGTACATAGATGTACACAGAGTAACGCCCTGAATATCGCCCTAAGGAGGCAGATGTACTAATATAGGCTTTTTACGCCTTATCTTTGCGATTATTATAATTGCAACTGCAAAACATTATATCTTCAAGAAATAATTAGTTAACACTTTAGCTGCAATTTCTTCCGCAATGCCAGAACAAAAATACCTTTGAGTGGTTTGAAGATGTAGCTTTTTAGTAAAATCTGACAACAGATTACTTAAATAATATCATTATGTGTTTATATATATTAATATAAAATAATATTTAAATCAAAAGCACTAAGGAAGAACTATTTATTTATTTAATCAAAAGGAACGATCTACAGCATTTCAAATAATATTAGCATAACATTTTGTGTTGTTAATTTGCCAATTTCAGAGTTCCATTATTATCCTTAAAATTTACGGTTTACTGAACAAAAATAATAAAAAAGTAAAACGTTTAAATTAAAAAGAATTAAAATTTTTAAGAAAACAAAATTCTATACAAGAATAATGAAAAAGGAATAGTGTTTGGGTGTGGGTGAGTGGGTGTTTGTGTGTAGGTGTGTGTGTGTTTGGATGAATGAGTGCATATTATATGACAAACTGACAAACATAATTATAACAAAATTAGATTGGAACATTGATTGACCCTTCACTCCATGCCTCACTTGTTTGGAGAGTCACTACGCAAGTCAATGAAAAAAAAAATTTTTTTTCTCTCGGTTTTTTTTCTAATATTATTTTTTGATTACTAATGACCTATACATTCATCCCTCAAGAGGAAGTTCACTAATTTATTTAGACCTTATATGCCTGTGCTATTTTACCATTATTTTTATCTAATAATTTCTGTATCTGTCGAAAAACACTGGTAAGTACTTAGTGACAGATTTTCAACTAGAGAATGGTGGGTACTACAAAGTACCCTTCGGCCACTTCACATTCCTCGGTGACACTGTCGGCAAAAACACTACATAAAAAACTCCAAAAGTTGTATGTTCACTTCTTATCTAAAGATTACATAACATGTCCGACTTTCGGCTGCGATTTATCAATGATGCCTTCTGATAATTATAATATGAGATAATGATAGTTTAACTCGCCCATTGCACTGATTGCGTAACTACATTGTCACGAAAATAGGGCTTTTATTATAGTAAGCAAGCTTAATAGGGAACGCTGGCTCTCAAGTGCAGCTGGCGGAACACACCGATAGCTGTTTAGCGACAGGTTTTTCACTTTATTCGTCTGCAACTGCTGTGAATTCAACTCTATTATTACAGTATCTGAGCCTGTATATCATAATTAGCATATTATACGATTTATAAGTTTGTGTTACCTTTAACTACGTGAGGTGATTTTGTTGATTTTTCGAGATCCCGACCCGAGATGTCGTGAGATTTGGCTGGACTTTTTGTGAATGAAGTTTAATGATCTAGTCTTATATTTATATCTATCTCGATCGAATCTAGGATATATTCCCGGGATAAAAGTATCATTATGTTATTCCAGGTTATGATCTACCTGCGTGGCAAATTTCATCGCGATTGATTGAGCTGTTGATGAGTTAACAAACAATCTCACTTCTGCATGTATTATATTAGCAGGATAGTTTATATTCGTAACTTTTTCACTAACATTTGTTATAGACTTATTATTATGAGGAAACAAATTGTTATTTTCAACAAAAATGCTTTATTATCTGAGACCGACTGTACTAGCCGATAAGCGTGGTTTGGCATGCCTAACATGCCTTGGATGCCTGGATATTAGCGCCATCGATATATATTATTATGACATGAATAGTACACGAATTGGAAAGCATTCAGATTTTTTAGGAATGCTCCTAATTTCAGTGTTTTATTTATACAGGGTGTTGTTTTGGTCGGCGACAAGCGACCCAGGAGCGGTAACACAAAAAATACATTTTCCAAAAATGGACTTAATTCCATTAAATACTGTAAATGCGTTGAGAAATACCTTATTCATTTTGAAATAAAATTACCGCAAAGTATAGTCACTAGGCACGAGCACAGACTAGAGCTAAGCGCAAGCCGCCATTGCACCACCCCTTTACTCCCTCGCACTCCCGTGGAGTATTACGTCTATATTTTAGCTTATTACTTACATGATTTTCTTTATATAAAATTAATATAAATGATAATATTATTTTTATTATTATAAAAAAATAAAGTATTTTTTTTAGCACCAGTATCAGTTGTATTATCGACCCTGAGTCGCTCGTCACTGACCAAAACAACAACCTGTATACTCCATTTACCTGTTAATTCTAGTAAATTCCCGTTTTATTCTGTAATAACAAGTAATTATCATTGAGCTATTATTACTACGTATAGAGAAGAATTTGACCGGGCCAGTTGGCGCAGTTGGTTAAGGTTCACCTTACGCGCTGCAGGTCGTGGGTTCATTCCCACACAGGACATGCATTTGTGTGCATGAACATGTCTGTATGTCCTGAGTCTGGGTGTAATTATGTATATTAAGTATGTATTTACAAACAAAAAGTAGTATATGTATTATATCAGTTATCTGGTTTCCATAGTACAAGCTCTGCATAGTTTGGGATCAGATGACCGTGTGTGAGGAATGTCCCAGGATATTTATATTTATAATAAAATAAGAAGCTATGTTATGTCCCATTTTTTTAAAGTCAACTAAATTTCTCTTTAGCGCTGAAACAATAATTCGTCTAAGCAGACAGTAGAAACACGTAGCGCTATAACGTTTTGACGAGTATTATTCTCGCAAACATCGTGATTTTCACGGCGGTTACGCGTTTCGGTCATCGTTCTACAACAACAAGTGTGGCCGGATGGCCTCACATTTATATTTCTATACTTTTTCTTCATATTTAACGTTAAAAGTGGAGATCACTTTTAACTATCCCAAATCTCACTACTCCGAGTGCACTTTATGCTAAAAAACGGGTATACAGTTTTTTCGTCACATATTAATTCATGTATACAAAAACCTCCATGTATTAATTATATAGATTTATAATTAGTTTATAAGAATAAATCATTAGGTACATATTTATTTAATTATAGAGGTAAATAGGAAAATATTGACGGTTTAATTAAAAGGTAAAAACTTGAAATAATTGATTAAATTGTGCGTTAGAGAGTATTATATTTAAAAATATAAAATACTTGTCCTAGCTGACTGACTGATCTATCATCGGACCAAACCGCTAGAGTTAGAAAATTAAAATTCGTACTAAAGAAGGATTTTTGGAAATTCCGTCCCTAAGGGGGTAAAAATAAAAGTGATAGATGGATGATAACGATGAAGATTATGATGATGAAATCAACAGGTTTCGTCACTGTAGGTACCTTCAGCTTTCCTTACGTAAATAAAAATGTCGTCGATTCTTGGGACGTCGCCGAATCGATATTTTATTGTAAAAAAAATGGCTTTCTCGCTTTGAGATTATGTCGTCCTTTTATCATGAGTTTTCATAATTTTATTCGGTAATTTTACTCCAATTTATTTGTCGATTAAATAAAATGGTAATGTGATCAGAATTTTTGTGAATAAAATTACAAATTATCTAGAAGTTTGTTGCTTGATATTTACATAGCTTTTTTTTAACTTTCCACTTAAAATATAATAGAAAGTGGAATGCTCCAAATTTAGAGTTCCGCAAATATCAAAAGTTTAACAAGAGCTTTGAAACTTATTGTTAAAAAATTTAAAAGAAAGTTACACATTTATCCTAAACTTTCAAATTGTTAAATTTCTCTAAAAGCTAAAGTTACCAAACACCTTAAAAACAAAAAAAAAATAACATACCAAAAAATGGGTACAAATGTTTCCAACACCAAAAATATCACGAGTAACACAATCGATTCACATAAATACGTCACAGGAATCACAACTGTACCGATACGATACCGAATCGGTCAGTCACTGTGTACCGTTACTATGGCAGTACAAATGGAGACTGCCAGTGAAAACAGTACGTTCCGACTGCGGGCCGTAAGTGGGCCATGTAACCGGCCACAGGCGGTAGCGATTTAATTTGTGAGTATTTAAGCTGTTTTTAAAAAAAAAAAAAATAATGATACATTTTGTAGTTAGAAAAAAAATGCACAATACAATACATTTACGACATTAATTACTAACCTACAATTACAAACATAAAAAAAAATTCAAAATCGGCTAATTTCACTGCTTCAAAGATATGTATGAGACGCGTTATAAAATCTGTAATACCTACACAGAAGTTCATTGATTGATTGTCGATGTAAAATAGTAGAGTTGTCCTTAATTTATGAAAAATTAAAAAAAAAACACGGGCAGGCATTTATCGCCAATATTTATATTTCTTACGTTTTTTTTTGTGATGTTATGATTATATGAATCCCTGATACTATTTTTTAATTACTGACTAAAACATAACATTGTTTTTTTTTATTGGCAACAGAGTCAAACAATAAAACTATCTTAGGTATTAAAAAAATTATGATACTAACAATTTTTTTTTTATTTTCATCTGGTTAATTTTTACTCAGTCACTTTGTAATGGCTGAGCTGATTTAAACTTGCCATATTGATAGATAATAATATAAAATAATAAATTATAGAATATACATATCCAATTTATTAGTATGCCGAGTATACTAAAAAAAACAATATTCATTAAAACTGTCGCATATGAAAAAAAAAGATTTTTCGTAAAATATTACAGCAAGTAAAACCAATCACGCGTTTTCAAAAACCGCTAACATCTCATCGCTTGCACCGAGGCTACGTCTCATTCACACAATGATAAGGTGACAATGGGGTTTAACATCTCAAAAACTATACCACTAAGTGCTCTACATTCCTATTTACTCTTATTAAATAAGGCCTAGCGACGAGAGGCACTTGGTTCGATGACCAGATCGGGCAAACCAACTTTTAACTACTGAGACTTCTTCAAGGCGACAGGAACCATCTACCAAAGCATACAATCTGGTGCTCTATGCAATTAGCACGTGATTTCTTACGCTTACCATCAGGCGGGCCGTAAGTTTGTTTACCGATCTAGTCGTATAAAAAAAAAATTATAAACCCATTGCGTCATCAATCAACATTAACTTCAAAGTCAAAGCCACTTATTCAATTTAGGCCCCAGAAGGGCACTTATGAAGCTCACATTTACTTAAGTTACCACCGGGTCGCAACTCTGCCTTCAACTGAGAAGAATCCGGCAAGAAACTCAGCAAGGTTACATTTTTTGGACAATCTGACTATGTAACTTGAGGGTGGTAGCCAGCCAGATGGGCACTACAAAGTACCCTACCACTGTAGGTATTTGACATTCTGATTTCTGTGATGTGACGCATCCAGTCAACGCATAACCCATTTTGCTTCTTCATGTATCATGTAAACGGGTATGTAATGGGTGGAATATATTACCCCGAAGCCTGCAGCTATCTCTGAAGTGCTTTGTGATGGATCCGCTTCCACAATAGCCTTTAATTCTTCATTTTCCACTTTGGTCTCCGGCCGTCCACGGGGTTGGTTCTGAAGGTCGCAATTTCCAAGACGAAAACGTTGAAACCAAAAATGTACCGTGCTTTCTTTTGCGACAACAGAGCTGTTTCTGCAGCACTGGTGCCACGGTAGAGCTCGTACTCGTAAATATACCGATATTTCATGTTTTCCATTGTGCGGTAATAAGCGACGCCAAAGAAAAAAATAATGAGGAAAAAAACAAATGAATGTTTTCAAAACTCAAATGTACCAGCTAAATGAATTTATATATTTGAATTTGGAATTCTTAACCAAAGAGTAGATATTTCAGATCAAAGTGGTCAGTACGACAAAACGCTAATTTCATATGTAAGGACCTAATACTTCCTGTGTTTTCTAACACCTACAATTTGGACTTCGAAGCAGATGCGAATAGGCATTGAGCTACAAATAGTCTCATCCAGCAATTTTTTTTTATCTTCATTTTTTTTTTTTTTTTTTTTTACTATTTATAGGCCTGTATTTGACCGCAATCTCACCATGGTAAGTGATGATGCGGCCGAAGGTGGTAAGCACACAAAGCCTAGAAGGAACTGGCTCTCAAGTGCAGCTATCGGAACACACCGAAAGGTGCTTGGCGACAGATTTTCAACTTGAGGGTGGTAGCCAGCCAGGCGGGTACTACAAAGCACCCTACCACCGTGCTATGGTTTCCTCACGATGTTTTCCTTCACCGAAAGCTCAAGCTCATTGTAGGAATTATCGTATTCAAAGTTTTTATTTACTTTTAATAATGTATAAGATGAAGATATAATTTATAATATAAAGAGTGTTCACTGGAGCCATGTGTAGTCACGTAACATGCTATTTGACAAACGATATAGTAACTTTCATTTTTGTCATGAATGCGTCATCAATTTCTTTCCGCATACCGCATACCGGAGTTGGGTGACCCATTGCAATTTAGAGCGATATTTAACGGCCTAATACCAACTTTGGTAACATAACTTATTGACTATCTTGAAATATACTATGGGGCATAATTTGTGAGAGGCAGTGGCGTAGCTACCTAGGGGCTAGACGGGGTAGTGCCCCGGGGCCACTGGAGAGAGGTAGAGCATAACATTTCGAATGGAGAAGTGCGAGTTTACGCGAGTTCCTACGCGTGAGTATGGTTGCCTGAGCTCATCGGAGACTGAGAAAGGGTCGGTAACGCGAGAGTGATGCCCCGGGGTAGCTCAGGTATTGCAAGCAATATGACTACAGTATCCGCGTAACACCAGCGGGCTATAAGGTTGTTTACTAACTTAGTTTAATAGAAAAAGAGATAGCAAACAAGCAAAGCAGTTAATTAATTTGGAATTGAAGTAAGTAAATCTTATAGAGATTAATATAGTAAACGTCTGACATACCTAAATAGACATAAATGTACGTCAAGCATCAAACATATCTAATCATTAATGAAATAGTATATTTATAATCCATTGCAATGTATCTACAGACACTCTCATTTCGTAGGGTTCCGTACTTAAAATGTGTCCAACGGAAGCCTATTACTAAGCCTACGCCGTCCATCTGTCTGTCTGTCACAGAGCTCCATCTTATTAACCCTAATTGTCAGTTGAATATCATGACACAGTAAAAATTACAGCAACTCAAAATCCAAAGTTACCCAGGGCTTTCTTATACTGCTAAGGTGGCAAACAAACATACGTCCTGCCTGATGATAAGCGGTTATCGTAGCCTAAGCTTGCAACACCAGGAGTATTATTCACGCGTGGCCAACTCTGCAAAAATCAGTTCACACCCAAATCCCTATCTGTATAGATACCGGGACAGATGGGGCTCGCAGTTGGATTTGCGGGTCCGGCTGTTTGGATCAGCATCAGGCTTTTGGTAGAACTCGCTAATTGAGGTTGGACTCGTGGTGGCTATTTGTTGTTAGTCGCAGGGGAGGCGCATGTTCTTCTGCTCGGCAAGTCTTTCTGAAGTTATCAGTCTAAGGCGAAAGGCTACTTGATGGTCAGAAGAGAGGTGCATTGAGTAACCCTTATAGAGGAACTGGATAGAAAGTAGAGGGCTACCCCGCTATATTAAGTTTCTGGCAACCCTGCTGCATGTAAGGGTTGATCTATGGAGACTCATTGGGCGGTGAGTGTGCATTACAGTTCCAGCACTATTCTGGTGAGGTTGGCTTCTCTGAGGTCCCCAGCTGGGATTGAATCGCTAGCACTTTTTGGAGTGCGCACGGTGAATGACTTTTAATAGCTCCGGTACATGAGCAACTCCCACTATGAGTATCAGGGTGGATGCTCTGGCGGCAAGGCCTACTGCAGATGGTCCCTGTAGCCTCGTAAGGGGTTGCCAGGAATAATGTACCAGACTTTTATGGCTTCGGTTGGGTAAGTTTGGCCACTACAATAAATCTAAAAGGTAGTCTTTGGGAGAGGGAGTAGTTCAATCCCAAAAGAGGTTTGAAAAAGGGTGTTGAAAAGAGTCGCCGTGCCGGGCAGCGATTATAAAATGTGCTGAAATTATTACGTAATGTAAAATCCTACATCCTACAGTCCTACAATTATTATAAAAGCGAAAGTTTGTGAGTATGGATGTGTGGATGTTTGTGACACTTCTACGCAAAAACTACTGAACGGATTTGGATGAAATTCGGTACACAGCTAGAATATTCTTGATATATACAGGATACTTTTTATTCCGGCAAAGAGGCCTAATATTGATAACTAGTTACGGCCCGTGGTTTCACCTGGGTTCCCGGGATGAAAAATAGCCTATAGCACTTGCGGACAATAAAAGCTCCATTAGGGAAAGTATGTTCAGAATCTGATCAGTGTTCCGGAGATTACTTCCAACACCCAAACAAACAAACTTTAGCTTTCTATAATATTAGTTGGTATATATTTACATTCCAGGGACCCAATCGAAATTGATCGATCGATCGAAAAAAGTACGCTTTCGAACTTTTATCGAGTGAAAATCACGTTACGTTATTCTGTCAATTTTAGAAGGAAAACCAGTCAACTAGAGCATTGATTGGTTTGGATCGTTCGAATTGACTCCGCCCCTCGAAATTTTGCAGCCAAATAGGACTCGAACCTTAAGTAGAACTATCGAAGGTTATTTCGAAGGACGCGAGAATTGGGTCCCAGGAACTACCGAAATTGTTTCTTAATTTTATACGCTTTCACATCTATGTATTGTATCTCTATTCGACAAAAATTATCACGTATTTGTCACTCGTGATCATGGTAAAATATATGTCAATAGGTTATTGACCTATAACATGACTGTAACGTATACATCGCGGCATGTCCCACCTTGTCGATCATCCAATTATTATTAGGGTCAACAATCACAGCTAGAGTTGTAATGCAATAGTGTTGAAATACGGTTCCCGTATTCAAAGTAGATTTATGTTTTAGATCGATGTGAACATCTTGAATATTAGTTTTAAAAAAGATTTTCAAAATTCGAATGAGTAGACAAAAATTCTACATACAGGCTGAATTAAGTTAATTTTTGTTCCTAAATCAAATTTAGAATTTATAAAAATATCTAATTCTAGGCGAGTAAATACACGAATTCGAATTTTAAAAATGTTTTACTCGTGTTTTTTTTTAAATATGTACGTAATGTGAAATATGAATCTATTTACAAATAATGTTCTTATTTTATTTGTTGCTTTATGTTAGTTATGGTTTTTAATAATCTGTTATTTAGACTACTGTAAACTTGTACTGATTTCATCAATATAAGTAGGAAAAAAATGATTATTTAATTTACCTTAATGTAAAATGTTCACTAAATTATTACATGTTGGCATGTTGGCGTCATCAATTATATTACGGAGGACGAAAATTATGTCATCCTTTTAACGCGAGCTAGGTTGTCACTATGCAATGTGACACTAAGCAGTGCCTATGACTTCATTCTATTAAAATCAAATTAAGAACGTCCTTTGTTTTTCGTTTTTTTTTTTTTTAAATTATCTACATGTATAGAGTGTAATAAAAACAGTAGGTACGATATTTTTATATACTACTAATTAGGCAATTATACTTACTGCCCGCCTGATGGTAAGCGGTTACCGCGACCTTATATACGCTTGCAACACACGGAGTAACACTCTCGCGATACCGACTCTTCCCCATCCCCAAACCCTGGCGACCCGCAGGAACGCATCATTCAGTTATTTTGATGCGATATTCTGTAAGGTGGAGGGATTTGCCCAGTCCAGCTGTTCTTTGAGCGAAATACCGGAATGCTCTACCTCTTTTGATAAATTTTTACTATATATGTATAATAATATGTCAATATAAAATAGGTACCTTTTATCATCACGGATCTTACCAACACACCAGTAGCTTAAACCTCTTGAAATTCACGCCATTAAACTAATTTTTCTGTCATCATTTTCCAATTCTGACAAGATACCATACAAATAAAGACATCCAGATACATTTGCCTATTTTTATACCCATAGTTTGAAATATAACATGACATTAAAACTGGTGCCTGCCACGCGAATTCCAAGGGCATCCCATGAATTATGATAAGTGGAACACCATCACTTATTGTTGAAGGTTAATATACCGCTTTCTGAACTTTCATTGTCGGCTTTGCCCCAACTAGATTATTTGGGGCATAGTTCACTATCCGAACAATGTGAAAATTAATAAAAAAACAAAGATACTGGTTTGTATTAACGGAAAATAATAAAAAAAAAATGACGTAAAATATATTGTCACAGGCTTTAAAGAATTGCGTGACTGTATCACCGATTCGGGAAATTGTTAAATCTGTCAAACTAGAAATAAGATTGCTTAGGAATAATTAACTTACTAATAAATAAGAATAGTTAATTCATATAAATAGATATAGCATTATGAGAAGTAAATGATCAAGAATGTCTGTTTTACGCATCTAGTTCTGTAAATTGAAAGCCTCGTCAGCAGTTTATATAACTCATAAAATTTTTCTGTATGTAGTTTTACAGCCTCTAAAAATATTTGTCATAAATAATAATAACCATCGCTGTTTACTCAGTATATAATAATGAATTAGTTATTATAAGAGGAAAATATAAAAGAAAAATGTATAAAAGAATATCACATTTAGGTTAACCAAACGCCTATGAAAAGTCACCGAAATCTTTTTTCCGAGACGTCCCAACCCGAAATTCCACAGCGCATGTCTAACACCCATTCAGGAACATCTTTAGAGGGGGACAAAGCACGTGAGACCGAGCGAGACGGAAACAGGATTCCAAAAATTCTGGGAAACCCACCTCGCTCACCAATCACTGAACATAATCTATTACTCATTAACGTTATGTCATTTTCACGTTCCATATTTAAAACGACCTAAAACTTTGTGGTCAGCTTTTAATTTTAATTTTTATAACATTTTCTTGTTTTCCAGCCAATGCTTTTTATTTTTTTATTCAGGGTATGTAGAAAAATATAGAGTGACATGAGTTAAGCAGAGCGACACTGTTACTAACTGCATTAACACCTAGATTTTTAGGTCACACAAACTGTGTTAAAGCAGCTCTTTAGATTGATGCAAGGCGTGTGATGTACTTACGTCCACTGGCCGATGTACCGTCGATTATATCACAATTAAACGCAAACGAAAACCACACAAGTCTCTTAACCATTTGTTAACGTAACGTTTCGATGATAAAAACTTCAATTACATGAGGAACTGATGAGATCTTGAACATGAAATCGGCACACTAATCACAGGTTATGATCGCTGTACGTTTTATTTTTACACCGCGCGGTAGGTTTACTTATGCGTTTTATTTTAGTATTAACACTGTTGTACTGGCATGTTTATTGCGAACGGTGTATTTAATCGAGTGTGTGGAAAAAAAATCAATTCAGAGTCGCGTCAGTCGTCAGCCATCTTGTCATCGTCTGGCTGGGATAGCAGGGTTGGCTGAACCGCGCATGCGTGGGGCGTGCCGCCCAAACGTCTGCTCTCATGTTATAATAGGACAGTGAAACGCGGGATTCCAACATTCAATTATGAATTCTAACATAACCCCTTTTCGGTATGAAACAGGCACCTGCCACTGCGACATTCTTCACCTTGGTCAATGAAAACCGCCTGAAAATCTAATATCATTAAATTAAAATCATATTTAATATAATTTTCTTTCATATACATCAGCCTGTACATAAACAAAAACTACAAAACTCATGTCATAATAAAAAAAACGCATCAAAATAACATCAACCTGTATGTAAAAAAAACGCAATACCACAAATAATTTAAAACATTTGACAATATTTATTTAAAAGCATAGACATTACGATTAGTTAACTAAGCTTTCCACCGCTAGATGTCGCTTGGAGCGACGTGAAAATTCACCGGGCAATAAAATTAGGGGAAATTTAAAACGACATGACGTCAAACATTTGGGTGCGTAAACACAGCAATACGCACAAAATAAATGTAGGTATTTTACTGCATTAAAATAGCAGTAACGCATCCAATGAGTAGGTACATCACTGTTAAAGCGAAGTTTACTATGGATGGAACCTCCCCTTTGACTCTGTTTCGGCGCCCTTGAAGTGTTATTTTTTTTCATATTTATTTATTTATTACAACAAGTACACATACATTTAAAACATTAAAAGTAATGATATACACCCTGTATTGCAAATTTGCAGTAGCAAGCTTGGCCAAGATTTTGAAATGACGGCCCTCCAATGGTGTTCGTCGTACCGCGTCACTGGATAAAATCAATTAATGGTGTTCATTACGATGGCCACCAAAGATACGCGGTAGCCCCTACGTACGTGCTGACGCTGTGTGAAATGGTACATCGTAGGAAGATACGAGAGTTCGTCTGACATCCGCTACCAAGAAAACTCTGAAAAATTTAATAGAATAGAATAGAAAGCATTTATTAAACTCAAAATCTTAAAGAAAACAAAACACAAGAAAATAAAAAATATTAATATAAAACAACAATCGCTTAACCTATGTATTAATCTATTGAGCTGAAACGGCCTCCCACTCAGCATAATGTCGCAGCGCAAGGCTACGTAGCTGGTTTTCAATTAAGAACAGAAAGTGTCTCTAAAAAAATAGGTTTGTGTCGTTATGGTGTTGCTAAATATGCACACAACACCTATCATGTCTATCTAGATTATAGACCTCAATGTATTTATTATTGGTGAATAAATTATTATTATTATTATGTCATTATTATTAAACAACGACAAGTCTGACTCGCACATATTAATCAATAAAATCAAATTAATTTAGTGGCTCTGTAATACATCTTACCGTGCAATTTTACTATGAAAATTATAAGAAGGCAATACATGTCACTCCTTGCCTTAGAGGAATTTTGAAAATTACTCTCGGAAGAGAACTCCATTTAGCATATCTTCTTTCTAACGTAAAGCAATTTGAAATACCTGAGTATATCATCAAGAAGCTGAAATGGCGATACAGTGCGGCCAGAACTGTAAGAATAACCTCCTCCCGCCTTCAATAAGGGCCTTTGCAGCATTGCGTCTTTTAAGGCAAAATTTAAAGTTTTTTAAATTTGCTATCAGAAAGATTTTCTTAGGTGGTCTAGTAGTTCCATCTTATTTGAGCACTTCCTATCAGTAAAGTTTATGTTCCATACTTAAGTATCTGTATTGTATTTATGTCAGGGGCACCCCGCGAGCACATCTCTTCTTTTCATATGCTGAGTTGGGGCACAGGATAAATAATAGTTAGTCGAGGTTTTTTTTCACACCAAATAATTAAATATTAATTCATATCTATCTATGCTATTTATTTTTTCTTTTGTGGCATATTATAATTATAACCGTTGTGTATTATTATTTCTTGTTAATTATTTTTATTTTAAGCTTTTGTTTTTGTTGTTTGCATTCCGTGAAATGTTTAATTATTTCGTGTAATTATTTTCTACATAATATTAATTTTATAACCGTCACAACTTTTGACTTTTTAACATTTATTATTACCTACAGTAAATGAACTAAATACTTTGATTTAGTAATGTTTTTGAGATAAGAATGGGAACAATTGTTACAACAATGCAAAATTATTTAGGTATCTTGTATGGGAATTCCCATTTGACTTGATATTATCGTTATTATTTATTAAATTATAGGCGATGACGTTAATACGTATTTCGTGAATATTAGCATAGTAGAAAACAGAAAAACTAACACAAATTGTGCTATTGTTAGTTGTCATTATGCTATTTCCCACACAGGACATGCATTTGTGTGCATGAACATGTCTGTATGTCCTGAGTCTGGGTGTAATTATGTATATTAAGTATGTATTTCAAAAAAAAAGTAGTATATGTATTATATCAGTTATCTAGTTTCCATAGTACAAGCTCTACTTAGTTTGGGATCAGATGACCGTGTGTGAGGAATGTCCCAGGATATTTATTTATTACTTCAAGCAGTATTTGCATTTTTATGGGGTATTTTAATGTGGTTGGTTAATACAGTGGCGGATGTAACTATCATTTAAAGACGATTCATATTCAAACGAAATCGTTAACGAATCAAGTCAGCCCCCCTAGACAGGATGATAGTCGAAAATCGTCATCGTTAGTAAACGATCCACCTTTGTATAGGATTGTTAAAAATCACGTGATATTTCGATCTGAAATGTCAATCCCATCAGGTTGATCTTTTACTAACGATGACGATTGTCGATAACCATCTTGTCTACAGGCCCTGCCGGGCTATTGCGTATCTTTGGTGGTAATCGTTATGAACACCATTAATTATTTCATCCAATGACGCGCACGCGATATGACGCGACCATGACCATTCGCGGGCCCTGATTGGATGAAATTTATTAATGGGGTTCGTTACGATTACCACCAAAGTTACGCGGTAGAGCCCCTGATGTCGAGTCCGCGGCAACGATACGCGGACTCATGGACGTTTTTTTAAATAATGAGTTGATCGTCGCAACGTTTCGTGACGAAGGCCGTGTATGTATTATTCTATGTACTTACTGATTATAATATTTGAAACCATATATTGCTTCCTTATCAATAAATAACGAATATTCGTAATTAAGTAACCAATGCATCCTAACTACAGAGTTTGTTTGTTCATTTATTTGTTTGTTACGCTTTCACGCGCTAACTATTAAACCGATCATCATGAGATTTGGCATGCAGACAGCCTATGATATGGAGGAGGACGTAGGCTATCTTTTTATCCCGGGAACGCGGGTGAAACCGCGCCGGACAGCTAGTACCTAATAAATATATTATCAAAGGTACACCTCATGCGCAAATGACAAAATTAGTCTCATATACGCTTGAAATTGATGTAATAAATTAAAACGCCAGTAATATTTATCAAAAATTCAAAATAGCGTCATGACACGCGATATGATATCGTCTCGTTCCCAACACGTTCCCATCCCGTGAGGTATAAATGACCTTACAAATCAATTCATCTATTTACAGAGAGCTGTGAACTAAAAGAGGATAATGTATGAATCAAGTAAATGGTTATTTTATCCTGTTGTTATAGAATTTATTTTAGGTTGACCATGTGTCTGTTACTTTTATGGACTAGTCTGGTTTTTCTTTTAGATAGGAATCCACTGGCTTTAGTAAATATGTTGTCTGAACCGACCTTCCTCATCCTTATTTTTTATATACATTAAATCGGCTAACAAGACTGCCTGGTGGTAAGCGACCACCTATGGACTCTTCTAACACCCGTTGCATCTTTCAAGCGTTACCAACCCTTCCTCTATCTCTAAAAATCTTTGGCGACTTTACTCATGCGCAAGAATAGAATATTCATTCAGTTATTTGGCTGCGGTATTCTGTGTGTTAATTCTCCAATCTAGCTGCACTTCGTGCAAAAAACTATGCTGTAAACCTCATAAAACTGAACCTCTCTGTCAGTTTCTGTGTGTCCCAAATGCCCTCAATGTTCTAATATGTCGAAAATCTAAGCACGGATTATTTTAGGCTGTATCATTGTGTTGCAGTCTAAAGGGAGCTGCGCAGTGACCGTTTCAGTGTAACCAGTTGGAGAAAATAATGGTAGAGCCAATGGCTTTTGGTTTGGTATGTTAATAATTATGTAAGAGACCATGTTAAACTGATTTATTGAGTTCGTTTTTAGTGTACACCCCTAATTATTGAGAAATGACGGTCCTGCAAGTTTGTAAGGTAGAATTCTACCAATAACTATTATGGAATATTTTACAATTGAATATAGCATTTTAAATTTAAACTTTTTTATGTTGAATATGTTAAATAATGGAAAGAAATTTCACTGAAAATATTTCACAAGTGTCCTAAATCATTAAACATCATGGTCACCCGAACATAGCAACTCTAAATTTATGAGTCAACATTCAATCGACCAACGCCTGTGTCAGTTATGTGTTTAATTATGTATTAATTATTTATTTTCAAAAATGACTCCATTTTCAAAATTGTGTGTCTCTTTCATTTGTTTTCTTTTTATACATGACGCTAAGGGTAAGTTTTCGATTAATTATTAAAAAGTTTAAGGGCATGAATTAGAAAGGTATTTACATTGATCTTTGTAATATAAATAGAAAAAATCCTAGACCAGATCGAAGAGATAACATGGGCCTAAGTCTGCTAATGAAGTCAGTGGTTTCAAAATTGACTATTGACAATTTTGGCAGGCTTTTAATCCATGCCGTGAAAAACCGTTGGTCCCGGTTATCACTTAATTGTGATAGTCGTTAAGCTAGTTGGAGGCCTCCTAGGCGGCTTAAAAACTCCAACAGTAGGTTGACCACTAGCCTACCTCCACCGATCCGCAGCGGGCACACGGTGAAATATTGCCCATTCCCTTTCACCCTCATTTGTGAAGGGAGGCCTGGACATTGTAAGCTGGTGATAATGATGATGATGATTGATTTGTACATATGTATAGGGAAAATAGTTAGAAAAATCAGACTTTTGTCATGAACTACTGGACAAAATTCTCTGCGCGTCATTATTACGCACTCTCAGCCATTTTGATAACTGTAGTCGAGTCAGTGTTACTTCCACATCATTACATAATAACAAAGGAACATCCACACACACGTGATTTGTCAGTTTGGTTGTAGGAGATAATCTCCGGAACTACTGATCCGATTTTGAAAATTCTTTCACTAGTACGAACCAACATTATCTTTGAGTACTATAGTCTATCTTTTATCCCGGAAATGCGAGAGAAACCACGAGGGACTACGAGTTAATAAAGGAAAGATGGGGTTTGTCGGTAAACCAGCGTACGGCCCCCTTGGTGGTAAACGGTTACCGTAGCCCTTTGGACGATAACAACACCGGGCACAGGAAAATAAATGGCCCGGGCGCCACTCGTTACCAACCGTTCCTCCTCTCCCCGTTGCCTGACGACCTTACTCAGGCTGCTGTAGTCTGTAAGGTGGAGGTACTTCTCCAGAGAGCTGCATCAATGTTGCATTTGACAAATTACTTATTTTTTTTATTTTCAGCTGACATAAAAGTTAAGATAGAACTCGAATTAAAAAATGATAAACCGATAGCGTGTAAAGAAGGGGCTAAGGTGCTAACTCATGAAGGAGACACGATACAATTTATATCAGTTTTCAAAAAGACTCTCAACTGGGGAAAGTATGTATTGTATTAACTCTAAATTGTTTTTTCCTTCATCCTATTATCATTCGCCTGCCCGGTCCAACCAACATCTCAAATACAATAATCTTACCTATACCTTACTTGTCTCCTCTCTCTCGACGAAAAGGACTCCTTTTTTGATGTCGGATGTCAAAGTTGACAAGTAAGGTTATTATTTTAAGAGATGCTGGTTGGAGTGGATTGCCCCAGAACCCCAATGGTTACGCTTAAGCCAAAGATGTCCAATAGACATTTACCAAAAAAACATGGTGATCTTCCGTCAAAATGTAAAGATTTTTTAAGATATCCGCCATGTTTTTTGGTAAATGTCAATTTGACATTAATGTCAAAGATGCGAGAATCGGAGCACTGGTCCCAGTTATTTACGTTCGGCGCAATATGAACCTACGCTTCTTTTATTCACCCTTATACCCTGCATACCAGTATCCACTCCTTTCTTACTCATATCATTATTCACACAAACCGTCCCTTTCTCTTTCTGTCTTCCTCTTACCGTATATTTATCTTTCATATTCATAACTTCCAAAATGTATGTCGCCATCACAGAAATTGTTAACTCGTTAAAACAACTAGAATTTGCTTCCGCCCAGTTGTTTCATCTGTCTATTCTTATGGATTTTTCCATTATAGTGGTTGGTCAAAAACTCGGCCATAAAGATTGACATTGAGATAGTCGTAGTACTAATTATTATGTGGTGTTGTGTTGGTACTGTGAATAAATTCGCCAGTACCCCGAGTGTAAAGAATTGACGTTAATAAACGCTTACTAATGCGTTTGCATTAACTATAAAGTATGGGAGAATTTAGTATCACGAGTATTCCGGTAGAGGCGCTGTACCAATTCCTATAGAGAAGTGTCGTAAACGTAAACTCAGCAAGCATAAATTCTTTACTCTCGGGGTATTGGTGAATTTATTCACCAGTAGGGTATTGAGGGGTATTGAGCTCCATAAGGAGGCGCTGTGCCGGAACCAGACAAGTTATTCTTTGTCTTTTCGCTGCCGCCACAAGATATCAGCACCTCGTCAAATTCAAATTCAAATTCAAAAAGTATTTAATCAATTTAGGCCCTGATGAACGTTAACAAAATGACTCTACACCGGTTCCAAATACAAAATGAACTGAGAAGACTTCGGCAAGAAACCGCTCTTGAAGAAGGGTGTGAGTGAAAATAGGGTCGGCGACGCGCAATTTTTTCATGCCTGTCTGATGATAGGCGGTTACCGTAGCCTACGGACGCTTGGACTCGCGCGTTGCCGAACCTACAAAAACAGACCGCGTAAGGCGCGTGTGTAAGCTAAAATCTTTTAAATAAACACTTTTCAGAATATCCATTACAAAGAAGGACGGCAGATCACAATCACTATTAGACAAAAATGGTTGGAATAAATTGGAAAAACAAAATGGTGATGTGATTTTTGCGGTAAGAATATTACTTGATAATTTGTATAATGCAAGAAAAATCATGAGAGCTTCCAAAATATATTTGACACGTCCAGTCAAGAGGGCGAACCACAAGCTCTTAAAACAAGGTTAAAATAACCTTATTTGACTTTTGTCTTTCTTTGACATCCGACGTCAAAACGGGACGAAAGACAAATAAGGTTATTTTAACCTTGTTTTAAGAGCTTGTAGTAGGCCCCTGGTCTTAATAAAATAAGAAAGAAAAAGTAAACATTACAAACAGTTAATTAGCTTACATTCCTTTACCTTGTCCAATTTTCATTATTAGAGGAAAGTAAGTAAACTTGGGCTAGTGCTTTCTCGAAAACAAACAATTAAAAGGCGCTACAAACGACTAATTTCTATTGCATTCATTCGCCCGAACCTCGTATTCACACGCTATCTGATTTAATTTTATGATTTTTGAATATAATATACTGTTACTAATCTCTTTAAAAATATGTCTGATTAATTTCATTAAAACATATATTTCTAAATAGTTGTTTTATTGACCCACACTGAAAAAAATGGACTACAAGTGACTACAAAATAAATTTGACGACCAATCCAACAACCTAAACAGAGTGACTTGCGAACTAAACCTATCAGTAACAAAACTACGTTTTTATTCGTTACTAAATTATCTGATTAAATGTAACTAAAGTTAGTTTCCCGACAACTAAAGTTAGTTTCCCGACAACAAAACGTCAAATTACATAACTAATTTTGTAGATCATTTTTTTCAGTGCAAAAACAAAATGGTAGCCCATATTTAGTTACGCTTCTCTAACAATAAAATCCAATAAAAAAACGCAAAATCGGCATTTAAATGTATTTTATGTAAGGATTATATTTCATATTTTAGATCGCGAATGTAACTATCAACTATTCTGGAGAATGGACTTTCAATTTTCTAACCTTAAAGAATACGTATCCTGGAAAAGAACCCATAATAAATTACGAGCACAGTAACTATACAGAAGCTACCTGTAACATCAATGTTGAAATAAAACCTCAAGGTAACTATATGATGTTTTTTTATGCGGGTGGAGGCCTGTTTCTGACCACCTCAACATGGACAGTGATGACGTGACCGAAGGTTTTAAGCACACAAAGCCAGAAGGGAACTCAAGTGCAGCGGTGCTTGGTGACAGATTTTCTACTTGAGGGTGGTAGCCAGCCAGACGGGTACTACAGAGTACCCTATCACTGTGCAATGGTTTCCTCAAGATGTTTTTCTTCACTGACAGCTCAAGCTTATTGTAGGAGAGAAGCCTTAACTGTGCAATAATTAACTGGTTTGAAGAGTCCGAGTATGAATCCGATGATACGGTAACTCCAGTAGTGTTATCTGATATTTTATATGAGCAGATTTTATTTCTTGCTGATGCCGGCACTGTGACATTTCTCAACCCCATTTTGGATGCGAAATCTTTGCAGGTCGACTACGCGCGTGACATAGCCGTGAGGTCCAACTAAGTATCTACCACCTCTTAAAGCAATAACCCCGCTCATAAAGCACTATATAACAACGTGATCATTTAATCAGTAAATTACGTTTTATGGAGTAAGATTTTTTTGATATCTTACGTCGTTCTCGTACTTTCGTAAAAAACCGAAGTCAAAAAAGTTAAAAGTTGGTGGTTGGCCCCCTGGTGTGCAAGCGTCTATAGGCTCCGGGACTCCCTTGCCATCATGCGAGCTGTATGCTTGTTTGCTAACTAAAGGTCACCACTCAGTATATTACCGCTACGCCTCGGCAAATACCTTGCCATCTAAGTGAGGCCTTTAAATCGTATGCGTTCAAGTAAATTTTACAATGACAAGATAAAACAGCTGATGCCTCGCGGCCAGCGCGTTTGCCGCTACAAGCCACTAGTCCTGCTGACCACGCGCTTCTAGCGAGCGGCCCACTCCCTTGCGGCGCTACGGCGTGACGCCTGCAAGCGGTATGCTTGCCATAGCCACACCACCAAACCACAACCAAACTCACCGGCGCCGCGCCGCCCGTGAGCTGCCACCTCGCAGGCGGCGCGCTGGCAGCTAGTGGTTGGGTTGATTTGAGACGGTGCCAGGCCATTGCTGCGGTGGAGCGGTGGTGATACAGTGAGTGATGACCTTTAGTAGTGTAAAAGAAAAAACGTCTATGATAGACGGGCGAACACCAGAGTGATCTTATAATGGTTTCATTTTTAACTTTAAGGGTCCGGAACCCTAAAAAGTATAATGGTGAAAGTAAAATCTTTTCGGTTTTCAGATTTTGTGCCACCATGGGTATACATCAGCGTGGGTGTAGGAATTTTAGTCATCATCGTGATTTTGGCCCAAACAGCAGCCATCATATACCTCAAGAAAAAAGGTACCTAAAGCCCAGGATAGTTAGATTGCATGTCCTTTGACAGAAGTTCTCTAGCCCGCTCATAAACTAGTCGACGTGCGGAAAATAATCAAGAAAAGACAACATATGCGTTGAATTATAACGAACATAAGTGTTTTTTTTTTTTTTTTTTTTACTATTTATAGGCCTGTGTTTGACCGCAATCTCACCATGGTAGGGGAAGGGGGGGCATGATGGGGTATCTAAGGAAAGTACCAAAAATACAGTATAATCATTACGTTTATTATTCTTATTTATTTATGGCATAATGTCTAATTCATCTAACTACAATTTAACATAGTCTTTGGGAGATGAACGTTATCGCATTATTTTTAATAAATGATTTAATAGGAACTGTCGAAACCATCTTGCCCCGTACCATGGGGTAAGATGGTGTAATGAAAATGGGGGCAAGATGGATTATCACATTGAATACAAATGTGAATTTCTTCGTTGTTTTCATCATCCACACCAGCACAAGCATTGTGAGCCCAACGTCCACAAAGCTGGCAGCCTACCCAACCTTCGGATAAAACCCTATACCCAAAACCCCGTCATGCCCCCAAGGCTGACTTAGAAAAAAAAAAACTCAAAAAAAATAAAATTAAGTGAACTTTTGTCAAAACTATACCACAACAAAGTAAACAACACTAGCAACCATAAACGAGAAAAGACATAAATTGGGTAGTCATAATTACCTTATACTAAAGACGTTTTTAACTGCGTAAAATTAGATCGACGAGACACTCAACGTGATTTTCGTTTGTAAACAAATAACGCGTGCACTCCCACTCACTGTTTCTGTCGCGCTGATGGTTGATCGAGTATGGCTTTCTATTGGCTTATTGCTTTCTATTCGCAAGCGTCTAGTTTCTTGTATGTGTGCGTACCCCGTCTTACCTCGCGACCCCGTCATGCCCCCCCTTCCCCTAAGTGATGATGCGGCCGAAGGTGGTAAGCACACAAAGCCTAGAAGGAACTGGCTCTCAAGTGCAGCTATCGGAACACACCGAAAGGTGCTTGGCGACAGATTTTCAACTTGAGGGTGGTAGCCAGCCAGGCGGGTACTACAAAGTACCCTACCACCGTGCTATGGTTTCCTCACGATGTTTTCCTTCACCGAAAGCTCAAGCTCATTGTAGGATTCGAACCCGGGACCTTCGTCTCGGTATCCGACGTCACTACCACTGAGCTATCATCGCCTTAAAATCATCGATTTATACCATTTTTTATGAAAAAAACTATGTATTGGCAGAGAATACTAACGAATTAATACGTAAGGAAGGGACTCTCATTGTTAGGTAGTAGTTTGTTTGTACTAAATTGTGTCATCGATGCAATTTTTATCCGTATAAATAAATAATAACAAAAAATAAATAAATGGTTACTATTTATTTTTCAGAACAATCACTTCTTCGGAGTGCAAATTTTAAGCCTGGAAATAAGATCGGATCTGATGGCGGTAAGTTACTTCATCATATCATATCAGCCTATGGATGACTGCTGACATAGGCCTCCCCCATTGACTTTTTTTAATAACCAATATTATGTTATAAGAAACTAACAGTCGAAGCTGTTTGACATTTTTTACGGTTGGCTATGATTATTACTAAAGACCGGATTACATGCAACATAAAAAGCTTGTTATATGCATGAAAAGTGCTTGAAATATGCATGAAACTTGTCAGAATATGCATGAAAATTGGCAGAATATGCATAAAAATTGGCGAAATTAAATGATAAGTCAAGGAACCCAAAAAAATAATAAATGTAAATTATTATTTTTTATTTCAATATCAGCATACGTTTAGTAAATTATCCATTGATAGACGATAATTGGTACAGTACCATTACATTACATTTACAATATTTAATATTTTTGTAAACGTAAACTATCAAGTATTGTTCCAAATGTTCAGTGGTAAGATTGTGTCTTCGATCATTCAAAATTTATTATATTTTTTGAAATATTAATTTACTTTTGTGTGTTTGCAAGATGGGTTTCTTGCAAACACACACAAGTAAATGATTATCTAGTGACCACATACAACATTGATAAGAAAAGTATTTTAAGGTTGTATTTACTTATAATATTTTTATGTTCAAAGCCCGGTACAGCTTGACTCCCGGCCAGAGGGCTGCGAAGACCACAAGGAGAGGTGACAGTGGAATCTACGAGACTCTCGAAGATATTCGACTACAAAGTTAGTATTTATAATATGACTAGTTGCCCGGCGCGACTTCGTTCGCGTGGTGCTACCCTACCTTGCGGCGCTACCCTACCCTACCCTATCTAAACCATACAGGGCGTCACCCAAACGCATACAGAAAAATTCAACTATACTTGTGTTTGTCACTGAACTCCTAAACGGCTGGACCGATTAGAATGTTTTTATTTTGTATGCGTTTGGGTGGCGCCTTGGATGAAATTCATTTAAATCGGTCCAGCCGTTTAGGAGGAATTCAGTGACATACACACGTGCAGTAGAAATTTATATACAGGTGAATTTTTTTTTCTAGTGGGCAACTTCTGAACTACAGATCTTAGAGAAAAACGCTGAAAGGAACCCCGAGCTGAATTTTAAGGAAAATAAAAATGCCATTAAAATTTATTTAAAAAAAAATAGTATTTTCGGCGATATGGATTTTTTTCAAAAAAAAATTTTTTTTTCAACATTCTGTTTCTATTCACATAACAAAATTATGTATGACAATCTTGCTCTCAAGTTGCTAGAAGTTATCCAAAATATTATTTTATATTTTCCTTGACCATGGTTTTAACCTACGTAAAGTTTGACGAGATGGAACAAATCTCGCAGGGACCTCACTATGTTTAGCCATAAAGAATTAGCTCTTAGCATTCTGATAAACAATTAGAAGTCAATTTTGATAACTTCTAGCAACTTGTGACCAAGATTGTCATACATAATTTTAATCGTATAGTGACGTAGAAGCAGAAAAAAAAATTAAGCCTGTATAAAGATTTCGAAATGGAAAACTTTTTTTAATAATAAAGACAGTAAACATGATATGGTTTAAATGAACTGTGAACCCCAGGTTTTAAATTAGCCCCGGCTCTTTTTGTTTTATGGAGTTAGAAAGTGACCGATATCCTATTTTAAACCTGGAGACGGAGACAATGATTTAAAATTCTACGGAATTTGTAATTATTTATCAAAAACATAAAGAACTTGAAAGAATTAAAATGTCAATAATTTATTTTGCAGATAATGCGGCTCCACCACCACCTGCGATCGACACTTTGCCTCGGAAAGGAGGTACTCATTTAGAATTAAGTTGGAACATTGTATTTATCACTAGAAAAGAGCTTTTCAATCCTTATAACTTCCCTGGCATCATCATATTCAGCAATAGGATCACCCACTATCTCCCGATAAATTTTCATAACGAACGGTTCTGCTTGACCCACTGATGATGCAGTGGCTGTCAGCGATTCTAACAGTTTGGCGATTGGATTAAACCTGCCTGCTACCGTACACACCAAGGTGTTGGCGAAAGACGTTCAACCTGAATGTGGTAGCCAGCCAGACGAGTAGGTACCCACTATAGGTAGATGCTATGGATTCCTCTCGAAGCTCTCGAAACACAAGCTCTGTTGGTTTCGAGCCCACGACCTTTTTATCACGGCATTCGAAGTCTCTCACTGAGCTATCATCACCTCGAATTGGCTTCATTTTTCCGTGCTTCGGAAGGCACGTAAAGCCATTGGTCCCAGTTATCACTTAATTGTGATATTCGTTAAGCTAGTTAGAGGCATACTAGGCGGCTTGAAAACTCCAACAGTAGGTTGACCACTAGCCTACCTCCACCGGTCTGCAGTGGGCACGCGTGGTGGAATATTTGCCAATTCCCTTTCCCCTTATTTGTGCAAAGAGACCTGTGCTCAGCAGTGCGACATTATAGGCTGATGATTGATATCATTGATATTTTTTTCTAATATCTTTTAACTAATGATGTCAAAACCGGGGCCTTTTTGATAACCTTCCGCTTTCTTTCAGGGTCAAATAAGTTGGAGAAAGCACCCCTACTGCCAACTATACCGTCGTCACCAGAAGATGACCATAACAGAACACTAGGTAAGTACCTACAAGACATTCATTAGAGAAAGTATGAAAATTGTCCCTCATACCTACCCTGTTCCCAATTATTCCAAATAATATCGCTTCTTCTCATCAGCATTCACTTCTTTCTTACTAATGACATCTTTCACACAATCCATCTATCTTTTACCTTCCCGTATATCCACATTCTTCACTCAAAGTGGTCCGGTTCCAGAAAAATAATAAAGGCCCACGAAAAGCACAGCACATTATTGGATTCGTAGTGCCACCCACAGTGCTATATTCGCATTAAAAACTATATCATTACCATCCTTATGAAACTGAGGACTAATTCCGCCATATTTATCTGACCTAAGCAGATCTTTTACTATAATGCTATAGCTATAGTAAGTATAGTTTCTATAGAAACCAGACAACTGTACGCGTACAATGAGTTTTCTACGCTAACGTAATCTCCACTCGCAAGCGACTACGGTGAATCATTTTGTATGAAATGCTTCCAAAATTGTCCACTAGAGGCGCTGCTCGTCATGCAAAATATCCACCATAGTCGCTAGCGAGTGTAGATTACGTTAGCGTAGAAAACTCATGGTAGAGGCACTACATTACTACTTTTTAAATACATACATAAATAAACAATTACACCCAGACTCAGGGCAAACAGACCCGTTCATGTACACAAATGTCTACTCGAGTGGTATATATCTCCTATGGTATACTCCAAACTATCAAACAAGTAACCTAAAGAAACGCATTGACGTTCATTTTGTATGAAATCTATTCCGCCGATTCCCACCACCGACAATGCGCTCTGATTAGATAAATCAAGGACACGTACGTTCTGATTGGCTAAGACAAGGACACACTTAACTAAAGTGATTGGTCGGTAGGTACCAAGCTGTTATTAATCAATGCAAAATCTCTTACTAGTTGTGGAATTTGATAGCTCGATATTATCCTCTAAAGAGATTTTTCCTCGATGTAACAAACACACCAACCGGCCCATCCCTACTACCACTCTTTTTTGTTTAAATATACATTGTATTAAGTAATTACGTTTCGTGCAGAGATATCCAGACTTGAAGCTGAACGTATAAGAAATCGCCCACAACTGTCTCTACCTTGTGAAGAAACTTATGAAGGTAAATAATACAACCAAAACATACACACACCTATACACATACACACACCCCAATAAAAACACACACCCTATAATACACACACACCACCACACTGCACTCTTATTTATTTTGTCTCTTTGTCTTAAGAAGTCTAACGAGAACTATTCTATTTTATATTTTAGAAGTGGAACACGAAGATAATAATTACGAACCACCTCCTATGATACCCCCTGCTGGACATATTCGTGGTAAGGACTTATTGTATGCACTTTTAGCGCATCATCACCAAGTTACTTCAAAAACTGAAAACAACCTATCTGCCCACCGAGCTATGGTTTCCTCGCAATGTTTCCCATTACCGAAACCAGAAGCTCCTAGGATTCAAACCCATGAATCTTTAGTGCTGTTGCCGATAATTGGCAAGGTTCCCAGCAAACTAGCAACGTGTTCACTTTGGATGGCCAAGCTAATGCGATGTCGGAAATAACTCTCTTGCGGCTGCATCGTTTTGTATTTGCATAAGATATCACAAATAATTTACAGCGCGACCAGCCGTAGCAAACAAATTGCCAGCAGTCTTTCCCATACCGCTTACTTCACCTGGTCAGCAAATGGAACGCCCATCACAAGCTATACGGCCAGAATTACCTGCTAAGGCGGAAATACCTAAGCCCGCCAAAGCATCGAAGCCTGCAAAGCCAGAAAAACCACCGAAGATAGAAAAACCACCAAAGGTCGAAAAACTTGCAAAAGTGGAGAAACCGGCAAAGGCGGAAAAAGCTCCGAAGGTGGAAAAACCTCCGAAGGCAGAAAAACCTGCTAAACCTGCAAAACCTGAGAAACCTTCTGTTAAACCGAAGAAATCTGGTAAGTAAGCATAATTTTCCGACCAACGATTAAAACCTGAAGATTTCACATATATTTTCTTTTCAGTTTGGGTTTTACACCGATACCCTGTACATTTCGGGTTACATTATATCGAGGTATCTACTGTCACAGGGTCGAATTTTGGAATTTGTCGGATTTATTCAAATAGACCTTCGCAGGCACTTATGAAAAGTCTGACTCTAAAACTCTAATACCGGTTCGGAAGGTTGCATTTGCTGAGAAGCCACTGACATATTAATTGGTCATCGATTTTATTTTTTTAATGAACCCGAATGATCTTGATCTCTGCTGCAGAATTTATAAAATATAAACTAGGAAATTCTTCACACACGGCTACATACCTACTCGTATAATATAACTACTATAGTTATTATAAAATAATAATAATAAAAAAAGACATAAATACATAGTACCTACAGACATTAATCGAAGTTCCTGACTTACTTTATAACTAACTAGCTGTCTCGCGCGGTTTCACCCGCGTTCCCGTCATAAAAAGTAGCCTATGTCACCCGGGTATAGTGTAGCTTCCCAACAGTGAAAGAATTTTTCAAATCGATTCGGAGCCTATTCAATGCAAACAAACAATCAAATCTTTCCTCTTTATAATATTAGTTAGACAACAAATCAAAAAGTATTAAGTACATAAAAAACAGCCTATTTCCTTCTCCATACATACAAGCCTATAGTATGGAGAAGGCATTTGCATAGGCTATCTGCGTGCCAAAAAAAAAACTTTGAACCCGATTGCAGCGCCACCTACCAGGTCCAATTTATGAATCTAAACAATCCAGGAACCCAGTCAAACCCACACAAAAAGTCATCAAAGTGACAACACGTGAAATCTAGATATATTCTTTGTGTTATCTTCACAGGTCCAAATACTAGCGTGGCTAGTGAGCTGGACAGCATATTGAAGAAAAGACGAAATGGTAAGATCTTCAACTTCTTTTCGATAGCATATATTTGCCAAGCTTCGATTTGACAACAATTGTATCTACTGTGGTGCGTAATTAAGCTTAGTTGTTTTGTTTTCGCCCTTAAAAATTACGTATTAATATTTTCACTCCAGATACAAACCCACCAATGATGGTCAATGAATTGGACAGCATATTAAAGAAGAGAAGGGATGGTAAGTTAACACAAATATTTCTACATGATGCCCGTCCCCAAAGCTCTAGATTAAATACCAACATAGCAGATTGTATGCTAATCTGGGATAATAACTGCCTTTTACATTGTCCTAAAGAGCAAAGCCATTGCAAGGCACTCTGGACGTTAGCTTATGGGACAGTAAGGTAGTAGACTCCTCCATTGAAATAGGCCAAATCTTCTGCCAGATTTCGTCATCGTGCCAAATGCACATTGACTTGAACTTCGTTATCGCGATTTAGGATCTTGTGGTGCCATCTATCCATTGGAGTGAGAACTTATAGTAACTATAAGCACAGTAGACCAACAAGGGTAAGTCTTCTGTAAGAGGAACAGTATGTTATCTCGGCAGAGTCCTTGGGATAAATACGTTCGCTTGCCCGCTCTATAGGCAAACATGCAACGGCGCGGAAGTTTCTTGCGCCCCGTCCAGTACGTAGCGTATACAGAGGGTAGATTGATGCGCGTTTCGGCCGTTTGTAAGATGACATACGGTTCCTCTTCTACTGTTCTAGAGACTACTCTATAGCTAATATTTTGCAACGGTACGGGACATTAAGTACATTAATATCTTCAGTTGCAGCAAGTAAGCCCGCGGAGGTGGAGCCTATCGCCGCACCTCCCGCTGCGGCTCCCTCACTGCCCAGGATCCCACCCAAGTCACCAGTGATCCAGCGACCTTCAGCCAACAATACTAACACACAGACGAGGAAACCGCCTGGTTAGTATCATATGGAATATCCTCAAGTTTAGAAAAGGAAAAACGGTACCCTCATTGTTGTTGTTGTTGTTTGTTGTACGTCTATCAACACCCTTTTACTCAGTGGGAAAAGGTATTTTGAATAGAGTAGAGTAGAATAACTTTTGAAAATAATATAACAAATCAATAAATTAATAGTCATGGCAATTTTGATGAAAATCATTTCTTAGTGGATTTAGACTACGTTAAAAAAGGTATCTACCGTTGATAGGTTAGTCTGTCTGGACCAGTCCCTTGATATCTACAAGATAGAAAATGGTGAAAGTTGTGTGAAGGAAAACATCGCGAATCTAAAGCCCCAAAGCGCAATCTAGGCCCCGGGAGATTCGTGGCTTCCTCGTGTATTTATAATAAAAAAAAAATTAATCTCTTCACAAAAAGGTTTCTTATGATCTATATAGGCACTAGCTAGATTAATAAAATAAAGTTAACCTGTTTTGTGAGAGACTGGTGCCTGAGCTAGGTTTATAAAACCTGTATTACAAGTCACCAGTGCCCCACTCCGCGGATTGACATTTTATGCTACCTATAGCCTACCTAGGATAGCAGTGGCGGCGTAAGACCTAAATTGTATGTGGGCAAGATTCATTTTGCGGGGCCCTCTGCCAGCGCAAGAAGGAACTCTCGACGGAACGCGCGCACGTGAGGCCCGTACGGACCTTGCGCGACTTAGCAGGAGTGATTAGTTAGGTACGCGTTCTTGATACGACAAACCCTTTCGCTTGTACAAATCAATACGAGTTATCGTAAAAGCGAGAGCCCAAGAGCTTATTTGTCACGTCAAATTGCTACTTTTGTTAGAGAACTTTTCCATACAACTCAGTATTCTGTCTAAACAAACAGAACGGGGAATCCACAGCTTTAGACGGCACGCGGCGTTTAAGTAATGCATAAATTTTCTGGGCGCGAGGCCCCCTGGTTCGCGAGGCCGTAAGCGGTGGCCCACGTCGCCCACGCCTTACGCCGCCACTGTAGGATAGCAATCAATATACTCCCATACTACTTTAATTATATCATTATTATGTTTGACAATAATGCCTTTAATACTTACTTGCGTCTGATAATTTGTTTACGTTTGTTTTCAGCTCCACTTCCCGTTCCCAAACCACCGTTGCCAGGTAAATATTAATACTTCTTACCAGGAATGTTACGGAAGTTTGGCCACAGAGTAATAGTTATAATCCCACCAAAAACATTTCTATGTAAAATGTTGCCGCCAAGACATAATATGGCTCGTACTGTCAAAAAGTTATCAGATCTCATGTAGAGCCAAGCTTATAACTCTACATGCACTTACCCTACAAGCCCTAACTTCACAAACTCTACACCTTAGCCAAAATATGTGGCTTGGCCGTTTCGCTACCGTCAAATGGGAGTAGGGTGAAAAATGTATTCACCGTTCATTACTTTTTTGTTATTCATTAGTTTATTAGATTAGTAGTATTGAAACGGCCAAGCCACATATTTTGACTACGGTGTGTAGAGTTTGTGAAGTTAGGGCTTGTAGGGTAAGTGCATGTAGAGTTATAAGCTTGGCTCTACATGAGATCTGATAACTTTTTGACAGTACGAGCCATATTATGTCTTGGCGGCAACATTTTACATAGAAATGTTTTTGGTGGGATTTCACTTCTTTTAGTAAGTTGCTTATTTTTTTTTTTGTTTGAAATTTCCAAGTTTTATAATTTTTTTGTTGTTTGTGTACTAATACAAGCTTACATACCAAATTTCAGCTTTCTAGGACTTCAGGAAGTACCCTATGAGTTTTGATGATCATCAGTGAGTCAGTGACGAAATCGGGGTTTTTTAGATATCAATAAAATCTAAAGTATAAAAGCTATGTTATTGAAACTTGATATGTTTAATACGATCACTATTGACATCATATTCTGAGAATTTTGTTTATCTGGTATAATCCAAACCCAAGTTATGAGGGTTCAAAAAAACGACGAAGCGCTTCGAGAAAAGGTAGGTAGTGCCCTTTCGCTTCGCTTGGCTGTCTTGGCGGGGGGCACTTCCGTGCCCCCAGATAATGTGGTTCGACTCCGACTCCGAAAAGGCCGTTCGGAGGTTACAACCGATTACAACCTCCGTTCGGAGGTTATATTCGGAGGTCGATGATGTCAAAGCCATTTCGACGGGCCAGTTGGTGAGGTTGGTTAAGATTCCACTTTTCACGCTGCAGGTTGTGGGTTTGATTCCCAGTCAAGTTATTTGTGTGCATGAACATGCCTGCATGTCCTGAGTCTGGGTAATGTAATATAAAGTATATCATCATCATAATCAGCATATAATGCCCCACTGTTGAGCACATTATACCTGTATAAAGTAGGTACAGTATTACCCAACTGATAAGGCTTACCGATGTGCCTGCGCAGAAGATACATTTTGTACATTTACAAAGCGCGGGAAACCGCTATTGGTCGGCAGCTGCCGCCATGTTAGCGCGCGCCGTGCGGAGGAGCGTGACTTGCGAGTGAGACGGAACTAACAGCCGCAGTGTATTATGAACTTTATAGTAGTGATCTAAGGTTGATTGTAAGTTTTAAGCATTCTTTCGTTAATCTTCGGGGCCATACTTTCTTTTCTGTGTAAACGAAGATTCACGACGCGCCATATCAGTTGGGTACTACTGTATATAAGGTCCTAATAAATTAGTGAACTTCCTCTTGAGGGAATTTATTTACCTTATATATGTATTTACAAACAAAAATTAGTTTAAATCAGTTTTCTGGTTTCCATAGTAAGTACAAGGTACAAGCTCTGCTTAGTTTGGGACCAGCAGGGCTATTTTAAAACGTCGGATTCGATATCGGAAACGGATTCAAATATTTCCGAGGCGAATTTCAGCAATTGCTATTTTAATTTCCGAAAACTTTTCGATGAATTGAATTGATATTTCCATAAAGAAACATCAAAAATATTCAAATTCGGAAATTAAAAAAGCAATTGCGGAATATCGCCTCGGTAGTTTTTGAATCCGTTTCCGATATCGAATCCGAGCGTTTTAAAATAGCCCTACAGATAGCCATTTGTGAAAAGATGTTTCAGTATATTTAATTAATTATTATTTATTAGCTATAAATAATAAATTAGTAACTTTGCTTGCTCTCGTGTGATACATAAGTACCTACAACTTTTCATCTCACTAGCGAGAATACAAAAGATGTAAGAAAACAGTTGTAACTAAATTGAACGTCTTTAAAAACAGAAATTAATCAAATATCAACTGTTTTTTTTTTATTATACAGCTTAAAATATTGTGTGTCATCATCATCATCAGCCTATAATGTCCCACTACTGAGCACAGGCCTCCTTTCACAAATGATGGTGAAAGGGAATGGGCAATACTCCACCACGCGTGCCCACTGCGGATCGGTGGAGGTAGGCTAGTGGTCAACCTACTGTTGGAATTTTTCAAGCCGCCTAGGAGGCATCCAACTAGCTTAACGACTATCACAATTAAGTGATAACCAGGACCAACGGCTTTACGTGCCCGCAAGGAGACGCTCGAATTGAAATACCACTAGGCGATCACCCATCCAGGTACCGACCACGACAGGCGTAGCTTAACTTTGCCGATCGATTAAGAACGGCTAATCATGCTACACCGCGAGCGCTTCACTAGACACTATATAAATAAATGATTTTCTTTCTTTTTGGTATTTCAGATCCAGAGCCAATTCCATTGCATGTCACATCACAGAACGACGAACCAAACTCATCGGATGAAGAATGGACGTACGAAGCACTGCCCCAATACAATATCTACAGTATATAAAACATATGGAAAAAATGGCTTCAGCATTTAAAATTACCAAAGAAAAACAATATAATATAAGGACAAATAAGAAAATGAAGTTTTTTTTAAAACGTAGAAACTGCATTTAAATATTTTTAAGCTGCATGATGTTCAATCAGTATCATGACGAAACTTCAGCAAAAAAATATAATAATATTTGATATTCCAATGGCTAGCCGTAGATTTAGAGTAGGTAGTCTAGATAGCGTTTTTTAATTAAATAAATAGTATCATAGGTGAAACATAGCGTGCCATTTTTTTCTGCGTCTGATTGGTCTGATGTAATGAAATAACCCTATTGCCTAGATGACTTCAAATTCCCCCTTATTACATTGGATAGTTTAAAGCATGTCATGTAAAACCCGAGTTTTAGGAAAGCCTTTTTTGTTATATGACGTTAGATAATTTTAAAATGGAAATATGTAATTAGATCTCTGTTAGTATAGTATCCTATATAGTCAATAGTTTTAAATTATAGCCTAAGTAATCACAAACGCTGTATATTCATAGACATAAACCCAGGTTCCCATAAAAATAGTTTTTTTGGAGAGTAATTACCACTGTCGTATCCAAATTTCTCCCCGCACCACGCATAAAGTACCCCCGTTGCACCCAAATTTCTCCCCACACGCCTAACCTACCCCCCATTGGAATCCAACGTCCTCCCCGCACCACACCTAAAGTACCCCAATTTGCATCCAACTTCCTTCCCCTAGAGCCAAGCTTATAACTCCACATGCACTTACTCTACAAGCCCTAACTTCACAAACTGTACACACCGAGGTCAAAATATGTGGCTTGGCCGTTTCACACATATTTTGACCTCGGTGTGTACAGTTTGTAAAGTTAGGGCTTGTAGAGTAAGTAAGTAAGTGCATGTGGAGTTATAAGCTTGGCTCTACATGAGATCTGATAACTTTTTGACAGTACGAGCCATATGTCTTGGCGGTAACATTTTACATAAAAATGTTTTATGTGGGATTTCACTTCTTTTTGTAAGTTGCTTATGTTTTTTTTTTGTTTGAAATTTCAAAGTTTTTTATTTTTTTTGTTGTTTTTGTACTAATACAAGCTTACATACCAAATTTCAGCTTTCTAGGACTTCAGGAAGTACCCTATGAGTTTTGATGATCATCAGTGAGTCATTGACGAAATCGGGGTTTTTTAGATATCAATAAAATCTAAAGTATAAGAGCTATGTTATTGAAACTTAATATGTTTAATAAGTTCACGATTGACATCATATCCTGAGAATTTTGTTTATCTGGTATAATCCAAACCCAAGTTATGAGGGTTCAAAAAAACGAAGAAGCGCTTCGAGAAAAGGTAGGTAGTGCCCTTTCGCTTCGCTTTGCTGTCTTGGCGAGGGGCACTTCCGTGCCCCCAGATCAGTTTCAACGCCTAATTTACTTGTGAAGCTTTAATAAATAATATTAATTGCGTCGCAGCCGCGACTTAGGTAGCTGTACGTACATGCGATTTAATATCCAGAGGTAGGTTCTGTATTATCGTGACATCAAGGCCGTTATTTATAATAAGACTAAATAAATCGAATAATAATTAAAATGAGACCTATTACCTATATCATACAATTTCTACAAGACTTTTTTGTTCTGTATTGTATAAAAAAATTTAGCCTATAATTATCTCTTGCAACCATATTCTCAAAGCATATCGATTTCATTTCATTGTGAACTTTCACGTTCCCCTCCCCGCACAATGAATGTCTTTTTGAAACAGACAAGAAGGTTGTGTTAGTCATAGGTATGGTGTTAAGTCTTGATGGTGGATGGATGTTACACCCCTACGCGGACAATACCACCAATAAAGAGTAATTTATCATGCATTTCACAACTTGAAATAAAGTTTTCAAACTAAAAGTCTTTTAATGTGACTCTGTGAATTATTTTATCACAACATAAGTTTATTTCATTTTAATTATAAACTGAACAAAAACAACTTAAATATTTAACTTTATGTAAGAAAAAATAAATATTATTTTAAAACATTTTCTATTATTTACAATTTTGTACCATTCCCAGTTATTTCATATCATCCTCAGTCAAAGGTACCTTTTTAGTATCGCGTACAATTTCATCGATTCTATGTAAGTCTTTCAAAGATAGCTCCCCAGTGCCCCGTTGCATTGGTTTGGGCTGTGAAGGATCTGGTTTCCAACCTAGGAAGTTTATGATTTCGAAGGTTGCTGGGACGCCGCGGGAATTGTGCTCGGGAAAGTCCTGCAAAAAAAACCCTTTGAATCTCCATATTTAGAAAAGGCAAAATTACATATATCCCCAAGTCATTAACTAACCTTCCCATACATCTCATCGTAGATCGCCGCAGCGGCAAACTGAACATCTGTATTGAGCCGCAGCGGGCGCGCGCGAGCCGCGTTGTTCTCTCCTAACGCTCGCACGTCGTGCATCACGTGCCACGCGCTCGGGTACCAGATGTTGATCGTGTCCACGTCCACTGTTTGTAGCGTGAAGCCGCTCCTACGTGTTAAAGAGACTATATCACTAGGAGCACAAGCAGTTGTTCTCTCCTAACGCTCGCACGTCGTGCATCACGTGCCACGCGCTCGGGTACCAGATGTTGATCGTGTCCACGTCCACTGTTTGTAGCGTGAAGCCGCTCCTACGTGTTAAAGAGACTATATCACTAGGAGCACAAGCAGTTGTTCTCTCCTAACGCTCGCACGTCGTGCATCACGTGCCACGCGCTCGGGTACCAGATGTTGATCGTGTCCACGTCCACTGTTTGTAGCGTGAAGCCGCTCCTACGTGTTAAAGAGACTATATCACTAGGAGCACAAGCAGTTGTTCTCTCCTAACGCTCGCACGTCGTGCATCACGTGCCACGCGCTCGGGTACCAGATGTTGATCGTGTCCACGTCCACTGTTTGTAGCGTGAAGCCGCTCCTACGTGTTAAAGAGACTATATCACTAGGAGCACAAGCAGTTGTTCTCTCCTAACGCTCGCACGTCGTGCATCACGTGCCACGCGCTCGGGTACCAGATGTTGATCGTGTCCACGTCCACTGTTTGTAGCGTGAAGCCGCTCCTACGTGTTAAAGAGACTATATCACTAGGAGCACAAGCAGTTGTTCTCTCCTAACGCTCGCACGTCGTGCATCACGTGCCACGCGCTCGGGTACCAGATGTTGATCGTGTCCACGTCCACTGTTTGTAGCGTGAAGCCGCTCCTACGTGTTAAAGAGACTATATCACTAGGAGCACAAGCAGTTGTTCTCTCCTAACGCTCGCACGTCGTACATCACGTGCCACGCGCTCGGGTACCAGATGTTGATCGTGTCCACGTCCACTGTTTGTAGCGTGAAGCCGCTCCTACGTGTTAAAGAGACTATATCACTAGGAGCACAAGCAGTTGTTCTCTCCTAACGCTCGCACGTCGTGCATCACGTGCCACGCGCTCGGGTACCAGATGTTGATCGTGTCCACGTCCACTGTTTGTAGCGTGAAGCCGCTCCTACGTGTTAAAGAGACTATATCACTAGGAGCACAAGCAGTTGTTCTCTCCTAACGCTCGCACGTCGTGCATCACGTGCCACGCGCTCGGGTACCAGATGTTGATCGTGTCCACGTCCACTGTTTGTAGCGTGAAGCCGCTCCTACGTGTTAAAGACACTATATCACTAGGAGGACAAGCAGTTGTTCTCTCCTAACGCTCGCACGTCGTGCATCACGTGGCACGCGCTCGGGTACCAGATGTTGATCGTGTCCACGTCCACTGTTTGTAGCGTGAAGCCGCTCCTACGTGTTAAAGAGACTATATCACTAGGAGCACAAGCAGTTGTTCTCTCCTAACGCTCGCACGTCGTGCATCACGTGCCACGCGCTCGGGTACCAGATGTTGATCGTGTCCACGTCCACTGT
The DNA here is from genome assembly GCA_951394255.1 of Polyploca ridens. Classification (NCBI taxonomy): domain Eukaryota; kingdom Metazoa; phylum Arthropoda; class Insecta; order Lepidoptera; family Drepanidae; genus Polyploca; species Polyploca ridens. Next base: position 21,177,410 of record OX596243.1, read on the forward strand.
TTGTAGCGTGAAGCCGCTCCTACGTGTTAAAGAGACTATATCACTAGGAGCACAAGCAGTTGTTCTCTCCTAACGCTCGCACGTCGTGCATCACGTGCCACGCGCTCGGGTACCAGATGTTGATCGTGTCCAAGTCCACTGTTTGTAGCGTGAAGCCGCTCCTACGTGTTAAAGAGACTATATCACTACGAGCACAAGCAGTTGTTCTCTCCTAACGCTCGCACGTCGTGCATCAAGTGCCTCTCTCTACTGTAATGAACAACACTTTTGGCTGCTTTCGTTAGATAATTAGGGGAAATGTATTAAGAGCGATCCAATAAAATCGATCCTCATAAAGATGTAAGTATAGTTTATTTGTTAGTTTGGATGTAGGAAGTAATCTCTGGAACTACTGATCCCTGAAAATTCTTTCACTAATTCCTACATGCTACTCTTTATCCCGATAACACGAATGAAACCGCGGTGGACAGCTAGTAAATTAGACAATAAAATAAATAAGTCACTCACGTGGTAAGCAACCCGCCTATATCCCTCACACGTGTGAAAGGTGATACATGCGGTGATATGCCGCCACATCGCTCCGTCTCGGCTAGTTGCAAAGATTGTCGCAACTCTATTAGTGTGTCACCGCCGAATACGCACGCCATAAATACCTGGGGTAAACGAACAATAATCCAATCACAAAAACTCCGACCAACCCCTCTTCAAAAATGGGGTGTGAAGAGATTTTTACAGGGTCGGTAACGCGTGAGATACCTCTGGTGTTGCAAGCGTACAGTAAGTATTACCCAACTGATAAGGCGCGTCGTTCTTCGTCGTTCGCATAGAAAAGAAAGTATGGCCCCGAAGATTAACGAAATAATGCTTAAAACTTACAATTAACTATAAGGTTCATAATACAGTGCAGCCGTTAGTTCCGTCTCACTCGCAATTCACGCCCCTCCGCACGACGCGCGCTAACATGGCGGCAGCTGCCGACCAATAGCGGTTTCCCGCGCTTTGAAAATGTATCTTCTGCGCAGGTACATCGGTAAGCCACGTCAGTTGGGTACTACTGTACGCTACGGTAACCGCTTGCCAACAGTAGTTATATTGTTTGACACCCAAGTACTTACTATAAAATAAAGACATTCTTGGCATTGAAATTAAGCCGAATGTTGATAAGAACGCCTTGCATTTCTAGATAATCCTAGAGTTTGTTGATAATGGCCATAGACTGTACAAAACATTTATACTCACACCATCTGGCTTCAAGCACTTCATGACTCTATCGAAGCATCCAGGCAGATCGTTCACCCAGTGTAACGCCAGAGACGACACTAACAGGTCTACACTGTTCTCTGGCAACTGAAAATATCAAGTACCTATATGGATATATTTTAGTATTATGTGATGGAAAGACTCACCCTTAATCTATAGAAATATTACAATGCCGAAGATGGTTTGATTTGTAATGAAGAACTGTTTACATTAACTAAGCCACTATAATATAAAAAAAAACAATAGAAACGGTTGTAACAAAGTTGTTATAGCCCTTAAGTCCTACTTGCTGTCACACAATTAGTTCGTCAGTCGATGCTCGTCGTCTATTGGATTCTCGCGTGTCATTTGGCTACTGTAATTTGGCCAAACGTGTACATGCGCGAGCTTGCCCCCACTACTGCCTATCTGTGCTCACGACTCATGCCTTATACCACAGTATTACCAGTGCTTATACTGTAAGCAACTAACTGAGTTATTAAGTTAACTCAGATTGACGCAAGTGGGCACAAGTCTATTTATTTGCAGCTATTAAAATATCATAATCCTAATATCTGGGGGCACGGAAGTGCCCCCCGCCAAGACAGCAAAGCGAAGCGAAAAGGCACTACCTACCTTTTCTCGAAGCGCTTTGTCGTTTTTTTAAACCGTCATAACTTGGGTTTGGATTATACCAGATAAACAAAATTCTCAGGACATGAAGTCAATAGTGAACTTATTAAACATATTATGTTTCAATAACATAGCTCTAATAGTTACGATTTTATTGATAACTAAAAAACCCCGATTTCGTCACTGACTCACTGATGATCATCAAAACTCATAGGGTACTTCCTGAAGTCCTAGAAAGCTGAAATTTGGTATGTAAGCTTGTATTAGTACACAAACAACAAAAAAATTATAAAATTTGGAAATTTCAAACAAAAAAAAATCATAAGCAACTTACAAAAAGAAGTGAAATCCCACCAAAAACATTTTTATGTAAAATGTCGCCGCCAAGACATATGGCTCATACTGTTAAAAAGTTATCAGATCTCATGTAGAGCCAAGCTTATAACTCTACATGCACTTACTCTATAAGCCCTAACTTCATAAACTCTACACACCGTAGTCAAAATATGTGGCTTGGCCGTTTCACTACTACAAGAACTATTGAATAACAAAAAAGTAATGAACAGTGAAAACATTTTTTACCTTACTCCCATGTGACGGTAGCGAAACGGCCAAGCCACATATTTTGACTAAGGTGTAGAGTTTGTGAAGTTAGGGCTTGTAGAGTAAGTGCATGTAGAGTTATAAGCTTGGCTCTACATGAGATCTGATAACTTTTTAACAGTATGAGCCATATGTCTTGGCAGCAACATTTTACATAAAAATGTTTTTGGTGGGATTATAAATGCAACATATATATAAAATGGATGACAACTCCATTTAAAAGGGAAGATCTTCGGCCAGGCATGGACACGGTTGTCGGACAGTAGTATATGTAGATTGGCAAGAAAACTTTGTAAGTGCGATGCAGGATGTTGTGGTGCCATCTATCTTACTGTGTGTGAAATGTCTCAGTGTAACTGATAGATTACATTAACCAATACTTCTAATAAATAGATGCCCTATTTTGACCTACTATGAGACAGATGCAAGTTAAATCATGGTGGCGAAGCCAGTTTATACATACATCAATATTCTCCTCATCCATGATAATCTTTTCAAACTGCACTCCGTCACCAACAATAGCCTTGTCCAAGTGTGTCTGTGACGTATCACATAATGTCACTTTCTCTACACTATCCGGCTGGAAATGTCTAGATACATAGCCACGAGATGCTCCTGGAAGATACACAAATTGAATGGTTTGATATCTTATGATGATTGAAGTTATACTAGGGCCTTCCTAATAAGTCACTTTGGACAGCCCATATACATCCATGTAGATGGTCCCTACATACAAACGAACATGTTCAATATATGTATATTCAGACATGTCTGTTAGTACATAGGGACCATTGATGTTTCAAAAAGAGACAAACATTGTTCGGCAAGGAGAGACACCCTCTTGGCCTTGTTATAAAGTACTGCCTACTGTGATTGAAAATAAAAGATCTGGTGAACAGAGTTGACATGGGTTGGTTGCTTGTCTGCGATTGTTTTAGTTAAAAACTTAAAAACAATTCATTGATAATAATCTAGTTAAATTAACTGATTTAGTTAAGAGTAACTGCTTACCATCAGGCGGGCCGTATGCTTGTTTGCCAACTTAGTGGTATAAAAAAAAAAAAGAGTAATATTTGAATTGTAGTGTAATCTTAGGGGCACTTTAGAGTAATTAGTAATTTTTTATGTAATTGTTTTAACATAGCCTTTTTGCTGGATTTGTACCAAACATTTGAGGCTCTAATTACAAAATATCTTTCTATTATCAAAATATTTCATTATTTTTTATTTTTGCAATTTTTAGGTACTGTACTTATCCAAATTTCAAAGATTCATATCTCAACAATGGTGACTCAGAGATCAAGACATTCCAAGTACAAAAGGGTACATACCCTTGAGGAGGTTGATTTTACAAATACCCCAACTCCAACAACCCGCACCTAAGGCTACTCTCTACTCAGAGATTAGTTGGAGTGAATAGTAACTTACCGATCTCAACAGCATTCTTAAACGTCCGTTTTATATCAAAAACTCTATCAGCAGTCCGCCAGCCCACCTCTTCTCGAATATATTCTGATAAATAGTAGTCTTCTCTTTGGGCAGACCTCTCTCGCTGCAAAATCTTCGCTTTTCTATCGAAAATATTCATAGTGCGGTACACAGAGCTTGCAGTCTTCTTTTTTGCAGCATTTGAACTATTATTTCGTATAAAAACATGCCCATCATTACGTAAATATTTTGAATCGTTTATGAGTTTTTTTAAGAGACATAAGTTTGAAGGGAAGTAAAATAGTTTTGTCTGAGACATATTTAATTGAAACTTGCCAAGTCACGTTATTTCTTATGTTATTTCACATATTTTGTAAATTTAAATAATGTTTTTTCTAGTTCGCTACAATCCCAGGAATGAGTAGTAGTAGTAGTTTATTCATCCATAAAAGGATAGGCAAGGGTCAATGAACCATACAGCCTTTTCATATGTGTACTTTTCCATTTGATAGTAAATTAATATAAAAAATGATTTGCGCGTGAAAGCCTCTTCATTTCATATGTATTCCTATTCTGTCTTGTTCATCTCGTTCTTCGTTTTGTTCTAAGTAATCTTGGAGGTCTCGTTTAATAAGTTACTTAATTTGAGTTGTGTCTAATCCGGTAAGTAGAATCCAAGAATGTTCTTCCATGTATTTTTGTTTCATTTTATATTTCATTTATTGTATTATTTATAAATTTGAATAAAGACATGAAAATTGCTGGCTGTTTTAGTAATTCTTGTATAGTACGCGGAATATTTTCGGGATTTTCATAGTGTTCTAGTAACTCATCCATCAACAGAAGGCGCTGAATGCCGAAGGATGGGCAGTCAAAGAAAATGTGATCTAACGTCTGTGGTGTATTATGGTGACATAAATTACATGCTGAAGAATCGGAAATTTTCAATCTATTTAAATGGGAGTTAATGCGACAATGGCCAAAACGAAGGCGGCAGATAATTGTGTAGAATTTTCTATTAATTACATTGCGAAATCTGCAAAACCACGGTGTTTTATTAACATTTTCCTCTAATGCTGCATACCAGAGTCCTTTCTTTTGAACTGAGGTACAGGAGTCCCAATGCTTTTGCCAATTTTCTGATAACTTTTCTTTAAGGTTGGGCAGCAAATCTGTATAAGGTATGGCAACTCTACGATCGTATTCTGGCAAGCTCATCTCAGCGGTGGCTCTTGAAATTACGTCACTGTTTTTGGTTATTGTTCTCGCTAAGTAATCTGCGTTTTCATTTCCTTTTACTCCTTTGTGTGAAGGCACCCAAAAAAGGATTATAGAAATATTATTGCATTGTAAACGATGCCAAACAGATTTGATATTGTATAATATATAATTTGTATCTGCAGAAGCTTTATTACGTTCTAACGCTGTAAGTACGCTCATACTGTCACTTGCCACTACCCAGGCAGAACATTCATCGTGTCGCTTATCTATATGTTGTAAAGCTGTGAGGATGGCAAGTGCTTCAGCTGTAAATATACTTGAATTTTCATCTATTTTGAATCCGCATCCCAGTTTAACTATGCTGTCATATATGGCAATCGCCACACTTTTTTGGTTCTTAGCTCCGTCAGTATAGATAATTCTATGATTTGCCCAGTTACTTAATTTTTCATATACTTCTTCCTTACAAGTCAAACTTCTGTCTATTATTACTTCCATTTCAGTATATTTTGATGAGTAAGAACCAGTATAACATGGCCACACATTTTCAAATTGTTGAATATTTTTATTTTTTAAATAAAGTACAAACTCTGAGAAGTCCTGAAGAATATATGGGGTACAAGAGGGTGACAGATTAGAAGACTGGGAATAGCACATTAAATGTTTAAAAAGATTATTAGATTTTATTGAATATAACTTTAGTATGAATTTGTTTTTAAGGAATGTAAACCTAATATAAAGTGGTGGAATATTGCATTCAATTTGCATTGAAACTATTGGAGTAGATCTAAAGGCACCTGTTATCAAACGTAAATTTCTATTTTGAATTCTCTCTAATTTCTCAACTAAATTGTTATTAGAGCTGAAGCATAGAAATCCATACTCAAAATGACTACGAATCAGTGATTTATATAGGAGCAATAATATTTTAGGATCAGCACCCCAGTAAGTTCTAGATAATGATTTCAAGACATTAAATGCTTTTAGAGCTCTTGAGGCTATACAATCAACATATTTTTTCCAAGATAAGTTGTAGGAAAAATTAACACCCAGGAAAGTAGCTTCAGGCGAAATAGGCAAGCAATCGTTATTGTAAAATATTTTTACTTTTTTCTGTAGTTTTTTGCTAAAAACGACTACCTTTGTTTTATCAACATTTATGTTAAGGTTTAAGTAAGAAAAATATTTTTTTAAATTCAACAACGCTACATTAAGCTGATTTGATATTAGATTTAAATCTGTTCCAGCACAGTAAATAGCCAAGTCATCAGCAAATTGTAAATTAGAAACTTCAGATCCTAAGATTAAATTGAGACGATGAATGTATAAAATAAAAATTAATGGACTCAAAATACTACCCTGACAAACACCTTTAAAAGAATATCTAGGCCCAAAAAGTTTACCATATTTGACATAAACTTTTCTTCCATGAAGAAAGTTAAAGATCCAGCTAACAAGCTTAATAGGGAGGCCAATAGAAATAAGTTCTGTAAAGAGTATGTCCAAATTTACATTATTGAAAGCACCAACAATGTCAAAGAAAATACATATCAGATGATTTTTGTTTGAAAAAGCTTTATTTATATCGAGTTGTAGTTGACATATACTTTCTTGAGCTGATTTGCCTTTTCGAAAACCAAACTGATTACTAGGCAGAATGGCATTATTTTCTATAAAAAATTCCAAACGCTGTTTAAGAAGTTGCTCAAAAATTTTTCCTATACACGATGTTAGGGCAATTGGGCGGTAAGAGTTGGCATCATATTTTACTTTATTAGGCTTTAATATAGGAACTAGACAGTCTGTTTTCCAATCATCTGGTATTATATTATTTGACCATAAGGAATTCATAACATTAAGAAAAAAAGTTAAACTACTTATACTTAATTTTTTTATCATAACATATGGAATACCATCTAAGCCATGTGCAGTATCTTTACGTGAATTTATACAGGATTTTAACTCTGATAAAGTAAAGGGTTCTAAAAGAAATGCATTAGAAGGGTTGTATGATTGGGAGTTTAAATTTATTTGACAATTAGGAACAAAATCAGGAGTATACTTTTCCAAAAAACTTGTAATCCAGTTAGTGTCATTATTATTACAAAGAGTATTGGGGATATATGTCTTATTAAATTTTTTCATATGTTTCCAGATAACTGACATTGGGGTACACCTGTTGAAGGATTCACAAAGAGTAGTCCAACTATTAATTCTCTCCTGTTTGATAGTAAGTTTCCTAACTGCTTGCAATTTTTTGAAATGTATATAATTTTCTTGTGTAGGATTAAGCTTAAATGTAATATATGCCTCTTTACAATTTGCAACTGCTAATGAACAACTACTATTCCACCATGGCAATGACATTCTTTTAGGCTTAGGGTTCTTTTGATGCACTGGATTAGATGGTGGTTTATAATTTGGAATAGATTTGGTGACAGCCTTCAGGAGTATAGCGCAAAAAGAATTATAAGATTCCAAAATTGACAATGAATCAGAGAATAATTCTACTAAGAGCTCATCTACCACAGATTGATATTTTTGCCAATTTACACATTTGTAATTAGGATAAGTAGGGATGTTATTACATGAAAGATTATCAGTATTTTTAATATTATTGTTGTTAATTAATAATTTCATCATTACAGGGAGGTGATAGCTACCAAGTGGATCATCATGAACCCACCATTCACAACTAAGAGCGAGAGATGGAGATATAATAGAAAGGTCTAAAGGATTTGGTCTCCATGTGGGAGAGCCTACAGTGGTTGCTTGACCATCATTTAAGAGAACTAATTCATTGTCATCTAGGATTTCCATAATGTCCCTACCACGTGGTGAGATGGATCTACTACCCCAAGCAGTATTATGTGCATTAAAGTCACCAGCGAAGATCATAGGTTTTGGAATTTGTTTTATTAAACTATCAAATTTATGTTTGTCAAAAATCGGTGTAGAGTTGGGTGGACAATAGAAGCTGACTATACTTAAATTATTGTTGTTATTTAGTTTTAGTTGCACACAAATGTTTTGCAATACTTCATCAAAATATGTATTAATTTTAACATAACATAGACTGTTGTGAACAATTATTGCTACTCCATTATGCTTGCTACCTGTATCATTTCTTTCAATATTATAGCCCTTTATATTAAAATGTTGATCAGGTTGTAACCAGGTTTCGCATATAATAGCAATATGAATATTATGCTCTAATAGAAATTGAGATAAAATATATCGATTGGACATAATGCTCTGAGCGTTCCAATGCATGATATTAATGTGATCCATTACTTTGAGATAAATTATTTTTACAGAAAGTATCTTTTAATACATCTCTAATTGTGTTAGAGCATATAGGCTTTTCCTTAGACTGATTTGCAATTAATTTGAGTACAGACTGTGTTAGTAAATTTAGGAATTGATCTGATTTAAAGAGTACTTGTAGTTGAGAGTCAAGGGATCGAGATTTAAGAGTCTGAGGGAAATCTTTTGTATTGAATAAGTCAGAGTAAGTGATGGAGCGTGATTTAATCTTATTTTCTGTTATTTTCTGTTTTTTCAAAGGACACATAGCGGAGATAGCAATATGATTGCCTGCACAATTGCAACATTTTGCGTTTTCAGGTTGAATAACACAGGTTTTGTAATTATGACTTTCTGTGCATATGGAGCATCGTTCAGCATTCTTACAAAACTTAGAGATGTGGCCAAAACGTAGACATCTTAGACATTGTCGAACAGGTGGAATATATTGCCTTACCTCAAGTCGCCAAGAATCAAGGTATATGTAATCTGGTAACTGAGTCGAGGCGAAGGTCACAGCGACTGTCTGGGTGGGCGTGAAAGAAACCTCTTCGCCTGACTTCACACGACGCATGAACCTCCTAACTTGGATTATATTTCTGGTGCTTGCTAAAAGAGAAAATATCTTTTTATTTGATAGCCCAATTGGGACACCTGACAAGACACCGGTTTTCTCTGTAGCTGCAGCAGGGATTGTCGCAATCATATTAAGGTCTTCCATAAATTTATTGTTCTGTATGAACATATTCGCATTATTGTAATTGTCAAAAACAACGCCGACTTTGAATTTATTTATGTATCTTAAATGTTTAACACCATTAATACAATTTTTCCGCAAGCAATGTGATATTGCAATTTTTTGCGATTCATTTATTTTTGTATCAGGTACTCTACTGCTAAGGAATACAATAAATTCTGAATCTGTGTTGTTACTTTCCGGGTATTTACGTAGATAATTGGGGGCCTTAAAAGGCTTGTATCGGTCCTTGTCCAGTTCGTCATCCGAGTCTTCGGTCTCGGAGGTACTAGCAGGGCCTCCATCCTCCAAACGTTTTTTTTTCCGTTTGGCCCTCTTTGGGCCACCCATATTTGATAACAAAGATATAATTCACGTGAAACAAAGAATTTCAATAAAATTTTTTCAAAAAACGCGCCTTCTCTTTTTCGTTTCCCGCCTTTTTTTTTTTTCTCCCAGGAATGAGGTTATGTTTATAAATTTGACACTTGACAGTTTTATGCACAGACAGATGATAAAACTAAAATTATAATGAGCCCTCTACACGTTTGCCAAGCCTCGGCAAGCCTCCGCAAATTCAAACATGTGGATGGGTGTTTGCCGTGGCTTGCCAAGCGTTTGCCAGCGCTTGCCGCCGACCCGATCCGTGTCGGTTTTTCATGCACAAATCAAAGGAAGTTTGCGGCAAGCGCTTGCGAACCATCCACACGTTTGTGTGTAGTTAGTATCGCTTGCGCACTAGCGGCGAACAGACGTGTGCCTGCGTACTGTTAAAACTATGCAATGCCTAAAAATATATGATTTAATGGTCTATTCAGTAAATTTACAATTCCTCGAATGCTGAAAAATGCAGGATGCTTTACCCTGCATTTAAACCGACGAAAAAACGGAGGTTTAAAGTTTACACGTATATATTTTTTCTTATGTATGAACATGCATATCTTTTTATAGAGTAGTCCGATTTTAATCATTCTTTTTTTATTTGATAGGGTACACCTCGAAGTTGTTCGCATATAAATTTGGAAAAAATAGCTACCCTATAGGTGGGAAATAAGGGGTGATTTATTGTTCACTCACAGATTTTAATGCTGAATTGTGTATTAAATTAAACGTAATCAAAAATTAAGTATGTAGTAATGCATAAACCTACTGCGTAAACAAAAAGAGATAATGGTAGATCCAGTAATTTTACAATTCCTCGAATTTCCTGCATTACCCTGCATTTTAAACGTAAAGTATTGATCAGAAACAAGATACTAATGCATGGAATCATGTCAGTACAATTTCAAATAAGCATGTTATGGAAATAAAATACAAGAAATAAATACTTATGGTTACATTCCGTAAACATTTAAAGAAGAAACGTTATTGCATAAACGAGCTCGACGTCCGTCATGTTTGCTTGTCAACGCACTACCAACGCTGCTCGCAAGCGTTTGCAAACGTGTGGATGGCTACGTTTGTCTCCCTTGATTTGTCCAAGCGTTTGTGGGAGTTTGGAGTTTACGGCAAACGGCAAGCGTATGGACGAGGCATTAGATTAAGGATGCTTTAGTACGTAGTATTTATATACTCTTGAGCTAATAACGTAGTATTTATATACTCTAAGCTTTAGTCCAATTTCTTTGGATACACCTTTATATTCTTCAAAATTCAGCTCATGGTTCCTTTCAGCGTTTTTCTCTCAGACTGTAGTTCAGAATTTGACCATACTGGCTAAAAAAAAATCTCAACCTTTATTTTTCCCACACTTATTACACTATCCTTAACACTTATTTTTTCATGTTTTTATATCTCTGTTTATCTCTGTTGTTATATGTCTTTGTCAATCGATCGATTATGTGTACATCTTGTGCACACAATCGATTGATCGACAACGATCTTTGATTTGTCCCGGATCGTACCTTTTTACAGCAAATTCGTAATTTTTCAGGATCTCATTGGTAGGATTTGCTGGATAACTTCTGGCAACACTGCCTGCAGTCATGTCATTTTTTAGGATTCCTTGGCGGGAAATTGAAAAAAGCGCACGCGGAAAAATTTGAAATTACATTTTGTAATTATTTTTTTATTGTGTAAAAGAATAAATTCACTTTTAATTAATACCAAAAAAATAAAATGGATGGGAATGAGGGGGGCGGGGACAACCCGCCCAACTCCTCCAAGCGGCTTCGGACTGATGAAGTGAATGATGATAGCGGTGGCGGTGAGCGTTCTGATGTACTTTATGTGCCTTATTTTAAACCTAATTATAAAAGACAGTATCCAGAAAACTCAAATAAAACAGAGTTTAAAGTTTTTGTTGAGCATATCAACCACAAAGATAGATTGGGCAACAAAAGTCCTATATATCTCAATCATATTTTCACGACGGATGTTAAAGGTGTGATGGCAATACAGCGATTGAATGCAAATAAAATAGCAGTAATGTTCAAACAATATAATACAGCAAACAACTTTCTAAATAACACTGCATTCTTAGAAAAGTACAACGTAAAGGCTTACATACCGGCTACCCAAATAGAAAAAACTGGCATCATAAGATTTGTCCCAGCAAATATCTCAAATAAGGACTTATACACTAAGTTGAGTTCCATTTACGAAATTATCTGTATACGACGATTCACAAAAAAAGTAGGACGGGACAGAGTTCCTCTGCAAACAGTCAGTATCACTTTCTTATCCAATATCTTACCTGACAATGTACAATATGATCTATTCTCATACAGGGTATTTGAATATATCCCACCGCTGCAACAATGTTACAAATGTATGAAATTTAATCACTCGGCTAAAATATGTAATGGCAAACAGAAGTGTTCGATCTGCTCTGGTGAACACTTTTACAAAGATTGTGATAAACCTAAAGAGATATGTTGCGCTAATTGCCAAGGCCCACACCTAGCAATAGCAAGAGAATGTCCCATTAAATTAAGAAAAATAGAAGAAAAGAAAAGTAAAATAACATACGCGAGTATCGCACAAACAAAGTCGATCGAATACCCTGCATTGCCATTGTCTAAGAGTCAACTTGTAAATCCCCCTGTAAATAATGTAAATATTCCAGTAAATACTGAAAAGAAAAATGTTAAAAAAAATGTTAATAACAAGCCTGCTGCACAGGCGCTGAACCCACAAGATCACCCTATGGACTTCATTGCCCAGGTTATAGCTAATAAAGAAGTACGAGCGGCCCTAGTAAAAACATTGGTAGAGATTGGTAATAAGTCTGATCCCACCCCAATTACTTCATTATTCATTGAAGAAATATTAGTTAAAAATTTATCCCCATAATGGATTTAAGTCCCCCTAAAACGTCCCAATTACGGATTGCGCAGTTTAACATCCAAAGTGCCAATAGTAAAAAGCCCTTATTAACTAAGTTTATGCTAGAACAAAATATTGATGTATGCTTGCTTAATGAAACTTGGTTTAAAGACCATCACAATTTTAGAATCCCCGGTTATAATCTACATTCCAGAACATCTAAGAATCCTCACAATGGTGTAGCAATATTAATTAAACCAGAGACTAAATATAATATTTTAAACACAACATTCTATGAGGACATTCAAACTATAGCTATGTCAATATCTACCGAGCGTGGCAGTGTGACTATACTCTGCGTATATTGTCCTCCTTCCAGTGGGCACATAAGATTGCATAGACTGCGCAATATAATTCGAGACCTACCTAAACCTATTTTTATAAGTGGTGATTTTAATGCTCACCATATTGCATTTGGTTGCCTATCTACTAAGGGCCGCGGACAAGATTTATATGATGTTATAGATGAGTGTGATTTGTGCATCTTAAATGATGGCAGTTTCACTACAGTGAACCGTCCTAGAACCAACGCTTCAGCCATTGACGTCACCTTTGCTAGCGCATGCTTAGCACCGTTATGCGAGTGGTCTGTACATGATGATTGTATGGGAAGTTACCATTATCCAACTATAACCGAAATATCCCTATCCATACAAAAATACCAAATTAACCCTCCCATTGATAAATTTTTGTACAAAAGAGCTGATTGGCGCCAATATAATGAACTTTCAAAAAATGCGTTTGGCGATTTTACAATTAATCAAGTAGACCCACTCTCTTCCTATACCGATTTTTGTATACGTCTTGACTCCCTTATGCAAATAGTTGTTCCAAAGTTCACTAAGTCTGCCCACTTTGCTAGCAGACCTCCAGCACCTTGGTGGAATGAGGTTTGCGAACAAAGTGTAATAGCATCCTATAATGCTTTGAAACTTTACAGAAGTGATTCTACAATAGATAACTATATAAATTATAAGAGACTTGATGCATTAAAAAAGAGAACCATTTCTGAGCAGAAGTCAACTGGATGGAATGATTTGTGCAATACTTTTAATAGAACTACCCCTATAAGCAAAATATGGAACATGATTAAGATTTTTAAGGGTGTTAAGTCTAGCATTAGATCCCATAAAGATGAGTTCATACCTACCTTTTTAGATAAACTGTCTGATAATAGTGGTTTAAAAGAGACTAGTAACTTAATCAACTATTTTAACAGTAACAATAATAATAGCAATTCAAAATTTTTATTGGAACCATTTACATGGAATGAATTCACATCAAGTCTACAATCTAGGCGTAACTCAAGTCCAGGTCTAGATAACTTTCCATATATTGTAATTAAAGAACTCCATACATCTGTTCAGCACCTCTTTCTTGACATTCTTAATGCTTTATGGCTCAAACAAATTATCCCTGAATCATGGAAAACACAGTGTGTTATCCCAATACTGAAGCCTGATAAATCTCCAGAACAGTCCAGTTCGTATCGTCCTATATCTTTGTCCTCATGTCTCGGTAAACTATTCGAAAATATGATTAAAGTCCGTCTGGACTGGTTTGTAGAGGCTAATGGTATCATCCCACATGTGCAGTATGGTTTCCGTCGTGGGCGTAGTTGCGCTGACAGCTTCATGTCACTCATCTCAGACCTGAAACGTGCAAATAATTTAAAATCACACACTGTTTGTGTATTTTTAGATGTCCAAGGAGCTTTTGATAATGTCGACCCAGGTATCTTGGTCAACATTATGTCTGATGTGGGTATACCTGGTCTACTATGTCAGTGGATCTATAATTATTTAAATGATAGAACCTTATATGTTAAGTATAATAACATCTTACATGGTCCTAGAAGTGCATCGAAAGGCACAATGCAAGGCGCCACTCTTTCACCATTACTATATAATTTGTACACATGTGAAATATGTAAATTTGTAAATACTAGTGAAGTAAATATTTTGCAATTCGCAGATGACATTGTTTTGTATAGTAGCAGTCAGAACTTGCAAGTTGCTATAGATAATATGAATAGAGCATTAAATCAGTTGAGTCTATACTATAATGATAGATTACGTTTAAAGATCAATGCTACAAAAAGCAGTTTAATGATTTTTGGTGATGATGATCCATCTAGTGTTATTTCGTATTGTGGAGAATCTATAAACAGAGTACATTCAAAGAAATTCTTAGGAATCATCATAGACCAAAAACTGACTTTCGAAGAACATGTTCGGTATATTTCTAAAAATGCTTTAAGAGCTATTAACATAATAAGATGTCTGGCTGGAGTGTCATGGGGTGCTGACCCCAAAATATTGTCTATTCTATATAAAGCTATTGTGAGAAGTCATTTTGACTATAGTTCTTTGGCATATATGAATAGCTACCATGCCAAAAAATTAGATATCCTGCAGAATAAATCTCTGAGAATAATATCGGGTGCAATGTGCTCAACTCCCATAAGGGCCATGGAAGTAGAGACTAAAATTATGCCACTGATCTTGAGACGTCTCCTACTTGCCGAACGGTATTGCCTTAAACTACTGTACTCTGATAACATGCAAATTATTAACAAGATTATACCTTGTAGAATCAATGTGTCAGGTCCTTTAGCAACTGGTGAGAGCCTCCTTATTGGTAACTCCCCAATGTTGTATCACATTTTTCTGGAAATTGAAAACAACAGCTATAAACTCAAAAAACAGTGCCCTTGGCCCTGCTATTCTTCCCAGTTCAAAAGCATAATGCACCCAATTACAGTAATAGATTCAATTACAAATAATTCAGAGATGTTGCAATTTTTATCAGAAAATAATTACTACACTTTATATACAGATGGTAGTAAGGGTAAGGATTATGTGCGCTGTGCTGTGTATGATCCTCAAAAAAATTCTTCTCAGAGTTTTCTTTTGCAGAATGTTTGTACAATATTCACCGCAGAAGCCTATGCAGTATATCAGGCTCTTCTGCAAATTGGAAATGTAGATAATTGTAAATATTTTCTAATTGTAACAGATTCCTTAAGTTTTATAAGAGGATTGAGCTATTTAAAGATTCACTTTAAAACTAATTTCATTCTGTACATAATTAAAGAATTGTTATACAAATATTATCATACAGGGAAACTAATTTCATTTATGTGGGTGCCCTCTCATAGAGGAATCACTGGAAATGAAATGGCCGACAAAGCCGCTTACGGAGGAGTAAATGCACTCGATGTCTCCGATACTATGTATGTACCTATGACTGATTATTTGAGTAATGTAAGGCTAGCTATAAGTATGTTATGGGAGCAAATGTGGAAGAAAGACCAAGAAACGAAAGGACGGTGGTACGGTAGCATTCAAGAAAACTTACCAGTAAAGCCATGGTATGATAGCCTGCAAAGAGCCAGTCGTGATTTTATTACCACCATAAACCGACTACGTTATGGACATAATAAAGCACCATCACACCTAGCAAAGTTAAATATAATTCAAAGCAATGTCTGTACATTTTGCGGAGTTGAAGAAGGAACAGTGGACCACATTATATTCAGCTGTCAAAAGTTCCTTATTGACAGATTGGTACTCGCGAGTGAACTAAGTGAAGTGTGGCAAAATAATTATAGTGATTTTTCTTCCCGCCCGCCGCCGCTTAAAGAACTATTAAAAGACATTAAAACTTATAAACCAATATTTAAATACATTAAAAATACGGTGGTAAAATTATAAAACTGAAAATACAAAATCTGAAAAGTGGTTCCGGAATAATAAAGTCGTGGCTTAAAGGTCTTAGTAACCAGGCCATAAAATCCCAAAAAAAAAAAAAAAAAAAAAATGTCATTTTTTAGATTCCTTGGCGGGAAATTGAAAAAAGTGCACGCGGAAAAATTTGAAATTACATTTTGTAATTTTTTTTTTATTGTGTAAAAGAATAAATTCACTTTTAATTAATACCAAAAAAATAAAATGGATGGGAATGACGGGGGCGGGGACAACCCGCCCAACTCCTCCAAGCGGCTTCGGACTGATGAAGTGAATGATGATAGCGGTGGCGGTGAGCGTTCTGATGTACTTTATGTGCCTTATTTTAAACCTAATTATAAAAGACAGTATCCAGAAAACTCAAATAAAACAGAGTTTAAAGTTTTTGTTGAGCATATCAACCACAAAGATAGATTGGGCAACAAAAGTCCTATATATCTCAATCATATTTTCACGACGGATGTTAAAGGTGTGATGGCAATACAGCGATTGAATGCAAATAAAATAGCAGTTATGTTCAAACAATATAATACAGCAAACAACTTTCTAAATAACACTGCATTCTTAGAAAAGTACAACGTAAAGGCTTACATACCGGCTACCCAAATAGAAAAAACTGGCATCATAAGATTTGTCCCAGCAAATATCTCAAATAAGGACTTATACACTAAGTTGAGTTCCATTTACGAAATTATCTGTATAAGACGATTCACAAAAAAAGTAGGACGGGACAGAGTTCCTCTGCAAACAGTCAGTATCACTTTCTTATCCAATATCTTACCTGACAATGTACAATATGATCTATTCTCATACAGGGTATTTGAATATATCCCACCGCTGCAACAATGTTACAAATGTATGAAATTTAATCACTCGGCTAAAATATGTAATGGCAAACAGAAGTGTTCGATCTGCTCTGGTGAACACTTTTACAAAGATTGTGATAAACCTAAAGAGATATGTTGCGCTAATTGCCAAGGCCCACACCTAGCAATAGCAAGAGAATGTCCCATTAAATTAAGAAAAATAGAAGAAAAGAAAAGTAAAATAACATACGCGAGTATCGCACAAACAAAGTCGATCGAATACCCTGCATTGCCATTGTCTAAGAGTCAACTTGTAAATCCCCCTGTAAATAATGTAAATATTCCAGTAAATACTGAAAAGAAAAATGTTAAAAAAAATGTTAATAACAAGCCTGCTGCACAGGCGCTGAACCCACAAGATCACCCTATGGACTTCATTGCCCAGGTTATAGCTAATAAAGAAGTACGAGCGGCCCTAGTAAAAACATTGGTAGAGATTGGTAATAAGTCTGATCCCACCCCAATTACTTCATTATTCATTGAAGAAATATTAGTTAAAAATTTATCCCCATAATGGATTTAAGTCCCCCTAAAACGTCCCAATTACGGATTGCGCAGTTTAACATCCAAAGTGCCAATAGTAAAAAGCCCTTATTAACTAAGTTTATGCTAGAACAAAATATTGATGTATGCTTGCTTAATGAAACTTGGTTTAAAGACCATCACAATTTTAGAATCCCCGGTTAAAATCTCCATTCCAGAACATCTAAGAATCCTCACAATGGTGTAGCAATATTAATTAAACCAGAGACTAAATATAATATTTTAAACACAACATTCTATGAGGACATTCAAACTATAGCTATGTCAATATCTACCGAGCGTGGCAGTGTGACTATACTCTGCGTATATTGTCCTCCTTCCAGTGGGCACATAAGATTGCATAGACTGCGCAATATAATTCGAGACCTACCTAAACCTATTTTTATAAGTGGTGTTTTTAATGCTCACCATATTGCATTTGGTTGCCTATCTACTAAGGGCCGCGGACAAGATTTATATGATGTTATAGATGAGTGTGATTTGTGCATCTTAAATGA
Organism: Polyploca ridens; assembly: GCA_951394255.1. Classification (NCBI taxonomy): domain Eukaryota; kingdom Metazoa; phylum Arthropoda; class Insecta; order Lepidoptera; family Drepanidae; genus Polyploca; species Polyploca ridens. Next base: position 21,195,558 of record OX596243.1, read on the forward strand.
TGGCAGTTTCACTACAGTGAACCGTCCTAGAACCAACGCTTCAGCCATTGACGTCACCTTTGCTAGCACATGCTTAGCACCGTTATGCGAGTGGTCTGTGCATGATGATTGTATGGGAAGTTACCATTATCCAACTATAACCGAAATATCCCTATCCATACAAAAATACCAAATTAACCCTCCCATTGATAAATTTTTGTACAAAAGAGCTGATTGGCGCCAATATAATGAACTTTCAAAAAATGCGTTTGGCGATTTTACAATTAATCAAGTAGACCCACTCTCTTCCTATACCGATTTTTGTATACGTCTTGAGTCCCTTATGCAAATAGTTGTTCCAAAGTTCACTAAGTCTGCCCACTTTGCTAGCAGACCTCCAGCACCTTGGTGGAATGAGGTTTGCGAACAAAGTGTAATAGCATCCTATAATGCTTTGAAACTGTACAGAAGTGATTCTACAATAGATAACTATATAAATTATAAGAGACTTGATGCATTAAAAAAGAGAACCATTTCTGAGCAGAAGTCAACTGGATGGAATGATTTGTGCAATACTTTTAATAGAACTACCCCTATAAGCAAAATATGGAACATGATTAAGATTTTTAAGGGTGTTAAGTCTAGCATTAGATCCCATAAAGATGAGTTCATACCTACCTTTTTAGATAAACTGTCTGATAATAGTGGTTTAAAAGAGACTAGTAACTTAATCAACTATTTTAACAGTAACAATAATAATAGCAATTCAAAATTTTTATTGGAACCATTTACATGGAATGAATTCACATCAAGTCTACAATCTAGGCGTAACTCAAGTCCAGGTCTAGATAACTTTCCATATATTGTAATTAAAGAACTCCATACATCTGTTCAGCACCTCTTTCTTGACATTCTTAATGCTTTATGGCTCAAACAAATTATCCCTGAATCATGGAAAACACAGTGTGTTATCCCAATACTGAAGCCTGATAAATCTCCAGAACAGTCCAGTTCGTATCGTCCTATATCTTTGTCCTCATGTCTCGGTAAACTATTCGAAAATATGATTAAAGTCCGTCTGGACTGGTTTGTAGAGGCTAATGGTATCATCCCACATGTGCAGTATGGTTTCCGTCGTGGGCGTAGTTGCGCTGACAGCTTCATGTCACTCATCTCAGACCTGAAACGTGCAAATAATTTAAAATCACACACTGTTTGTGTATTTTTAGATGTCCAAGGAGCTTTTGATAATGTCGACCCAGGTATCTTGGTCAACATTATGTCTGATGTGGGTATACCTGGTCTACTATGTCAGTGGATCTATAATTATTTAAATGATAGAACCTTATATGTTAAGTATAATAACATCTTACATGGTCCTAGAAGTGCATCGAAAGGCACAATGCAAGGCGCCACTCTTTCACCATTACTATATAATTTGTACACATGTGAAATATGTAAATTTGTAAATACTAGTGAAGTAAATATTTTGCAATTCGCAGATGACATTGTTTTGTATAGTAGCAGTCAGAACTTGCAAGTTGCTATAGATAATATGAATAGAGCATTAAATCAGTTGAGTCTATACTATAATGATAGATTACGTTTAAAGATCAATGCTACAAAAAGCAGTTTAATGATTTTTGGTGATGATGATCCATCTAGTGTTATTTCGTATTGTGGAGAATCTATAAACAGAGTACATTCAAAGAAATTCTTAGGAATCATCATAGACCAAAAACTGACTTTCGAAGAACATGTTCGGTATATTTCTAAAAATGCTTTAAGAGCTATTAACATAATAAGATGTCTGGCTGGAGTGTCATGGGGTGCTGACCCCAAAATATTGTCTATTCTATATAAAGCTATTGTGAGAAGTCATTTTGACTATAGTTCTTTGGCATATATGAATAGCTACCATGCCAAAAAATTAGATATCCTGCAGAATAAATCTCTGAGAATAATATCGGGTGCAATGTGCTCAACTCCCATAAGGGCCATGGAAGTAGAGACTAAAATTATGCCACTGATCTTGAGACGTCTCCTACTTGCCGAACGGTATTGCCTTAAACTACTGTACTCTGATAACATGCAAATTATTAACAAGATTATACCTTGTAGAATCAATGTGTCAGGTCCTTTAGCAACTGGTGAGAGCCTCCTTATTGGTAACTCCCCAATGTTGTATCACATTTTTCTGGAAATTGAAAACAACAGCTATAAACTCAAAAAACAGTGCCCTTGGCCCTGCTATTCTTCCCAGTTCAAAAGCATAATGCACCCAATTACAGTAATAGATTCAATTACAAATAATTCAGAGATGTTGCAATTTTTATCAGAAAATAATTACTACACTTTATATACAGATGGTAGTAAGGGTAAGGATTATGTGCGCTGTGCTGTGTATGATCCTCAAAAAAATTCTTCTCAGAGTTTTCTTTTGCAGAATGTTTGTACAATATTCACCGCAGAAGCCTATGCAGTATATCAGGCTCTTCTGCAAATTGGAAATGTAGATAATTGTAAATATTTTCTAATTGTAACAGATTCCTTAAGTTTTATAAGAGGATTGAGCTATTTAAAGATTCACTTTAAAACTAATTTCATTCTGTACATAATTAAAGAATTGTTATACAAATATTATCATACAGGGAAACTAATTTCATTTATGTGGGTGCCCTCTCATAGAGGAATCACTGGAAATGAAATGGCCGACAAAGCCGCTTACGGAGGAGTAAATGCACTCGATGTCTCCGATACTATGTATGTACCTATGACTGATTATTTGAGTAATGTAAGGCTAGCTATAAGTATGTTATGGGAGCAAATGTGGAAGAAAGACCAAGAAACGAAAGGACGGTGGTACGGTAGCATTCAAGAAAACTTACCAGTAAAGCCATGGTATGATAGCCTGCAAAGAGCCAGTCGTGATTTTATTACCACCATAAACCGACTACGTTATGGACATAATAAAGCACCATCACACCTAGCAAAGTTAAATATAATTCAAAGCAATGTCTGTACATTTTGCGGAGTTGAAGAAGGAACAGTGGACCACATTATATTCAGCTGTCAAAAGTTCCTTATTGACAGATTGGTACTCGCGAGTGAACTAAGTGAAGTGTGGCAAAATAATTATAGTGATTTTTCTTCCCGCCCGCCGCCGCTTAAAGAACTATTAAAAGACATTAAAACTTATAAACCAATATTTAAATACATTAAAAATACGGTGGTAAAATTATAAAACTGAAAATACAAAATCTGAAAAGTGGTTCCGGAATAATAAAGTCGTGGCTTAAAGGTCTTAGTAACCAGGCCATAAAATCCCAAAAAAAAAAAAAAAAAAAAATGTCATTTTTTAATGTTTACCATTTATCTTTGTGATCCGGCGATTATTTATTTATCAAAGTGATACTTATAAAGCAAATAGCACGAAAATAGTTTTGTTACAAAAGTACGTAGTATCTTTTTGTAAATAGACTATAATAAAGTACTTCAAAATCATACCCATCACAATAACATAACCTTATCATATTCAAATCTTTGGTTAAGATCCTTACTTGAGTTTTCTTACATAATATTCAAACTTTGAATCATCAATACTGCACTTCATTATCTCGTTTCTTTCGTCAAGTTATTTTGAAAAGCGTTTGGGGATATAGTATCCGATATGTACAACACCTAGGCAATACCACAGTTTTACCATTACATATGGTAATACTGTGGCAATACTATCTGTGCCTCCACTATTGAAGAAACACAGCCCAAAACAGCACCCGTTAATTGCAAAGACTACTACACAAAAGAAGGAAACTACTGGGTGTATGGGGTGAAGTTTATGGGCTATTGATTGATATTGGGGAAGTTTGCCAAAACAAATGTCAAAATCTTGATAATACTGGCAGTATCAAACAATTAACCTTATGAAATGACTTTCATATTGTTTGAAATCTATTTTCTTTACTTTTTTTTTTATACCACTAAGTGGCAAACAAGCATATGGCCCGCCTGATGGTAAGTGGTTACCGTAGTCTGTGGATGCTTGCAACACCTATCACTTGCGCATTGCCGACTCTGCAGAAATCTCTTCACACCCTTTTTGAAGAATCCCATGCTGTACTCCATTGGGAAAACCACGGCGGGGAGCTCATTCCACAGTTCAAGCATCTGTGGAGGAAAACTCCTTTTAGCCCGCACAGTTCTGATTGGCTAAATATTTAGAAGCAGTGATTGGTCAGTACTGTTGTTAATCAGCACAAAAGCACTTATTAGTTGTTTGGTATTACTACTCATCTCTAAGGGATATATTTCCGTGATGACTGGCAGTGAAATGTTGTCACCTAAATATTCACCACACTGTTTTGCCAGCTTACTGAGGGTAGTATGATAAGTACCCTATTCCAGGTAATGTTCTACCTGTATGCCTAATTTCATTTTGGTTGGTTATACCTTCAAGAGGTAACAACTAACAAATTCATGTTTGCAGTTATTATATTAGTACAATACACTAGCAGCTTTAAGTTAAAGCATGTATATGATTTCAGTGCACATGTCCTTGTGAAAAACAAGTTATTTTTAAAACTGCTAACTAAATGAATTCTAACAACAATTTGAAATATTTCAGATGTGGCCAATTCTTATGCAATTCCTGCGTGGTAACGTAGCATATTTGACTCTGCCTGTCGCAGCTATTGTGGGAGTCATAGGATACAATTTAGAAAGTCTGCTCTCAGATAAATATACACCTTATAATAGTATGTTGATTTTTTACATATATCTTCATAGTTATAATAAAAGGGAAAATGGTACAGTGACTGACTGACTGGTAATAAAATAGTGATTGCAGGTGAAACCATGGCACAAAAAGATAGTCTGTAATAGAGTACAGTATTACCCAACTGATATGGCGCGTCGAGAATCTTCGTTTGCACAGAAAAGTATGACTCCGAAGATTAACGAAATAATGCTTAAAACTTACAATTAACCTTAGATCACTTCTATAAGGTTCATAATACACTGCAGCTGTAAGTTCCGTCTCACTCGCAAGTCACGCCCCTCCTCACGGCGCGCGCTACCACGGCGGCAGCTGCCGACCAATAGCATTTCCCGTGCTTTGAAAATGTATCTTCTGCGCAGGTACATCAGTAAGCCAGTACCATATCAGTTGGGTACTACAGTACAAGGCTTTAGTTTTCATACAAATAACAAAGTTCATAATTATCAATTTTTGAGCTTATACGCTTTAGTACTGTGACTATTTAGAAGTACAAGGTTAGAACAGACACTGCAACAAACGCCAAAACATTTGCATCCTTTGCAACATTTACTTCACAGCGGGACAGATACAGTAATGTAACTGTACAAAGCACAAGTCCTATTGTGCAAGTACGCTACCACCTCTGAGATGGACCTAGTCAAATTCAAAATCATTTATTTCAAATAGACCTTCGCAGGCACTTATGAATAGTCTGACTCTAATACGGGTTCTGAAGGTTGCATTCGCTGAGAAGAGCCGGCAAGTACTGGCTGGACACCCTTAACTCAATGCTAGGAGACCCCCACCACAAGACACTAGAAGGATTTCCATCCATACATTTATCAATATCCATCTTTCATTTCAGAGCCAGTTCAAGATCAGCGAATAGATCGTCTAACAGAAGAGGAAGTGTTGAATGACCCCACAAATGTACAAAAGCTGAAATACAAAGAAAATGTTCTGGGGAAGAACTTATCACCTTCATTACAAAAGAACTAGTCAATGTCTTTAGTTAGGTAGATATTTCAATATTAAATGGATGGAAAATTTAAATTAAAATAAAACAGTTAATAACTACAAAACAGGAACACACGGCAACACATCAAGCTATACATTTCCAGTATAAGCTGATCTCACACTATATGGGATTTCCGTACAATGAGAGATCTGCTTATACTGGAAATGTATAGCTTGTTGTGTAGCCGTGTGTACACACCAGGTTGTTTTGCTGAATCCGCTAACCAGTTTACCTGCCATCAAATTATTGAATGTTCAGATTTTAGTGTTAAAATCGTTTTGTAAATACTTAATTTAGATTTTTAATAATAAATAATGTTTTATTATTACAGTTAAGTAATTTTTTTACGCCATTGGTTGTTTCCTCAACCAAATGCGATAACAGCGCCTCTCCCACCGGGCCAGATAAGTTTGTGAGACTATGCTATTAACGCACGTTCCGACCGTCGTCGGACTCCTAGGAGGCGGGGCATGTTCTATGAGGCGGAGCGTCCTGCCATCGGAGCGTGCGTAGCGCGGTATCGACGTAGGTATTAAGGTGAAACCAAAGAGTATTCAACAATGATATTATAATAAAAAGAGGTATCATTGGTATTCAATAACTACGTAAGAAGAGACGGGACTCCATAGAGCAAGATAAAAATAATAAAAATTAATGTGGCAACCAAAAAAAGCCACAATGAGTAGGTACTACCAATCACATGAATTTAATATACAAACAGGATTGAGCTCTTGGGCCAAAAACGCGAGCAGAGAGAGATAACGCATACCGAGGCTGTTTATCCCATTCTAATAGGGTGACCAAACATTTTTATAACGAACAGGAAAGTTGGATTTGAGAGATAATTTGTGTCCGGTTGACACTTCTTCTTCCTAGTCGTGCACTCTTGGCAGAGTGGTCGTGGTCATTGTTAGTCCCTTTCGCGCACAATCGCTGCATTGCAAAGTTCCTCCAATTTTGTCTGTTTGTGGCGTTTTGACACTAGTTGATTTCAAATTATTGTTTGTATTACAAAAATATTAACATTATGTTACTTAAAATAGTGAAATAATAATTTATAGAAAAAATAAGAGATAAAACCATAATGAAAAACTATAGATATCGAGATACTTTTTCGCGAAAACCCATTATTTGAAACTGAACATTGTTATGTTCTATGTGGGTGTTGAATCGTGTACGCACGATTAATCAAGATATAAATTTCCAATATTAGCTGACCTCTCATTGTACAGAAATCCTATACAATGCGAGATCAGTTTATACTGGAAATGTATAGCTTGATGTGTAGCCGTGTATACCCATGTTTTTGAGAAAAGTTATGATTAATTTTTGAGTTACGTTTTGTGTCGAATCATCAAATATTACGTATGAATAGGCAAGGGTGCATGCAGAATTTCGTTCTGGGACCACGGCTTTTCCCCTTGCTCTTTTTTCAGTTTGCTCTACAGAGCTGTTATTTGGGAATTAAAATAAAGGCAAAGGGAAATAAAACTCAATGTGCTTGACAAAGTAGGTATTTATTAAAATTAAACACGGCTAAACAAAATCGTTTTATTTAGTTTCTGCCTTAGGCCAATCTCACTGCCTAAGTTTCTGAATGCATTACATTTCGCGTGGTGAATAGGTACGAATTATTAGCCAATGCTTTTACTAGTTACAGTTTTTGCGGTTCTTCATCTGTTATGCATTGGAAAGGATGCGGTGGAATAATAAGATGTTTCAATCTTGTGGAAAACATTTGTTTTAATCGCATCAAAATTGCATTTTTGCTTCATTTCTTCTTTCGATGGAAAGCTGTAACAAACATAAAAAATAATGCTATTTCAATTATGCGATACATAGGTACAAATAATTTATACAATAGGTACACATTACAACACACAATAAACATTATACTTAGTTTTAAAAAGAATTACACTAACTTTAGTGTCTTCCGTCTACAATTTTTTTTAATAAACCATGGTCAAACTACTTATGACTCACCATTGTTAGTAAATAAAATCATCGTTATTCCTTACTTGTGAAATAAAATCCCACAACCAGCACATGATTCACTTTTACATGTCTTGATACAATTTTTTTTCACCATTTTCACGATAAAAAGTATAAACAAAATGCGTTTCCACAAAACAACAGAAAAAGTCGCCATGTTGCCATGACACCACTGATATCAGATTTCAGTGCTACCAGAATAATTTTATGATAGCTACCAAACAATCATATTATTTTGATTATTTTACTTAAATACAATTATTTATTATTATGTACAGATGTAAACCTACAAAATAAAATGATTTAAAACTAGTTTAATAGCAAAAAAATATTTATACGTAATATATTTTACTTGTTGTGGTGAAATATTTTCTACCATCTTTAACATTTTTATCTTTTGGCAATTGAGGAAAAGGGACAAACGGCCTCGGTTCGGGCTATCTCTCTCGGCTCGTTTTGCCTCGGCTAAGATAACTAACAAAAGTAAACCCTAACGTGCATGACTTATGGTTTATTTTTGTATGATAAAATTTTTGGAGAGTTCAATCCTGTTTGTATATTAAATCCATGACCAATCAGTACTACCAACCTTAGAATGGAATAGAGATGCGCTCTTAGTAGATATTTAAATCTAGCGATATCGATATATATCCTATTAAATAAATATCCTGGGACATTCCTCACACACGGTCATCTGATCCCAAACTAAGCAGAGCTTGTGCTATGGAAACCAGATAACTGATATACACTACATATACTACTTTTTGTTTGTAAATACATACTTAATATACATAATTACACCCAGACTCAGGACATACAGACATGTTCATGCACACAAATGTATGTCCTGTGTGGGAATCGAACCCACGACCTGCGGCGCGTAAGGTGAACCTTAACCAACTGCGCCAACTGGCCCGTCAAATATATATATATATACTGTTGTAAATAATATAGATATTTAAGATCCTCTGATTTTGTTTAGCACTACCAAAACAAAACCAGTGGTACTTTGTTCAGATTATGACTAAAAAAAATATACCATATAATATATTAATATACAGTAAGGTTTGTGGTTCGCGTTTAATTAAAACTACATAAAATTTGCAACTAGACGTTTTATGAAATGCAAATCAAAATAAAAAGTAAATTATCATGTTTAGGCCCTGATAAGGCACTTATGAACGATACAGTTGACACTACCACTGGTTCGGAATACATTTAAAATGGGTAAGTGGGTGTAAGTGGAATGTAAGCCAAGTCCTCGTTGCCTGTCATTTTCACCCATTTTCGGCACCTAAAAATATAAAAATATCGATATCGAATTCGATAATAAATATTGCACCACACTATTTTCTAAAATATTATTATGGTATTTTCTAGATTAAGATAATATTAAGATGTTTTTATTAAAGGAATTATAGGACTGAATGATATTTTACTGACCGAACTGCATCCAGGGGAAATTTGGCCATAAAATCACGTTTTTTACCATCTTTCCTTTCCGATCTTAATCCTCACACTTCGCATTTTCTATACTTCATTCTTTCTACTTTTTAAACACACTTTCTACTTTCTCACTTCTACTTAGCAATAAAATTAACTACTATCCTGTATAATATTTTGTAATAAGTATAATATAATATTCTGAACTTCTCAAACATTTATATAAAACTGGAGGGAAAAACAAGTGACAGATGACGTTTAATCATAGAGCGAGACAGACTACGGAAATGAGATGGTGCCATAAAAATTCTGCTGCGTTTCATTGATTTTTTCTTTCTTCTAAGTCGCGACAGACTGGGTGAAACATCAGTAAAGTGGCGGGAAATTTGAATTCCTACGAGTTTTTATTATTTTTTACCTTCGTATAATATGGATAGATGTTTCAGAGATTAGCGACCGTGAAGTTCATTTGGCACATTGTGTTATGATGACTGTTTCTTGTATAATATGAGCCATATTTGAACGTTTCTCACGGTTTCTCTAAAAACCGTTAGACTTACTATTATAAAAATAGTTAATTTTAAACAAAGTCTCAATTCTACAATATGCTAAATGGTAGTTCATTTAGCATATTGTAGGATTGATACTTTACGGTCGCTAATCACTGAAATACGAAGGATTTCTATTAGGCAATAATATATTAACAAAAATATGAATCCTACCTACTGTGGTGTATTAAGAAAAAAGTTTCTCGGGCTAATCTCTGGAACTACTAGTTAGTAGTTCCAGAGATTAGCCCGTTTAAACCGAAAACGCAACATCACTTTGCAAGTTCCCGCCAAAAAGCCTTGGTTGAAGTTCAATGAAACTCACTACACACTGTGCTACACAAGCATAATCGTGAACGAAGTTGTCGAAAATTAGCCGAAATAGATTGTAGTCACAGACTACGGAGGACATATTCTCGCTAACAAAAAACTGTGTCTATGGAGTCGGCCACCTCTCACGCACACCTTAGATCGCTATTCCGCGGGAAATTAGACTCTGTCGCCGTTTACACAGAGTCGATTACTCGCGCTCAACTAATGTGTGTATGTGTGCGTGCCGGCTTGTACGTACAGCGTGGTGGCCGAGAATATATCCGACTTTTTTTAATATCTGTGATAGTAGTAGAGAGAAACATCTTGTTTGGCAATCGAGTTTTATTCCGAATGTTATCCACATAAAAAATAAAACTAAATTCTGTAATTTTTTTTCATATTGTGATATACATATATCCGCATTATTACCTACTTTTATAAATTCATATTGTTCCGTATTTTTTACCCAACTGACCCGGAAGGAGGGTTATATTTTCCGAGTGTATGTATGTATGTCTATTTCTTTGTACCGCTCTGCAGCCTAAACGGCTTGATGGATTTAAGCATATGAGGTGTCGTTAGATTTGTCTTTTGACTGGGGGAGTGTCATAGGGTATATTATTTTTATATGGCGCCTAAGAATAAAAAAATAGGGGGGGGGGGGGTATTAAAAATAAAAGTTTCGTTATTATAACAATATGGGTATCAAATGAAAGCCTGTAAATAGACCATTATATATATGTATATATTGTAATACTTTTATGCTACCATTTTGACGTAAACTGCAAAAAACCACGTTTAATGCCAGGACAGTAGGTACTGAGCTGTTACCATACGTAAATCACAGATTTGCGATGGTTGTTAGCGTTCCTTTACCGTACCGCTCATTTACTTACTAATACATACAACTATTTCTGTATAAAACTAAAAAGTCTGAAATAAATTAAATTATTAAAAGAAACAAAAAACCCGACTGCGTAAAATCGGGGACAACCAATAACCTAAGTATGTATTTTTTGTAATATTTGTTTATCCCCGACTGCAATACTTTATAAAATTCAAGTTATATTCAAAATTCTATACATTTAAGAGCTTGTTTTCCTCTTTTCAGTTAATTTATGTTTTACGCAGTCGGGTTTTTTTGTTTCTTTTAATAATTTATTTACAAGATATTATTTACTTACCTACCTTAAGTAGTACTACTTATACAATCGTTATTAAAGAAGCTACGGGATTTAAAAAAATGATTTTGTAAAATTAATCATTTCAAATCAAGGACACATGCACTCTGATTGGCTAAGTCAAGGACATACTAATTATTATATGCAGTGATTGGTCATAACTGCTATTAATCAGTGCAAAATCACTTAGTACTTGCGGAATTGGATTACTCGGTATAACTACTCTAATGGGATTTTTCCTCGAATATTAGGTACCTTACCTATAACATTTTGTGCTACGAATTTGTTATCCACGTTATCCATAAGATGGATAACCATGAAATGGGATTTCATCGCCAACATTCTTGAATATCATGGCCTTTCTAATTATTCAAAGTCACATAATATCATAACTGCGAATGTGTGTCGCGGCGATATTGTCGCCTGCTGCTGCTGCCTGCGGTCGGTTGCGAACATATGTAATATTGTCTAAATCCAGAACTGGCAAAACCTGATATGTAGAGTCAAAATTGTTTTTTTACTATTATTTGTGATTGGTGCCATTGCCCCTGCAGCAGGTGTGTGAGTAGCCTTCTTTAGACTACAAGTATTTGGTTTATTACACAACCATATCGTGAAGCTACAATACTCAAAAGAATCTACTAATCTACTAAATTATCCGAATAAATATTTTATTTTCATGTGCTGGCAACAGTAAACTTGTCAACTACAAAAAGTTTGCTGTCAATGAACCACCCGAAAAAAACCATCGCGCATCGCTTCTCTTTTGGAATTTATGGTACTGTAACAAGGCTCCCTTTTGTGTTACCGCCGATTATAACGTGAAAATCTCCGACAAAACGCGTAAACAATGCGCGATTAGCGTTTCCATCGCTGCAATCGCAGGTTTTACACGAATTTGGTTGCAAAGAGTCGTGATATATGGATCAATATCGCACTGCACTTAATATGCGGCCGTAGCGTCACTGCGCCACAAATGGAGACGAAGTCTGGCGTCGGAATACAGGACCATTGGATGAAGAGTGTGATGGAGCCGGCGAATAGCGACAAACAAAACGATATCCGCTCTGTTAAACGTGAAAAAATGGCCGAGACATACAACAATAGCGAAAACGTTACATACGAGATGAAACAACAGCAGAACGACGCCAGATACAGGTGTGATGTGTGTGATTTAACTTTTGAAGGTATGGAATATCTGATGCTTCATAAAAAGTTCCATGGAAACGATAAAGACGCTCCCATTATGGAACCGGAGCCGCCGGTCGTGAAAGAGGGTCCGAAGAAACGTCGCAAATTCAAATGCGATCAGTGCGATGTCAAAGTGAACTCTCAATATCATTTGGACATACACAGGAGCAAACATGAGGGCTCTACCTCCAAGAAATACTTGTGTGAAGTATGTGACCGCAGCTTTGTGGCGGCACAGTTCTTAAAAAGCCACATGCAAACTCATTCATTAACAAGTACCATAAACTGTGAAATATGCAGCAAAAGTTTCACCGGCCAAGCATATCTTAAACTCCACATGCAGCTACATAACGATATAAAGAAATTCAAATGTTCAAAATGTGATCAAATGTTTCCTACTAAGAACTGCTTGAAAATACACATGAAGAAACATACAAAAGTTAAAAACTTCAAATGTGATTTTTGTCAGAAGTTGTTTGTATCAAAAATAACTATGGAAAAACATAGGCAGACCCATGAAGGGCAGCCTATTGACTGTCATGTGAAATGTTCGCATTGTGACCGTACGATGCACTCATCATTGTTGCGAACGCACATGACCAGAGCTCATCCGCCTACAGTGGATGACGATGTGAAGAGACCGCATAAGTGCTTAACGTGTGGTAAAAGTTTCATCGTTAAAATTAATCTTAACCTTCATATCAGGGTGTGCCACCCGGACTTAGCCGAGCCTGAAGATGAGGATGAAGAAGTTATGTCAGATAACTCTTAGTTTTAATGCGTATAAACATAATATGATGTATTATTATGGTATAATTATACTTTTTTATGCTAACTCAATAAAATGTATTTTGTATTTAATCTTCCAATAACATTTTATTACTTTTTCCTTTTGTTAATGATAAATATGTTTGATTTCAGAAATAATTTTGACTGCTGCTCAATACATAGGTAAATGAATTATATTTTTTTTCAACATTGGATAGGCCCATACATTGTATGGCCAGGATTGACATACATTAAAATTTTATTTATCTAACTATAACTGGGTATCTTATTCATAATCGCTTTTTAACTAAATCAGTGTAAGAGTGTGCCCCGTCTCACTCTTTCGATCACCAAATGTCACCTGTCAGATAAAGACTTCGGAATTTTAGCTAATCAACGTTTGATTACTTTATTATGAATAAAAGGGCAAATAAATAACGGCTGGATATAGAGCTTACCTATCCCAATTTGTTTGTATGGTACTAATTATAAACATGTGAACTTTCATTTAGTAGTAACCAAGAACTTATTTATTTTATTTTTATAACGATTATAAATAATATTTTATGGATATTTTTTCTCATGAAACTTAAGAATTCAAAATTATTACTTTGCACACCCCTTTTTCAGCGCCATCTAGTAGTGTAAGAATGCGAATGCAGTTATTTATTTTATACTGCCATCTAGCGGTAAGTAGCTGTAAAAGCCGACAGTAATGATTAAGTTTCAGCCACTCAATAGTAGATGGCATTAACAGTTCGTGGCTCCCGTAATCTAAAGTTAATTATTTTAGGTACCCACCAGTGCTGCAAACTCCTTCTTTTCCAGGAGATACCATGATTTTTGGACATGTCTCCTTATCTCCTTATTTATTTTTCAATTCAATGAAAATCTCCTGGATTTTCACGATGTGAGTAAAGTGTACGACATTTTATATTTTTATAAAAATAACACCTGATATTGACATAAAATAAACCAGTCAATGCTCTGTATAATCTGCATCTCTGTGTAAAACTGTGAAACTTGCAAAGTGATGGTGCGTTTTCGTTTTATTTTCAAGAGTTGTGTATTTTGAGTTATATTGCATATTTATCGGTAGTGTTTTACCCAATAAAGATCAATACATGTGAAGTTGAAGTGAAATGAATTACGTGTATCGTGATTTTTCAAGTTGTTTAAAAAATCCGTGAAAAGTTTTAGTACGATTACCACCTTTTTACTGAAACATTTGTATGTCTTATCGAAACCGACAATTTTATTACTGACAGAGCCTCGATAACTCGACACTGTTAAAAATAAGTCCTAATAAAAAGGATTTGCTTGTTAAAATTAAAACTAAGGTATAAAATAAAAAATCCTATTAATCTAAATACAGCAAAAAGGATATTTTTATTTCTCCTTCTTTTTGACCCTGTCTCCTGGATTTTTGGCATAAATATACTTCTTTTTTGCATGTTGGGGTTTGCAGCACTGGTACCCACACATAAGCACAGACAATGATCCGAAATAGGTATTTAATCTTTAGAAAGTTCTAAATTATATTCAATCCTGATCCTGATAGATCTTCAAATCACGTCATGTAAACTACCTACCGTTTGAAATTCAATTATAATATTATGCTTTTTTGCATTTTAGGTTACTGTCTAAAGCAACTCATCATCTTCATCATATAAGTATTAGGATGTCCGCTGCTGAACATGGGCCTCCCCCATTGATTTTCAAATTGAATGGTTTTGGGACGTATGCATCCAGCAGCGCCCAGGGACTCTGAACAAGCAGGTAGTCTGTCCACCTAGTGGGAGGTCATCCAGGTTCGGCGCTTTCCAGTACGTGGTCTTTACGTGGTTGCGCTTTAGTCGCAATAAATCAATATCGAATGGTCGAAAGCAATGGGAAAACATATTACCAAGGTAAATTAAGTACACACGGCTACAGATCAAGCTATAGATTTCCAATATAAGCTGACCTCTCATTGTACGGAAATCGAGATCAGCTTATACTGGAAATGTATAGCTTGATGTGTTGCCGTGTGTACATAGGGATAAATTTTTTATTTGGTTTATTTATTTAAATATTAGTAAGTATATATTTTATTTCGATACATATAAAATTAATGATCTATTGTTACTGATACAATAAACTACTACGACATCATTATTATTTATTCAGTTTTCTGTTCTGCCTCTTTCGGGGCCTCTTCCGGAGCGTCCTTCTTCGCTTTACTTGCCGCTTCTGCTTCTGCCTCAGCTGCCTGCTGTTTCGCTATTTGCTGAAAACAGAATCTAGGATTAGCTAGTTAAAAAAAAAGACTACCATTTGTTATTTACGATTTTGTGTTTCTGTCAAATAATATTTTTTTTTCTAAAGATTTCTTTTCTGTAAGTGCTTTTTGTAACATAAAAATTACGTTACTGATATTGGGTCTTATATCTCAATTGGAAAGATTTTTGTTTGTTACTTTCATCTAATGGAGCCTCCTTCCATCTGCTCTTTGTCAGATGGACCTACCCAGCAGACCTTGTACAGGCATCGTCAAAAGTTGATGATCTCTTAAGTATACTTTCGTAAGAATCTAACAAGATTCTCTTAAAAGTTTTTGTGAAAGCTGTTAATTCCGTAATTTGACACGCTATTAGATTAGAGGGCCTACCGTCAACTTTTATAGCAACTTTAGGCGCCGATCCCACAGAGAGAGTTCTAGAGTTCCGAGTTCTGCATTCCGTGTTAACTATTGTGCACACATCAAGCAGTCTAGAGTTCTAGAGTTCTGCAATATTCCCTTCTGATCGCACATCATACACTATTTTTACTTTCAAAGGCCCCACATAGCTTACAGTGAACGCGGAACTCGGAACTCGGAACGCGGACTGTAGAACTCTTTTCTGTGGGATCGGCGCCTTACATACTGAAATATTTTTCTGTCAAATGCGACTATTTTCCATAAATAGTGACATTGACACAAAAACGATTCAGGTATAGCAATACGAGTTGATGGCAGCTACTTTTGTCGCTGACTATCATTACATCAAGAATAAGACTCACAGCAGCTTTATCCTCCTCTTTCTTCTTCTGCAAGTCCAAGCTGACTTCCCTGATGAGCTCCAGCTCCTCGAGCTGCTTCTTGTTGAGAGGATCGAACACTCTGATGGGCTCCAGTTCAGGCTTGTCTAGATTATAGACGTATTGTTGGTACCGAGATATCAGCAATTTGTACCGCTCCTCGTTTATTTGTTCATAGGACGTCATTTTGGGCTGTGTATTAATAATATTTATAAAAATAAATTAATATAGTGAAAACAAAAATAAATTAATGTAGAGTTAATTATTAAAAAAATACCTACTTTTATTCATCATCACTAGTGGACACGTTACGTGGACGGTTTAAAGCAAGTCTACCAAAACCCAGGTTTTAAAAGGAATCTATATTAAACATTTCCAATCATTCGCATTTCCCCCCACTCACTAACCCCTGTGATTAAGACTGTGAGTCACAAGCACGGAACAGAAAAGTCCGTGGTCACAAGTCTTTTTGCGAGCAGTGGCGGATTTGCCCTAAGACCCCAGTAGGCCAGGGCCTAGGGCGGCCAATCGTGAATTTTTTTTAGCAAGAAACAACTTAAAGTACCTAAATATTTTAAAGGCTCGCGCAGATTATAGTGGGCCGCCTATAACAATAATCTTTCTAAATCACTTTCGTACATTTTATGTTTAAAATATAGATATGTTACATATGTAATGTATAATAAAATATAATATTAAGTAATTATTTCGTGCTGTAAATGTAGTTTATATGATGGGTGCTGAGAAAAGGACGGCTGGTACTAAATGGCCTGGGGCTTAGAGCGGCCATGATTGCAAAACGCCACAGTTTACGAGGTATATACCTAAGGATAATAAAATTTTGAACTTACTTTTGAGATCAACTGAATGGTGGGTATCTTGCCACAAAAATGAACTCGCAATGTATAAAACTCAATGGTTTTTGCTTCACCGGATTTTTCCGTACGAATCACTTAGTCAGGAGTCACAAACATTTTATAAAGAGGTTTTATAAACTACTTAATTTCTGATAATAAAATAAACTTGATTGTCTGTATGTTATGATTATTTCTCTTAATTTGTGTCGCGATTCTCGGATAACTTCAAAACCCTTCAACTTATTACACAGTTTTGTAGAAAACTCTTCATATGAAGTCCTTTTTTATTTAATACGACATAAACATGCAAAATAAAAAGTATGTTTGAATAAAACTGATCATATTTATTTATTTACAACATAATATATGTTTAATATACAGTCTATACAATGGAACATTTCCTCGAATCTCCTGCTGCTACAGATTAACGGTAAGGTTTCCAGGCTTGTAGCGTTTCCTCTTTGGATAGCCAAGCTGATGCGTTGGCGGAACAAGCTCCTCGCCCGCTGGTCTCCGGAGGTCTCGATAAATGTTGATATTGTATTAATATAAATATAAAATCCGTGAAATAGAGATCTTGATATCATGACAAGCATTATTAACTAATCTTAACTAAACCAAAAAAGTGAATAAATGATTAATACATAGCTTTTACTCTGTAAGTATTATTAAGTAATGTGTTAAAACTATCAAACCATTTACAAGGTGTCCCTAAATGTTGTCAGCCCCTGAAGTCAAAATGTCGCCTTAATTAATTAAACATATCAAATAACAGAATAAATTAACTGATTTGCATCGAAACAATCGAATTTTATACTTATTTATTTTTAATTGCGTCCTCAAAAGTATAATGAATGATAGGGTCTTACGTGCTACTGTCAAGGGTACAAACTTTATTATGTATAGAATAATCAAATGCACAAGGAATTACCATTCAGGGAATTAACAATAACGGTCACCCATCTAACTGATGGCCACGGCTAGGTCGTAATAATGGTAACTGCTACATTGCTACGAAATAGCTACGAAAAAAAGAAAACTTTTTTTTTTTGCATCATTTGAGGTAAAGGAAAACATCGTGAAAAACCTGTACACTCTTAAAAGTTATTCAGAAGCACGTATTTAGCTATGATAAATATTTGCACACACTAAATACAAGACCGTGAAATAAAATAAATATAAGTATTTAAGTGAAAATAATATTTAAAAACCGCTATAAAAGTATTGTAAAATAGAATTCATCAAACAAATTATTGTAATATTATCAGAATACTTCGTAGAATGGAACGCAAGCCACCCTCCGAGGGTTAAAATGAGTCACTCATTTCCCACCCCATAGCCGAAATTTACCGACGCAAGCCGACTAAACCCGAGCGGCACGCACACGGAGTTCGCACGGAAAACATTTCAATTAAACTACAATATTATGTAACGCTTTACAATATTTTTTTAAATACTTTAGAAAATAATAAGTCGATAATGTACATAAAATCATCCAGTGTTCATATGTTCGGATTCGCGTCGCGGAGTGTGGTGAAAAGCGAGTGATGGTACTACAACTTATATTGATTTTCCTGTGACGTACAAGGAGAAACGTTGTATGCGGAATAAAGCAGTGTTTATTACATGTGTAGTGCATAAATAATTTTGTAAGTGATTATACGTTGCGGATAAAATTATCATAGACAAATATACACCGGATTAATACCCTAACTTGATTTCAGTGCCTCATTAAAAAAATATCAATTGAGCAAAAAAAAAAAATCGAATTTCAAAAATTGAATAACATTTCAAATTGCATTCTTAATTCAAAATTTATTTTACATCGAATTTGTTTCTTTTTAAACTTAAATATGGCCTTGAATAGACGCCATATTTATTTACTTTAGTTGTGTTAATTGTAATTTAACAGTAGATTTATGTACAGTACAAATGTAGAGTCATTTATAGAATACATATTGCTAGTCATAGGTTTGTTTTATCGATCGTAGCGCATCGAGTGCTGTCTTCGCACACTCTTACATATTTAAAACGTTTTCTTGATGTATACATCGATACCGTCACATGGAAATTTAAACAAAACCCCGAATTATAGATAAATACATAATAATGTAGTTCCCGCTCTATCTAATGTACGAAAAAGTACAGAATGACTATGAAAAGTCATATAAATTGCAAAAAAGGTTTTTGTTACGTCCCGGAAAGTACATAAGCCTCTTAACAGTACCTAAATAACTTATAAAGTTTTAAAAAAATATCTACCAATTCATTCTATCAATAAGATCCAGCCATCAAAGCTCAATGAAAATCATTTATATTACAAAAATATTAATTAATCAATCAAATAAAAGTAATAAATAACTAGCAAACTCAGTGAGCTGATGTGGCAATGGGCAGGCCACATCGCATATAACGAGGAAGCAAATCTCTCGAATTACAAAGTAGCAGAAAGCTTGTCGTCTTCCACCCCCATCCATCAGACTGGTCAACTAGGGGGTGTAAAGCCCCTTAGTTACATATCCCTTTGGTACGTGATCAGAGTCGTAGAGAAGAGAGTATTGGATGGCGATTTTGAGTTAAAGTTTTCCTACTATCCTAAGCGCTAATAAAAGCGAAATTTGCGCAAAAACTGAAGGACATTCTATTAGTGTGCCTTTCCATAGGCACTTTTTAACCTATCTCGTCGGGTACCTCGGGAAAACAAAAGGCCTTCGGGAACACAAAGTAGCAGATAGCTTGTAGCGTCTCCCACCCACACCCATCAGACTGGTCAACTAGGGGGTGTAAAGCCCCTTAGTTACATATCCCTTTGGTACGTGATCAGAGTCGTAGAGAAGAGAGTATTGGATGGCGATTTTGAGTTAAAGTTTTCCTACTATCCTAAGCGTTAATAAAAGCGAAATTTGCGCAAAAACTGAAGGACATTCTATCAGTGTACCTTTCCATAGGCACTTTTTAACCTATCTCGTCGGGTACCTCGGGAAAACAAAAGGCCTTCGGGAAGGCGGGCGTAACCCCCGGGAAAAAAACTAGTTTTAATATTAGTTGTTTGAAATAATTTCCCATACCGAGCTGTTTGCCAATGACGTCACGATACCCGGTCGTTGACCTTCCAAATCGAATCGTCACTTCAAGATGACAACGAAGAATTACTAAACACTCTAATATATTAATGCGAAAGTAACGCCGTCTGTTTGTTACCTTTTCATAAATATACATCTGAACCGTTTCCGATGAAATTTGACACGCAGATAGCCTTTGGAATGGAGAGGGAAATAGGCTACTTTTATAGCTAGGACTAGACTGCTATAATTGTGACTTTGTTAGTCACCTTTCATCGAGGAAAATATCCTGAAGAGTAGTAATACCTCAGTAGTAATACCTCAGTCATCATCATCAGCCTATAATGTCCCACTGCTGAGCAGAGGCCTCCTTTCACAAGTGAGGTTGAAAGAGAATGGACAGTACTCCACCCACTGCCCACTGCGGATCGGTAGAGGTAGGCTGTGGTCAACCTACTGTTGGAATTTTTCAAGCCGGTTAGGAGGCATGCAACTAGCTTAACGACTATCACAATTAAGTGATAACCGGGACCAACGGGTTTACGTGCCTTCCGAAGCACGGAAACGCTCGATTTGAAATACCACTAGGCAGTCACCCATCCAGGTACCGACCACGACGGTGGTAGCTTAACTTTGCCGATCGATTAAGAACGGCTAATCATGGTACACCACGAGCGCTTCTCCTCACAGTAATACCGAGCAATCCAACCGCAACTAGTCAGTGATTTGGCACTGATTTTGAACAATAAGGACCAATCATTGCATTTAAATGTTTAATGTGTCCTTGA
The DNA here is from genome assembly GCA_951394255.1 of Polyploca ridens. Taxonomy (NCBI): domain Eukaryota; kingdom Metazoa; phylum Arthropoda; class Insecta; order Lepidoptera; family Drepanidae; genus Polyploca; species Polyploca ridens. The sequence goes on from OX596243.1 coordinate 21,216,513, forward strand.
CGTAGCCAATTACAGCGCATCGGTACTTGACATAGCTAATCGGAGCGAATCGGTGGTGGAAAATTGGCGAATTAGATTTCAAACAAAATGAACGTAATTTAGATGCAAAGTTCGGCACATAGGCAGCTTATAGCATGGAGAAGGATATAGGCTATATATAAAAGGAGAAACTGATTGACACGCACAGAAACCGCAGGGTCTAGAAACCGCTGAGCTATTATTAGTACGCTACAATGTACCGTTCAAGTGAGGCCATCCGGCTACAATTGTTATCGTAGAACATGAACGAAACGCGTAAGTGCCGTGAAAATCACGCTGTTTGCAAAAAAAATACTACTAAAAGCGTTCTGATAGCGTTGCGTGTTTCTACTGTCTGCTTAGAAGACTAATTATTGTTTCAGCGCTAAAGAGAACTTTAGTTGACTAAACAAATGGGACATAACCTTTGCTTCTCTATATGTAGTAGGAATAGCTCAATACTAGAAACTCGAAATTTTGCACACAGGATCTTTATATGGAGGTATCGACTACCACATCCAGAAAAGAGGTTTTATCAAAAGTTGTGAAAAAGTTTTTTCCAGCGGGAGAGAGCTAGTATGTAGAAAACATATATCTAAAGTATAGTCGATAAAAGTAGAATATTTGAAAGGCTGGCGACTTGCCAGAACATCGTTACTTCACAGTAACAACATAGCCAGATCATTTGTGGACCTTGTTTCATGACTATACCTAAAAGTATTTATATACTCTGAGCCTAAACTATTAATGTAAGTTACTAATATAGCGAAGCGTAATTGGAGTAAAAAGAAGAGATAAAGTCAGGTTGGATAGAATAAAAGCAAAAACGAAATTTAAGAATGTCAGTACTCTCTCCAAGCAACTAAAATGGAGGTGGACAGGACACATGATGAGAGACAAAAAAGGGAAATGGACTAAACTCATAACTGAATGGTACCCCAGAGACAGCAAGAGAAATCGAGGTAGACAGAATAAAAGATGGGAGGATGATGTCAAGAAAGTAGCTGGCCCAGCGTGGACCCAAGTTGCGAAAGTCAGAGAAACATGGAAGTCTTTAGAGGAGGCCTTTGTCGAAGGACAAGCTGCGATGGATAAACCGGTTGCCGATAAATAAATACTTAGTATTTTATAAAAAAAAATATATATATATTAATTGTAAATTACAGCAATAAAGGCTTATTATTATTATTATTATTACTAATATAAATGGGAGCAGTTTTTGTGGCTGGTTGTTACTCAATCTAGCTAGGTAGGGTACGAACTTGACCCTATTACTAAGCCTCCGCTCATCCGTCTGGCAGTGGGCTGTATCTCATGAACCGTAATAGGAAGACAGGTGAAATAAAGAACCCGCTTTGAAATTCTGAAGAAAACATTTTTTCATCTGCAATATATCTCCCCCCTACACAAGATGGTTATCGATAATCATCATCGTTAGTAAACGATCAACCTTTGTATGGGATTGTTAAAAATCACGTGAAATTTCGATTTGAAATGTCCTGCTTGCTACCATCCATACCAACCATCTTGTCTACAGGCCATAATTTATAACGATTCCATTTCTTTTTGCTGTGTATGTATAGGCCTGTTTGACCACTATCTCACCATGTTAAGTAATGATGGGGCTAAGAAACCGGCTCTCAAGTGCAGCTGTCAGAACACACCGATAGCTGCTTGGCGACAGAACTGCCAGCTAGGGTACTTCAAAGTACCCTACTACCGTGCTATAGTTTCCTCACGATATTTTCCTTCACCAAAAACTCAAGCTCATTGTAGGATTCGAACCCGGGACCTTCGTCTCGGTATTCGACGTCCCTACCACTGAGCTATCATCGCCTTAAATATCATCAGTTGTTGCTGAAGTATACCACTCACGGACGGATAAATTATCATGTTAAATTCATGTCCGTAGCAAATAAAACCGTAGATGCATCTACGAGAGTGCTACAGCACATCGTAGCATTGCTACGAAAACGTCGAGGGGACATGATTGTCGCGTTCGCTATTTTCTGAAAAACGTCAATTATTTTTAAAATGACGTCTAAAGGGTGACAATGGCGTCAGTTGTTCGGCCAGCTGCACTCTAAAAAATAATTAAAGGAAATACTTGTAATTTGAGAGTACCTACAATCTCTCTCTATTAACTATGACCTGCTTTCAGTCACATCATTAACTTCCACTTAGTAGTAAGACCATGAAAAGTAGGTAATTTCAAGGTGCTTTATAATGTCCACAATTTAAGGCACGTATCCATCAACCCTAGTTAGTTTGAATGACAAACATGGGTCGGTCCGGTTTTTGTTTCATTCCGACCGCGCCTCACTTTGCATTCAATTCGATTAACCTATACGTAAATACGGGAAGGGAAATGTAATGGCGTTCGTTTAATGGCTAACTGATTTTATTACTAAATAATGATTGGTATTTATTTATCGTTTCATTACAAATTGAATAAATTAAGAGAAAAATAGGTTAATAGTAGGTATATCATTTGGCTGTCCATTTTTTGGCGTACGCCCCGTCTGATGGTAAGCGGTTACTGTCGCCATATGGAAGCTTGTAACATACGAGGCTTCAGTCACGCGTTACCGTCCCTTCCCCTCCCCAATGAGCTATGACGACCTTACTCGCAGAAACACAACATAAAGTTATTTGTCTGCGGTATTCTGTAAGGTGGAGGTATTTCCCCAGTCGAGCTGCTCTGTGAGCGAAATAGAGCTATGCTATCTCTCTTAAAAAACTCTTCTATCTGTCATACTATCATTCACTCCTTTCTTACTCATATTATTATCATCTTTCACACAATATATCTCTTTTTCGGTCTTTCTCTTCTTTCCAATACCATTACATAACTCTCTTAGTCACGTCATCACGTGGCTTTCATCCCTCCTCATAACATGTCCATACCACGACAATCGGTTCCCTCTCAACTCAGCAGCTACTTCCAAACTTCCTCTTATGTACCTTACTCATTCCTAATCTTATGCATTCTTGTCAATCCACACATCTATCTCAACATTCTCATCTCAGCTGCATGCAATCGTCTTTCATCCGTCCACTTTACTGCCTAACTTCTGAACCATACATAAGACAGGATAAGTCCTGTCTTATGTATGATTTATGTAATATAAAGATATTACAGACAAAATGAGGCACTGAAATCAAATAAAAAACAAAGTCGTAAGCAGTTTAAAAAGTGAATACAAAAACAGTGAAGTGTGTTTTAGAAATACCTAAAATTGACATTAGCGAGGCATGACCGTCCATATTTCGATATTTGAATTTCAAACTTTTTTAATAGTCGATCCAAGATGGCGGTATTAAGCCAGTGCTACACCCCGGTGCACATATGACCGGATGTGTGCGTTTGACCGCGATATGTCACGTGTTGTTTATGATTGGATGCCGAGGGGTGAAGCGTGAAGATGGAGAGTGGAGGTTCGACGACGGCCTCCGAGGCCTACCAGTATGTGGGGCCGTTCAGATTAGAGAAAACCCTAGGGAAGGGTCAGACAGGTAAATATGAATACTTACTGTATATTTTTTATATAAACCTTTTTTCATGATTTACGTACATAAATTAAATGTAGGTAATAAAACTCCAAGACTTATGATGACTGGAAGAGAAAATAACGTAAATGAATAATAGAATTATACTGGGTGGAGATTTCGAGATGGCATATTTTCGAAACCTATGTTGGGTTAGTCATGCTAAACAACTTTTACTATGTGACCAACACTGAATACTCAACATTTTTTTTTACTTTTCATACATTATTATCGAGCAAGATTGACAATTACTATGGAAAGTAAACATTCACTATTGGTTCCATAGTAAAAGTCGCATGACTAACCCAACATAGGTTTCAAAAATATGCCATCTCGAAATCTCCACCTGTTATAGCAAGCAATATGAAATGATATTTTTGTAATTATAATAAAGCACAGTGAATAATTTGATGATATTTTAATAGACTTAAAAACTAACTAACCCAGCACCAGATGACATGTTTCTTTTTTTTACAAAATTTTAAGTAAAAATCGTAAGTATTTCGCATAATATTTGTCGACAAATATGCGCTGACTCGTCGTCGCGTCGGCAAATTTGAGAGCCAATAACCTCAGTGCCACGCAAAAGGGCTATGTTCCAATTTGTTATGTAAGAAAAGAGGTAAAAGTGTTATTGCGTGCCAGCCGCCTGTTGCTGTGATTATATTAAGTGCTCTTTATTTTGTTGGCTGGCAATACTCGTGAAATACTTATGTAATTAAACTTCATGCAATCAACGATATTTCATTGCCTTTATTGATTAAGTTTAGACTATAAAGTACCCTACCACGTACCACGAAATCTCATTCTAGTTGTCGAACCTATGAACTTCGTCAGAGTATTCAACGTGTACACAGAACTAAAATACGGCGAAGGAGAGAATACAGAAACGGTTATCCTATTGCGATGAGACTTTCACAGGAAGGTTCAGTATTTTCTTAGGCATAGCTTAGTGCAAGTCTCATCATAATCAGATTAGCCCTTTCCGTGATTAGATTAATATTAACAGGTGTCAAAAACGCATCCTCAAAGTCAAAGTTATGAACGTCAAAGCAACTGAAGTTACCACCAGTTCGTAAGTCGGCCTTCAACTGAGAAGAACAGGCAAGAAACTCATCAAAGTTACATTTATTGAATTTTTTTTTTTGGATAATCTGACTATATTGGCTATTTTTTCCAAAACGTTATACATATATACTTTTTTAGTTATTACACAAGCATAAAAACGCATAAATAACAAACTTCCAAAAAAATAACCTAAACTCACTTCAACTTCATAATTATGTAGGTACCTACCTAGTCTACTGGTTTTTGTACAATGTGCACAAGTGCAGAGTGAAGCTACTTCCAGACATCTTTATCTTCAATATGATGGGGTACCTTGTAACAAATAAGCTCTGGCTTTCAATACTTTCTTTATGTGAGATTTGAATTTAAAATCAGTCATTTTGGTTACCAAAGGTGGGATTTTATTATAAATGATGTCCTCTCGACGGCCGCACTTTTTAAGACCTTAAATACCTCAATAACATTTGGAACTTCATTTATCAGTAATTGAAAATCGACATCAGTTTGTTTTACACTACTATTTAGCACACAAGCAATAAGCCAAATAGCCTTATGGTAAACGGTTAGATACCGTAGTTTATCCTGCAATATCAGGGTTATTCTATCTTCAAAGTTCCTCCAACGACCTAAACTAAATGACTTTGACTTGGATATTTAGTAGAAAAAATACAGATATAAACAATCCAGAACAAACATCATTATATTTTTAATCTATTATAAATACAAAATAATTGAACTTGTCTTAATGAACTAAAAGCTTTTTCAGAACATTATATTGAATTTAGCAAGTCTTGTAGATTTTTCTCGTCGAGCTTATATTTTAATAAACTTAATTGGTTTCATGCGACATCCCTGTATCTCTGTACCCGTTTCTTGTGTTCAGATTCATCGACCAGAGCTTGCAGAAGAGAGTTCGTTAGAAATGGATCTGTAACAAAGAGTATATTTTGCTGAATTAATATTATTTTTTTTTATTACAAGCTTTTATTTAACTTGTAATGTATATATGTTTGTTCGGGTGGAATCTTGCAAGTCAGATTTCAGCCACTTCCAGTGGTCGGATTGACTTGATATTTGGTATACATTTGGTATATTAGAAGACAATGCAAGTACTTACAGACAACAAAAAGAACAGTCACCCAAAAAAGCTTGTATTAAAAATGAAATTTTTAACTAAGTTAAAACTTATTATTTGATATTTGTACATTTGGTAAATTCAAATTCAAAAATTGTTAAATCAATATAGGCCCTAAGAAGGCACTTACGAACGTTACAATTGATTTTACGTATGTACCTTTGTTACATATTTATAACAAATATTCAAATTGCAATATTAGAAAAAAAAAGTGGGTGCCGCTTCTGCCGATCAACTGCGATGGTGGAAAAAGCCCGCGATAAGTTTTGACAATAAAGTCTCTCAGTGACGATAAGAAATTCTAACTGTCTAATACAACAGCAAAGTGATAAAAAATACTTTTATACCCTATACACAATTTTTTTTTCCTGAAGCCAAATCTTTTATTATTAATATTCCTACTAACCAACAATTCAGCAAAAAAGTTTTTTTATAAATCACGTAATATGCAAGTCGTGACAATTGCAAATATGCGACCTCTTTCGTGTGTGGAAATCGAATCGGAAGTTCTCGTTTGACAGCAAACATGACCTGACACCTCACCGGCAGGATGGCAGGACGCCGGATGGCGCCAAAGAGCACACTTTCCGGGGATAATACAGTATAAACATGCTACAAATTATGTAAATTTATACTTTATAGGTAAAACACCCAAAAATTACAATGAGTTACGTTTAATCAGTGATCATTGAATTTAAATACGCGCGTAATATATTTTATGTATACTTTGAACCAAATCTGAAATGTTTGTTTTTAGTCAATGGTGCCGATTCTGTTGTAAATCGCACTAAACTAATTTTAGTCACATCTCATCTCTTTCTTACGAACATGATTGAAAAAGGATAGAACAAATTTTAAGTTGTCAAATTAATCTTTGCCGTCTTATTTTGCGTGTATTTAGGCGTAACCGCGATAGATGGCGACTAAAATTATATTGAAAACAAGCATTGGACTAATTTGACAGGACTAAATTTCTTACATCCTTTTCTTATGTTCTTTGTTAGAAAGAGACATAGTGACATTAAAATTAGTTTAGTTGTGAACAACAGAATCAGGGCCAATAACTAACATCCTTTTTTGATCGTCAGTTGAAAAATGCTTTCATATAGTTTTTACAATAACTTTACTTTCCCTTATGGAAAAAGCTTTAATAAAAACATGAAATATTTTACCTGTAAGCCATCACGAGAACTAAACTTTACATTAATTATAAGTTATGACACCACTTTACCAGGCTGAATTTCACACGGCCAGCAACCAACTGTCAGACGGAACTCATTAATAATGCCCGGCGTTACCGGCAACCTGACCGGCTTACCCGCGACCCGCAGGAGTGTGAACTCTGCTTTATTATTTAAAATAATCACAGCACAGGTTTACCTTTGCTTCATACATGAAAAAAAATACAAAAGATACCTAGTCTTCCTTTTTTAAAAGTTTTTTTTTATTTTTTTATTTTAGCACAACGTAACAGAGGTTCAATGCCCGTCCATATTAGGTGTAGGTAGGTACTTGAAAAGATAGAGTGACTGTACTAGAGTATGTGCCGTAAGCACGGGTACGTGTGGTGCATCGCATATAATACAGGATGTTTTTTTGGTCGGCGACAAGCGAACCAGGAGTGGTAGTACAAAAAATACATATCCCAAAAATGGACTTAATTCCATGAAATACTGTAAATGCGTTGAGAAATACCTTATTCAATTTGAAATAAAATTACTGCAAAGTATGGGTACACAGACTAGAGCTAGGCACAAACCGCCATCGCCCCACCCTTTTACTCCCTCGCACTCCCATTGAGAATTACGTCTACACTTTAGCTTATTACATGATTTTCCAAATAATATTTTTATTATTTTTATTATTAAAAAAAAATAAGTATTTTTTTTAGCACCAGTATCATTTGTTTTATCGATCCTGAGTCGCTCGTCGCTGACCAAATCAACGACCTACCAACGTATATGTAATGCCAATTTCTCGTTTTTCAATTTGAGGGTAGTAGCCAGAACCGGCGACAGTCCTGTGGTAGGATGTTCCGTGCTGCTATGGTTTCCTCACGATGTTTTCCTACATCGAACCCTAGAGCTCCAAGACTTTTACCACGACATTCGACGTCACCAATTAAAATTAGATACTTACTATTATTAATAAAGTTGTCACTTCTATTTAGTCTATCGGTTATAGGTGACAGCGATACATTCGGTGGTACCGCCTCTATTGTCGGCGAGTGCTCGTTCGATGTCGGCAAGCTTATCGAGAATATCAGTAGTATGCTGAAACAAGAATACCATGGGGTTATGTAGGGTAAGAACCCAGGTGTGGCCACTTAAAGGATTGTTTTTTTAAAAAAAAACGCCTTTAATATGAAAATGGATATCTTGTTGATTAGTGATATAAAGCAGTTTATTTATTCGTCTTTTAGGTTTTGTAGAAGTGTATATCGGGAGAAATATTTGCCTAAGTCAATGACGTTAAAAAAATCGAACATATTCTCGTCTCGTCTCTAACAAAAATCTGTGTCTATGAGAGTCGGCCACCGCACTGTACGTACAAGCCCGCACGCACACATTAGTCGGATATGACGCGGGTAAAATTCTAACTAAAAATACAGTACACAAACACCAAAAAAAAAAAAAAAATTGGAACTTTTACCAAAAAAAAATAACTTATTAAAAGAAGTGAAATCCCATCAATAACATTTTCATGTAAAATGTTGCCAAGACAAGACCATATGGCTCGCACTGTAAAAAAGTTATCAGATCTCATGTAGAGTCAAGCTTATAACTCTACGCGCCTTAACTTTACAAGCCCTAATTTCACAAACTCTACACACCGTAGTCAAAATATGTGGCTTGGACGTTTCGCTACCGTCACATGGGCGTAAGGTACAATAGTTCTTGTAGTAGAGTTGGTGAAGTTAGGGCTTGTAGAGTTATGAGTGTGGCTCTACATGAGATAGTGCGAGCCTATATGTCTTGGCAACATTTTACATGAAAATGTTTTTGGTGGGTAATACTTTTAATCAAGGAGCAATTTTAACCTATAAGAGTAAGAAAGTTTAATAAATGGTCAAAGCGATTAATTAAACGCTTTTATTTATACGAAACTTTGCGTTCTCAAAGCGATAAGGGCGTAAATTGCTGACGTAAAGCGTAAATTATTGTAACTACGAATTGATAAGGTCGCCGAAGGGCTACCGTTCTTGAATGAGGGTGATTTAACTATTGAGCGGGTTTAGTGCCGTATTCATACTACGGAATCCTACGCTGTGCGTACTTCTTACGTTTTTCTTATGTTTTTAAAATAAAATAAAGGAAAATTATGACAACTAATGCCCGGTTTCAATAAACAAAAACGAATCGTTTTACTTACCAATGGTAGGTTTATTTATTGCTAAACTGGGCATATAGATCATTTCGTAAGCTAATTTTACCTGTGATAGCTACTTCCATATGGAACTGCTATGCAAAGCTTTGAGGTCTTTGCTTCATTATTAGTAAAGATATAATTTTAACCGATAAAGGTCCGTAAATTATAGGAATTGGCCATTAGTAAGAGTTACTTTATTATGCTGTATGCATTATAAATATATTTTAACAAAGCATAATTCTAAGGATCACATTTGAAAAGACGTAAATATACGTGTCTGTAAAGGTTTGTTATTCAGAAGATACTCTTTTCACTTAAATAATTAATAATTTAACTCACCTATGCAAGAAGTGAGAGTTTGAATGTACTTATATTCCTTGCTATTATGTAGTGAATCCAAATCTTTAAATAAATACAAGTATTTATAAAATACTAACTGCCCGGTACAATACTAACTTCGTTCGCGTGGTGCTACCCTACCCTATCTAAATCATCCAGAGAGTTAATTCTACTGTACGTGTGTATGTCACTGAACTCCTAAACGGCTGGATCGGTCAGTCTCTATCTAGGTTATATTATCGACTGCTGCTCCATCTGCCGGAATGATTTGTGAAACTAAACCATCCAAGGCGCCACCCAAACGCATACAAAAAATCATTCAAATCGGTCCAGCCGTTTAGGAGGAGTTCAGTGACACACGTGCAGAAGAATTGTATATGTAAAGGATATGAAACAGTAGATATTTTTCGTGATTTCTGCCGACAAGTCGTTTATTCAACACAAAAAAAAACAACGGAACATCCTTCACGAAGTTTATCAGTCCTAGTTTTCCCTATTTCTCTATTTTTTGTATCTCATAAAACACCCGGGCGAGTTTCATGGGATATTTTATGGTGAAACGTTTGAGGCATGGTGAGAGATAGGTGTTTTACGGATTGTCTGTCTATATGAGTGGTAGTTTAGCTAATGAACGTGATTGCAATTTGCTAGATTTTTGGGCTTTTTTTACTGTGTATAGGCCTGTGTTTGACCACAACCTCACCATGTAGTAAGCACACAATGCCAAGAAGGAACTGGCTCTCAGTGCAATCGTGGGAACACACCGCTACCAAATCAAAAATTGAGTAAACTCTGCACAATTAACTTTTAATAAGCGTACATTTCTGAGTTTATTGCCGGTTCTTCTCAGCCAAAGCAACCTTCCGAACCATAGAGTTATCATAAGTGCCTGTGAAATAAATATAATTACTAAATATTTCTTATCATTTTATTCCTTCACATTACCTTTACTTTACTATGTAATAAATCATAGACGGAAATAATTAAGTTTTTTTCTACATTTACGTAATATTTGCCATATTATTAAATTTGAAAAAGACCCTACCGACTCTACCTAAATATACGTAATGTTAAAAAAAATTCAAAGTACAAAAAATAAATGAAACTTACCTATTTAAAAACAGAATCATGGTAGAAAAAAAATACATATTTTTTTTTACCCAGACTGAATATGCTCCTCTGTGTACACTGACACTGAAAAATACCTTCTGATTGTATCATCGTATAGTTGTGATCGAATATCTTCGACGATCGCGATTGATATAGAGCTGTAAAAACGCTTTTTATTATACATTGGCCCTGATTCTGTTGTTCACAACTAAACTAATTTTAATATCACTATGTCTCTTTCTAACAAACAACATAAGAAAAGGATGTAAGAAATTTAGTCCTGTCAAATTAGTCCAATGCTTGTTTTCAATATAAATTTAGTCGCCATCTATCGCGGTTACGCCTAAATACACGCAAAATAAGCCGGCAAAGATTAATTTGACAACTTAAAATATGTTCTATCCTTTTTCAATAATGTTTGTAAGAAAGAGATGAGATGTGACTAAAATTAGTTTAGTGCGATTTACAACAGAATCGACACCAATATGCTCCTATCCTATCCTAATATAATATTATCCTATCCTACTACATCCTACTAATCCTACCAATATTAAAAAAGTGAAAGATTGTAAGGATATGAAGATTTTTGTTACTCTTTCACGTAAAATATACTGAATGGATTTGGATTACATTCGGCACACAGATAGAATATTTTCTGGATTAACAACATCGCTGCTAACCAGCAAAACCAACCTTAGAGGGTCATTTCTCGGAAATATTACCGGACTCAAGGGTTATCGTGCCCTCTCCCTCTCTTCGGACATCTGATAGGCCTAGGATATGCCACTTTATTTGAGTTAGCTCTACTTCGAGTTCTGTGAGGTGATGGTCTCGCTAAACTCATCGTGCGTCCGTTGTAAGTAGCCAGAAAAAGTCGTCGGTTACAGTAGCCTGCCGTAACCCGGAGATTCTTCGCACCCTGGCCCCACACTACCCTGTCCGCTACCACAGTCGGGAATAGTGGAGCTACCGGGAACTGGATGCCGTTTTCTCGTGTCGTCTTGCATTGGGAGGTTAATGTCCTTAGTCACCACGCTGGGCAAGCGGGTTAATGACCGCAGAACCAGCTATCTCGCACCGGTAATGCTACTACCCGTTATTGGTCTAAAGTATTTAGAGCTGATCTAACTTTGGATGGTTATCCCGCCATCGGTTGTCAGAGCCACTCTGACAGCCTCTCTCAGTCAGCGGCAGGGTGCACCACGGGCAGGAGAGGTTGACATTTGGGGATAAGTTGCTAATTGCACCCCCCTTACAACCCTATTATTATTAAAACTATTGAGGTATTAACACCTCTTAAACAATCCAAGATCTAAAAACATAGAAATCGGATAACGCTTTCAATCGAACAATGTGTGTTGTGACAATAAGTAATGTAACTGGAACCCATTTCCTTGATTGTGTGATTTGTGTAATCTCATTAAGTATACCACGATTAATTTGTCTGGCTCTAGTGTATCTTGTGTTGCTAATTACTGGCAAGGTGGAGGGAGAGAGGCCGAGGGGTCGAAGTCCGATGCATCGGTCTGACCAAATACGCTCTACGTTGGACACCACTGTGTGTGCTGCTATCCACACAGCAGAAGATCGATCCAGATGGCGAGCAATAGTCCGCGATAATTAACCCACAAAGGTCACGTCCCTCAGCAACGAGGCATACGATGCAAGGAGGAGGAGTATGTATCTAAACTATATGTACCTTGCAGGAGGAAAGTTTACGTACGCGCCGAGAGAATGGTTTTTTGATACACAAATAAATAATGGGAACTGGGCCAGTAGATAAGATTGTTGTTGACAATCGTTATCGTTAGTAAACGATCAACTTTTGTATGGGATTGACATTTTAACATAATAATAATAATAATCAGCAGGATCGAGCGTCGTATCGACGGGGCCAGGGTACTCATCGCCAAATTATACTGCTTCAGGGAGGGCAATACACGACCACGAGTGATGCGCTTTGTGAGGCGGGCATTCTCGGGGACTGGAATCAGTCCTCCAGAATACATGTCCCGTGTCACAGAGCGCATCGACTTCCTGAAGCAGAGAGTTTGTGCATGGGCGAGCCGTATTCGGCGGTATAAGCGGCGGGTTGACCGATACACGCAAAATCGCATGTTCCAGAGCGATGAGAGGTGGGTATACAGAGCTTGGGAGCGACCTGAACAAAATGTGACGGACGTGTGCCGCCCGGATGATGCCGCTACGAGTGCATTCTGGCGCAGCATTTGGTCGGTGCCCGTCTGTCACACTGAGGCTGGCTGGATGGGGGATGTCTGGCGAGTGTGTGAAACTATAACAGAAATGGAAAAAGTCGAAATTACACCATCAGACGTAGCCAGAGCAGTCCGTCCGTTACCGAATTGGAAATCACCGGGACCAGACGGACTGCACAACTTTTGGCTCAAATGGCTAAGTAGTTCACACACTTGCCTGGCATCTCAGTTCCAGTCATCCTTAGAGTCTGGGTCGCTACCCCAGTTTCTAACAACAGGCGTTACCCACCTGCTCCATAAGTCAGGTAGTCCCGCGGAACCCAAGAATTATAGACCGATCACATGTTTGTCAACGGTTTATAAACTTCTTACATCCATTTTGAGAGCGAAAATTAACACTCACATTGAAAATAATTCAATTATGTCCGCCTCTCAAAATGGATGTAGGAATGGGTCCCGCGGTACTAAGGAGCTACTCCTCATTGACATGGCCATAAGCCAACAGGTTCGTCGATCCCGCAAAGATCTGTCTACATGCTGGATAGATTATAAGAAGGCCTACGACTCAGTGCCACATACATGGCTCTTGAGGGTGCTGGAGTTGTATAAGATTGATGCAACTCTACGCACCTTCCTTGAGTCATGTATGGGGCAATGGAAGACGGTCCTTCGCTATCCGGGATGTCGACAAATCCAGGGGAATGATGAACCTGTATGGATTAAACGGGGAATATTCCACGGCGACAGTTTGAGTCCACTTTGGTTCTGCTTGGCCCTGAATCCTCTAAGCACACTGCTAGAGGATTCAGGTCTAGGCTATCGGTTGAGGAGAGGTGGTCAGGTTATATCTCACCTCCTCTACATGGATGACCTGAAACTCTTTGCCCCCAACAAATTGCGACTGATGGAGCTACTGAAGGTAACTGAAACATTCAGTAGCGCCATCAGGATGGAATTTGGTGTGGACAAATGTGCAGTTATGCATGTAAAGCGAGGGGAGATTATGGAATCCGAGGGAACCCTACTCTCGGATTCCATACAACTTAGATCCCTCTCCTCATCCGAAAGCTATAAGTATTTGGGTATGTCGGAAGCGTTAGGCATCAACGTTGCTGACATGAAGCAATCGTTGAAGGAGCGCTTCTTTGGTCGCCTGAAGAAGGTATTAATTAGTCTTCTTTCAGGCGGAAACAAGGTGCGCGCCTTCAACGGTTGGGTCATGCCGGTTTTGATGTACTCTTTCGGCATACTCAAATGGACTCAGACTGAACTCGACGCCCTGGATAGAAGGGTCCGTACACTGCTGACCGCAAACCGGATGCATCACCCACGCTCATCGGTGATGAGACTGTACATCCCGCGGAAGTGCGGGGGTCGCGGCTTTTTAAATGCTAAGACCCTCCACAACCGCGAGGTGTGCAGTCTCAGGGAATATTTTCTAAAAGCCGAAGTGGGTATGCACCGTGATGTGGTGGCAGTGGACAAGGGGCTTACCCCGCTCTCCATGGCTAAAGAGAACTGGCGCAAACCTGTGATACTTACCACGGATAACCGCAGGGAGATATGGCAAAGCAAGGAGCTTCACGGGCGCTTCTATCGGGCACTTCATGAGCCCGGTGTAGATTTTTTAGCGTCCGTATCCTGGCTACGTTTTGGTGACCTCTTCGGGGAAACAGAAGGTTTTGTCTGTGCAATTATGGACGAAGTTATCTTGACGAATAACTACCGGAGACATATCATGAAGGACGGGACGGTTGACGTGTGTCGGGCATGCCACCGTCCGGGTGAGTCCATAAGACATATTATCTCTGGGTGTTCTCGTCTGGCTAACGGCGAATACTTGCACAGGCATAACCAAGTAGCCAGGATTATTCACCAGCAACTTGCTTTGAAATATAATCTTGTGGATGCTGAGGTACCGTATTACAAGTATGTGCCCGACCCAGTTCTCGAAAATGACCATGTCACGTTGTACTGGGATCGGTCTATCATTACTGACAGGACTATTGTTGCCAATAAGCCTGACATAGTGGTGATAGACCGATTAGCGCGCCGCGCAATGATAGTAGATGTTACCATTCCACATGACGAGAACCTCGTGAAAGCTGAGAAAGAGAAACAAATAAAGTATCTCGACTTAGCACACGAGGTTGTCGACATGTGGAATGTGAGCTCGGCTATCATTGTGCCGATTGTCGTAACGGCCAATGGCCTGATGGCCCAGAGCCTCGACCAACATCTCTCGAGGCTCTCGTTAGGCGGTTGGATCAAGAACCTGATTCAGAAGGCAGTACTCCTCGATACGGCTCGCATTGTGAGGAGGTTCCTGTCTCTGCAGCCCTAACCACCGGTAGCTTGGACCCTGCTCCCGACATCGGTGGACAACTATTTTTTATATTTTTAAATGTTTTTTTTAATGATTTTTATAAAAATATTTAAAAATGTATTTAATATGAATAGTAAAATAAATAAATGACATAATAATAAAATTTCTTTATTTGCAGTTTTACAAAATGTGGCTTATACAAAAAATTACACAATAGTTTGTTTTGTACAATTGAAGTCACAGATCAGTTGAAACTCCTGGCACCCAAGCTAAGATTAAACTTGTGTTATGGGTATCAGGGTTCTCTCTTACTTTAAACCTTACTCGTAGTCTTTTATAACAAACAGCATAGATGTAATCTGCGCTAGTGATTTTACATACAAATAACTTCAAAAATTAAAAATAATATAAAAATAAAGATGAGGAAAATAACTGCAAAAGCCTCTTTGCGTTTTTACTGGATGAGGAGGTGTGTGTATGCGTTGTTTGTGCGAGTGGTGTGTGGTGAATGTGAAGAGGTGTTTTGTGAATGTGTAGGGGTGTCTGTGTGTGTGTGTGTGAAATGAAAAATGAAAAGCAATATTTGTTTATTATTAGGTATTCAGATTAAAAACTCTGTCTCCTCGTAATTTAATGTTTTTAGCCAATCTCTTAGTTTAATCTTACATTTGTATTTATTAAGGGAATATATGTTGCACTTTTTATTAACTGTATTGTATAACTGGCCACTGAGAATTTTAAAATGCCGCTTCGCTAATTTTGTCCTGTGGCTTTCGACAGGGCAGACATTTGCTATTCTTCGTTTATCTAGTTGCCTAGGATCAAATTTAAGCGACGAATGCTGACGCAAAATAGTATGGAGCACAAAGAGCTGACACATTTTAACATTATTGACATTTTAACAATCTCTTATGTCAATCCTATATACAAAGGTTGATCGTTTACTAACGATAACGATTGTCGACAACCATCTTTTCTAGGGGGGCTGAAACTACTAATCCGATTTGAGTGGAACGCTCACTAACCATGCCACAAGAAATATTGAACCTTCCCGTGCCGAGATACGGCAGCCCACTGTAATCTAAATATTTACTCTGTTATCTTAATATTTGCCGCATTAGCCTGAGAGTGTGTGGGTTTCTAAGGGTTCAAATGTGGCGTTTATAAAACTTTAAATATATATTTTTTACCTGTAGCTACGAGCGAACTAGTAATTCTAGTAGGTATATAGGTACTTATGATACCATCTTTAGTTTTACGGAACCTTGTTTTAGTGGAAATATAAGAGGCCCAAGCTTTAAGAGCAATCTCAAATTCATGTCATGTCATGAAAATTCCGAAAGAGTCCTCTGCAATTCCAAATATGTACCTAGTACATCAGCTACAAAATGTTTTTATTGCATCCTAAAACTCTGAGCTTTTGACGTCCTTCTTTTACGAGTTGACATTCCCTGACAATTGTTTTTCTTGACAAAAATATTTTGACCCGAATTTTGATGAGAATTTTTTGTTTGTTTCAGGTCTAGTCAAGTTGGGTGTACATTGTGTGACCGGCAAGAAAGTCGCTATCAAAATAATAAACAGGGAAAAATTAAGCGAATCTGTACTAATGAAGGTAAAAAACAAAGCATATGTACCTAAATAAATGTATTAAGGTTGCCCTCTGTGGCCGGCGCAACTTCAACGCAAGCATAGTCTAAAAGCTTGTTGTTTCATCCAACGTAATGTTTGACTGCGAAAAAAGAGAGACAGCATCAGGGCCGTCGGTTATCAGTCGGTAAATTCCGCTGATCACTCGCGGCCGCTTCGCTAGGTCGTCATTCATGATTTCGCATTCATAAAACTTGTTCCAGGAGTATACTTCTTGTGAAAAAATCTTACAAGTTTGTGATAAAAAAGTTAGTTATTTAGAATCTCCAATACATTTGCAAGCCTGGTATCTAAATGTTTTCTTTACTTTTACAATTTATAGGTACATTAGATATGGCCAAAGTTCAGGCAAAAACGCTGTTTTTCGGAGGCTTTGACTGAATTTGTTTCACACTTTTTTTAAATTACGCCTAGATACACGGCTAGATATAGTGCACAAGATACTAATTTGTTCAAAACATCTAACGAAAAATGTTTAACAACGCCATGATAAGTACAGAGGTTTTGTATGAAAAGTATGACGAATTGAGTCCTCTAAAAGTTATTTTGTCCAAAAAAATACTAGTGCCATCTATTATCCAATAGCTAAACTAATATGAGATGTACTTGCCTATTTGAATTTATTTTAAATCCGGTAATCGATAAAAGACGTCAGTGTGAAAACAAATTAAAAGTGTCATCTATTATCGAATAGCAATATCAAATTATATCACTATAATTCTGCTATTCGATGGTAGATGTCAGTACATAAAAATTCTGCTACATTTTATTAGATGTTAGTACCTAATTAAATAAGCAAAGCTTATACTTAATCATTGTTTTTGTTTTTAGGTCGAGCGAGAAATAGCAATTATGAAATTGATAGAACATCCACACGTACTAGGGCTGTCTGATGTTTATGAAAATAAGAAATATTTGTAAGTATCAGTTGTACTTACACGTTCTAGTATATTATTTACTCTATGGTATCAGTACAGCTTAAAATAGGTATAGTATTTATCTTGCAATTTTGGTTTGTAGAGGGGAATCTTTAATACATTAACTTTTTCAGGTATTTAGTACTAGAACATGTAAGTGGTGGTGAATTATTCGACTATTTAGTGAAGAAAGGCCGTCTAACTCCTAAGGAAGCAAGAAGGTTCTTCAGACAAATCATATCCGCATTGGATTTCTGTCATAGTCATTCTATATGGTAAGTACTTTATTTATAGGCCATTTATTTTAAGTACTCGAATCAGTAACGCCATCTGCTGTTGAGTAGCTATAACATCAATAATGGTATATTTCGTGAAGCTAGGAATCTAGGGATATACAAAAAATTTGCTCATTTGTTTCTAATATTAATTAAGTATAAAGGGGTCCGAACATTTTTGTATGGGAGCTGGCATAGCCACCCGCCGCCATTTTGATTTTTTTTCAATGTCGCGGCGCACGGTGTAAGTGATATATTTGGGTAGAGGACACTTATACAAACAAAAAATGTTAAGCAATACGGTGACCTAAAGTGTCACGTTTCCGAGATATTTGGAGGTAAAGATCGCCATATGAGAATTACGACAATCATTAAAAATGAACTTATTACGTGTTTATATGCATTAGATTGTATTCAAATAATAGTTCCCAGGTTGATTTAACTTTTTATTAGAATATAGCAAAACAAAGAGCACGAAAAAACAATATTCATTAATTGGTTACCTACTAAACCGCATCGCAATATTCGCAATGAAACACAATGTTGTCAAATAGCTCGGATCGTAGTTTTCCATGTCGCCGTTTTTAACCAAAAATGACAATCTTCTTCTCTGTCGTTTCGCTCTTGGCAGAGCGGTTGTGGTCACGTTTTGAGGCGTCCATATCGGTGATAGAGGCGGACACGGCTCTCCGCACGATCTCCCGCCATCTCTCTCTGTTGGCAGACTGCCTGGTGCAGTCAGATACGCGGTTTCCCACTGCAGATTTTACTTGGTCAGACCAGCGCATAGGTGACCTGCCGCGTGATCTGGTTCCCTCTACTTTTCCTTGTATGATCAGCCGTTCAATGGAGTCGTTATCCCGCCTAGAAACATGCCCAAAGTACTGCAGTATGTGCGACTGTACTACGGCCGATAAACGCTGCGTGATGCCTAGCTCCTGTGGAGTATAGACACGTTGGTCACAATGTCGCGTAAATGACAATACTTGTGTTAAAATATCATGTTACCGAGATATTGGAATATCGATGTATATACAAGTGGTCAAATAATATTGCATCACGGTTTTAAAAATATATTAAGACACATAATAGAAACAAGCCGTGACCTTAAACCTTTAAATAAAAGGTTTTTTAAAACTACTTAGGTAGCAAACATACATACGGCCCGCCTGATTGTATGCGAAAAAAGCTCCTTTGACACCGCATAGTTAGAAACTATTTTGGTTCCAATGTGTGAGGATGGACTCCCCGTCAATGGCGAGACTTGCGACTAGCGATGGTAGAAGGTAGCCGTGGGCATCAGGTTAAACAATTCTACAGAACACTGTCCGTTGTACAAGCGGTAGAACACACATAAGGAGGCAAAGTCTCTCCTTAGATTGAGCTGCTTGTGAGCTCGGGATCGTGGACAATTCTAATGGCACGTCGCTGAACAGAGTCTAAAGGCCCAAACTGGTATCCAGGTAAGAGCAGTACTCCATGTAAGGCCGGACTTGTGACTTGTAAAGTTGCAGCCTTTGCCCCGATGTGAAGTACTGCTTCGCTCTGTTATGCACTTCGAGTTTTTTGGGTGCTAGCTTAACCTTGTCTTCTAGACGGACTATTGACGTCGTTAGAAATGCCGATGCCGAGGATTCCGATGCTTTCACTGATGTCCATGTTCTGGAATTGTGAAGCCACAGCAAATGGGGTTTTCTTAGCGGTGAACGCGCAGACTTGGGTTTTAGTGGGGTTGAAATGGATTAGGTTTAGTCGACCGTAATCGGAGACACTTGTTAGTGTGCTCTCGATTTCAGATACAAGCCGTTCGCGGTCATCCACCACGAAACGAGGAATATTTGTAATGAGTGTACAATTAATGCCGTCAATAGACAGCATTTCATTGATATGCAGCAGGAACAGTGTTGGGGACAGTACAGACTCTTGCGGAACGCCAGCATTTATATCTCTCAGCTCTTATGCATCTGCTGGACAGAAAATTGGCGACCCATTTGCCCTCGGGAAGCCCATATGCTGGTAACTTGGTTAGAAGACACCAGTGCCATTGTGTGCACGTGAGCAGTCTTCCACGAAGACAGGACTTTAATTTAGGTGGAAGTTTTATTAGGTCGGGCCGGCCGCGGAACCGGGTTTTTTTATTTATTTACGTCGCTATTGCAATTTTGGCGCCTAGGGAACATTACTTAGCAATCTTTAGTTCCAATTAACTTGGTAACATAGATTTTAGGACAAGTATTGTCATTTTTGTTTGTATAATAATGACAATATGGAAAACAAGTCACGATCCGAGCTACTTTGACAACATTGTGGTTCATAGCGAATATTACGATGCTGTTTAGGAGGTAAGTAATTAAAAATATTGTTTTTCGTGCTCCTAGTGTAACTGTATTCATAAAAATTGATAAATCAACCTGGAAACTATTATTTGAATACAATCGAATGCATATAAATACGTAATAAGTTCATTTTTAATGATTGTCATAATTATCATATGGCGATCTTTACCTCCAAATATCTCGGAAACGTGACACTTTAGGCCACCATAATGATTAACATTTTTTGTTTGTATAAGTGTCCTCTACCCAAATATACCACTTACACCGTGCGCCGCGACATTGAAAAAAAATCAAAATGGCGGCGGCCAGCTATGCCACAAAGGTTCTATCCCCTTTAGCTGCCTCTTTTCTATCATCTTCCTAATCAAGTGGGACTATCTATAATTCCAGCCATAGAGACCTCAAGCCAGAAAACCTGCTCCTCGACGAGCGGAACAACATAAAAATCGCCGATTTCGGAATGGCGTCTCTCCAGCCTGCAGGGTCTCTCTTGGAGACATCTTGCGGCAGCCCACATTATGCATGTCCAGAAGTCATTAGGGTAAGTGATTTCACGATTGATTAATACAAATATCTTATGTAATTAAAAATAAGTGCAAATAACATTCAAAAAACAGATCTTGTATTTCTATGCACGAACCTTATTGCATTTTTCTGACATTCATCAATTAAATTACAGCTAAGATACCTATAGCAAAATGTGTAAAAATACATAAAGCCTCTAGACTGGAACATGCTCTCAAGTGCAGCAGTAATACTTAGTCTACGAACAGTAACGTCCTACCGTGCTAATGTTTTCTCACGATGTTTTCCTTTACCGAAAGTATATTGTAGGATTCGAACCCATGACCTCCGACTTCGCTACCACTGAGTTATCATAACCGTACTTACGTACACATACGTGCGTCATACAGTATGTTTTATTTATTTGAATCAACAAAATAAAACAAAATTCCACCATCACAAAGGTATTTTTAATACACACAAAATGGCATTGTACTACATTTCGTAGATTTATACATAGGTACACAATTCTACAACTTAATTAACAAAATTAAAGTTAAATTATCCGCCAGTCATACCAATTGATCATAGAGAGTGTTAGAATGTCTTCACTCTTTTACATAGTACATAAATATCTTTACTAGTACAGTAGCTCAATTGGTATTATACATGAGATATACAAAGCCAGCCTGCAGCAAGAGCTATACATACATTATTATCAACAGTGATATTCAGCAAGTGAATTTTTTTAAGAAATATTGTGTACATTGGCTTAGACTTGTCTTTGCCTTCGATCTTTGCGAAGCCATTGGCTACTATAATGTCACATATTTTAGATCCAAGTTATATGTTTGCAATAAATTCTGAGAATGGAATGTGATGAGGTAGACATTTTTAAGTATCAGATACAAATGTTAAGCTTGTATAAAGTTTATGCGTTGTTGAGTTACTACTTACTCGTTTTTAGTAACTGTAGCATTGGAGACAATTAACGTAATTGGTTGGTTAGCATACATTCCTCTTTTTCCGGCTTCACTGGTGAATTAAATCAGAACAGCGAATCTGTTTAATTTTTTTGAGAGCTACAAAGACATTATAAAAGTACCACTGCAAGATAAAGTAATTCTAAAAATTTTGAATATTAAACGAAAGTAACCATTAGTATGGGTCTAGTTTCATTACGGATGTAAAAAATAATAATTTACAATTATCCCAATATCTTTTGCAGTGGAACTCCCAGTGATTAATCATAATAATTAATTTAATTAAGTACATATTAGATTAGTAATAAACCTAGGACTATTTATAAAGTTAAACTTACAAAAAAAATGGTACATTTTTATTACATGAGCAAATATTTTTGTTTGTTTACAATCACAGTCAACTACTGTTAAAAAAAAAAAAGAATCACACATATTATGAGGGATCTTGAAAACTCTTAGTTAAAAATATTAACCATAATGGATATAAATGGAAAAGTGTACAATATTTAATATGTTTTAACAGTTTTATTGATAGTTGTGTACTAAACGGTATTGAGCGTTACTCACATATAATGCTCATACAAATCGTCTTTTGAATCATGAAACCTTACATTGATTCTAAAACATTTTCAAAACCTATTCATCATCAACTCTCTGCTTCTTACTAGTATTCGAAGGTGTTTGAGGCGGAGAGCAGGCCGTATCACGCCTCTTACCTGAGTGTCGAGCGCAAGTAGTCCCTGAGAGACGATTAGATGACTCTCTGTTAGGCGAAAACTGCTTCAGCATCTCAACATCATTGAAAATTACTTGCGCGCCACCACCACACGTCGGAACAACATCTCCTTTGTATAACTTAGTTTCCAACTCCCCATCAGTATCTTGTTCCTGAGATATTAGACAGTATTTCGAAGCTTTTGAGTTAGCTATATCCTTAACGCTGGTAAGTTTGTTTACTACTTTACTGTTGGCTATACTGGGCTTCATCACGGTGCCCATTGGGACGAGTTTGTTGGGCGCGTGTTCGATCCAACCGCGGCCTTCTGCGGAAAGCGATCGGCGATGTCTTGGGTTCGCTATCGCTACGCCACGCCGTGAAGATGCAGGTGTGTCCTTTGTTTGGGGAACATAGCTAAATGGCGTCAGTAAATGAGTGGGAAGAGCTCGAGGCGTCGATCCCGGCGTGTAGTCTCTTGCGCTAGTCTGAGCTCCCATATCTGTATTTCTCGGGTACGAATCACCATTGTCCCCTCTTTCTACATGCAATGCTTCAGCAATAATACGCAAGCGATTCTCCTTATCCTCATTGGCATTCTTCAATCTTTCCTTTTCACAGTTTATTTCCTTTGCTTTCTCGTGTTCGGCAGCTATCTTGTGATTGTATTTACGTTCCAGAATCTTCTTCTGTTTCTCCTTTTCAAGTTTATTCTGGCTGAGTAACAATTCCTTTTCTTGCAAGTCACGTTTCAGTGAGGATGTGTATTCAGTCATTTCAGTAAGTTTCCTTTGGTGGGTTGAAGCAGTGTTTTCAGTGTGAGTGAGACGTTCTTCCAAAGCTCTGACTCTACGTTCTGCTGCCGCCAACTGCCCTCTAAGAGAAGAATTTTCACTCCTCAATTCCAGAGACTCTTTCTCCATATCTAATATAGCTGATCTTAGTCTTTCATCTTTTATAGCTTTGCTTCTTTTCAATGTCTCTCTACGGCTGATTCTCATTTCCAAATGTGCCATCAGCTCTTTAATAATATGAGCTGCCTGAGAACTATTCATTTCCAAGCTTGGGAAGTCAGTTCCAAGACTGTACACTAAGCCTAGATCCAATTCCAGGTCTCTTGCTTCAGGCCTGATGAGATTATCACGTGCTGTGTTGAAGAGACGGTTAGCTTTACGTCTACCAGTAGTTAATCCAATCGTTGAAGCAACATCAATGACTTGTGGCTTGGCAACTTCAACCTCTGCAGCCATTTCGGCAAATCTCATGACTTGTATTGTTTCGTCATAGTCCTCAGCTCGTGGATTAGCACAAACTATCATACGTACTTGACCTTCACCTTCAAAGAAGTTCTTAAACAGATGCGTGATTTTAGACTCACGATATGGTACCATATTATTCATCCCAGTGAGTTGGTTCTCTCTTAGTGCTTCCAAGCAAGTTCTTAGCGTCATAAGTGACTTATTAATATTGCCAGCTTCACGCAATCTTTGTCCTGTATTCTTGGTTCTATTTGTCCGTTCACTACCGGCTAAATCAACAAGACTAAGTTGACTGATGGACAGGAACTTTTTATTCTGAATCACAGCTTCACCCATTTCATCCACAGGTGCTTGTGCCAATCTAATAGTGAAAACGGAGTGGCTTCTACTCGATTCTGCATTCAGAGATGTGTGAGCCATCCGCTTTCTTTTCAAGCCTAAATAGAAAGCGTCAAAAGCTTCTTCAGCAGATTTGATCTCAACCTCAGTGACCCCATGGACATACATGTTATGTGCAGCATCTTCACGTATAATTTTCACCGGTAAATTTTTACTGACCGGTGGACCATCTTCTAACAAATCAAAAACACTGTTATTGTAAATTTCTACATACGTAACAAAGACAGCGTACTGATTGTCATCATTGATGCCACCTATTTTGCTGACTTCTGTTGAAGACATGGCTAAATTGGGGTTGGAATTATTTTTCCTACCAGTTTTAAATTTGTGTAATTCCTGCTGTCGTTCCAACATCGCTTCAGCTTCCGATTGAATGTCGAACATGTTCATTTTGTCAGGTTTAAAAATATATTTATGAGCTTGACACTCGTTTATAGTTTTGAATATGATATTCAGGCATCGAGGCAATATACCGCAATTTTGTGGGTCTCCGGTCATCGTGAACGTTTTTCCACTGCCAGTCACACCGTATGTAAATAACAAACCGTTTTTACCTTTGAGGAGGCCTTCTACTAATGGTAAAGCAACTTTATCGAATACCTGTTGCTGAGAAGTTTCGGGCGGGAAAACTTCTTTGAAAGTATATTTCATAGTCTTATTACTCTCATTTCTGTAACTTAAAGCTGTCGGTGGAGGAGTTAATAGTAATGTAGTAGAGGATATAATCTTTATACAAGCAGTATCCAGGTCTCTTTGCATGGGCCGAAGTCTGCAATAAACTTGAACAGGGTCCCTCTCAGAAGCGAGGTTTTGACGACTCCTGGCTGGGGTACGCATGTCGTTTAGTCTCTGTTTCGATTTAGCAGACTTCATTTTCACTAATTTACGTTATCACAGTCCACTTCACAACTTATTTTCGTATTATATTTTTTTAACGGATCTATCAAACAAATAGCAACGGTCGGTCGTTATGAATTTTCAATATTCTCCGATTAAATTAGTTTTCAATGAGCAATGTGTTTTGTCTCTTTCTTGTGACGGGATTTTCATATATCTATCTCTTGTATCAGTTGACAGTTAATGGTGTCCAAATTTGGTCGCATAGCAATTGTCGGTTGTCAAACAGAAATTGTATTGACAACTAAATAGTGGTGCCACTAACAAAAAAAAAATTACCTATTTTTTATTTCTTATAGATGATTAGAGTTTTTTCAATAAGGGGCCCTCGTATTGTCGTATTGGTCTTTTATGCGGATGAATATTTTTGCTTTTTTGCCATTTTCTTACATAAAATATTATTTGTTATTGTTTTTAATACACATGTTAGGTTACAAATTGAAATATTATCATATTTCAATAATATTTTTGGTATAAAGAGCAACCATATACAATACGATACGAACAACGTGCGAATGGCGCGGTCGCCCGGTCGGTGTCAAATTTTAAAATGTTGATAGCTAACTTCAACTTTGTGCGCCTGCTTCTACAAGTACAATGTTTTTGTTAGTTTTAATATTTTGATAAACGTGTGTTAATAGGTAAAAGTTTTAATTGAAGTGATTAATGGAATTGATGATTTTAGTATGAGTTTGTGAATAACGTGTACTTAAATAATATTTCAGAGTGCATCTAAATAATTATTATAAAATACGCCAAATCATGGGCGAAGGTAAGAGCACCACAGAGAACACTTGAGATAACGTAAACACTTATGCACCGAATAGAGGTGTAGTGCATTGCCTTGTTTGTTTATAATATATCAGTCCATTATTTGGCCATTTCCTAACTTATTCCTTATCGTACGTATGTCCATTCGGTTTGCTTGTTCAAGAACATTGAAAAACATCGCAATGCGAGCCATAATAGCCAGGGCCGTCATTAACCTATTGCAGGCCCTGGGCATATAATGGGGCCCCTTATGATTCCGTCAATAGGTATGAGACCTAGGTAAAAAAAAAAACTAATTGGTTCGTCAGTTAGATTATCAAAAAATATTGGACACGTATTTTTTGCTTCACCAAATAATTAAAAAGATAAAGCTAGTCAAAGTTCGCTAGTTAAAGCTCGTGACGCACTTTAGGGTAAAAATTGTACTCTACACGCGGAACTTCAACACACGATACCTTCGTATTTTATATTTTAATTGACAAAAGAAAAAAATATGTGTAATATTTTTTGAAAATTAAAAGATGGATAATAGATGGACTAAATAGTTTTTAGTCATCTAGCCCATTCTAGATTTATCTAACTGTTTTATTTCTTCACAATCATATTCAATGGATACGTAATACATAACATAGAATTAGGGGGCCCCCATCTATTTCGGGGCCCTGGGCACTTGCCCAGAGTGCCCAGTGGGAAAGAGGGGCCTGATAATAGCGACGAATTTTAAGTAGGTAAGATAACAATAAATCAAAGTCAACAATCTCACTCGAACCAATGAATGTAACTATTTTGTTATCGTGTAATTTGACTTTTATTTAAATAATTGCTGTTTAAAAAAAACGGTCCTCAGCCACCCCTTAAATCTATCGCCCTCGCCAACAAGCCTACTCAGCCAGCTGGTAAATCCAATGCGCCACTGGTGCCCATTTTGAAACTAATTATCACATCTCTTTCTTAAAAACTTTATTGAAAGAGAATAGAATATACTTAAAGTTATCAAATTAGTCTGCCGTTTTCATTATCATTATTATGTTAAAAACAAGCAATTGGTTATACCCATGTTTTGGGGATAATTTTTTGTTATAAATTATCGGCAAGTTGCTGCACCTGAACAGTTTCGCCAACATGGGAAGATAAATGTACCTAATGTAGCGTTCTGTTTCACGCAGGACGCATGCCCTTTTGTGTCTAATTTACTTACTAATCTTGGTAGTACTGATACAAATGAATTCATTCTATTAAATTATTTTATAAACATAAAATACCTTCTATCTAAAGTAATCTCACGTCGAGTAATATCAATCTGCTAAAAGATTAAAAGTTATTTATTTCCTGTAAAACGAATCGTTGACGTTGCGATGACAACGGATACGCAAAAAAAAAACAAAAAGTCAATCAAATACGATTTTGATTTGAATTTCACAGTGCCTAAAAAGTTTTTGTTGAAATGTTTTATTTCAGGGTGAAAAATACGATGGTCGTCGCGCAGACGTGTGGTCTTGCGGCGTCATCCTTTACGCCTTGCTAGTGGGTGCGCTGCCGTTCGATGATGATAATTTGCGTCAATTACTCGAAAAGGTACCAACGGACTATTCTTACATCGTAACTAATATTATAAATGCGAATGTGAGTTTGTTTATTTGATTGTTACGCCTTGACGCCTCAACTACTCAAAGGATCATATGGTATGGAAAAGGACATAGGCTACTTTTTATCCCGAGTTATCAAGGGAAACCTTGGGGTGACAGCTAGTAATATTATAAATGGTTGTCTGTGATGCGAATGTAAGTTTGTTCATTACGCTTTCACGCCTTAACTGCTCATACAATTACGATAAAAGGCACGCAGATAGCCTATGGTATGGAGAGGAAGGGATATAGGCTACCACAAAGAATATACAATGATCTGAAAGTTAAGCAATGGAAGAGGAGACTAAACATATTATAAAATAACTAGCTTCTCCTCGCGGCTTCGCCCGCGTGGTCTACAGGAACAAATGACATATTTTTCTGCAACAATAAAAGAAAACAAAACAACTTAATCCCGCTTCGAGGATGGTATTATTAAAAACGCTGAGACACGTATATATTAATTTTCAATCTTCAGCCTAAACACAAAATTTGAATATAGTAACTTCGAAACTGACAGACTTTCATACAAACTTTCATCCCTTATTTTACCCCCTTAGGGGTGGAATTTCGAAAAACCCTTTCTTAGTGGATACCTACTCTTCACAAAGAATATACCCTCTAAATTTGATGTATCTAGGACCAGCGGTTTAGGCTGTGCGTTGATATATCAGTCAGTCAGTCAGTCAGGACTTTGAATTTTATATTAATAGATACAAGGACAGGTTAGAAACATCCAAACAAAGTTCCCTGCAATCTTATGGGAATAAAATAATATTTGGTAGACTTAAAAGAAAACTGATGATATGATGTGGGTTGAGATAAGAAGCACTTAAAAATAAACTGATGCGCTCAGAATGTAAGTTGTAAACATGGGTAAAATGTGGAGTTGGAGCATGGCCGAAAACTTTTCACAGACTTCTTATTTCAGTATGTGTCTTACCACTGACCAATTGTAGATTTCTTTTAAGGTATATATCATACATTTCCTGAGTTTTTTACACAAATATTAGTCAAGAACTCTTGGTTTAACATCAAATTATTAACAAGTCCTGCCCCCTAAGATGTCTCAAGATAGTCTCAAGACTGATCGCAGATTAGCAAAGAAAATAAAAAAACATGCCCCTAAGGCTGACCCATTAGCCACCTTTATTACCTATTCAATATAACAAATCAAGACATGTGTATGTTACATTAATTCATATTGCTATTACGTAGGTACCAACTATACATTTGTGGTTACAGGTGAAACGTGGAGTGTTCCACGTACCACATTTTGTGCCACCGGACTGTCAGCAGCTGCTACGAGGAATGATCGAAGTCAACCCTGAAAAGAGAATGACTGTGAGAATGATTTCTTTTGCTTAGTTTAAGTCACCATAATGTAAATCTTGCCCCATAGTTCCTAAATGCAACTGACATACCCTTATTTGTGAAATTCTGCCTTATACCAAAGAACTTAAGTCCACATTGCCTCGCTTTTTCCAGCTAGCAGAAATAACCCGACACCCCTGGGTGACAGCCGGCGGTCGTGGGGAGTTGGAGCAAGAACTACCCATGATGGAGGTGGTTCAGACAAGGGTACTACCCACCGCAGATGCTATTGACCCTGATGTTTTACAGGTTTGTATTACATAATAGCTGCCCGGCGCGACTTCGTTCGCGTGGTGCCCTACCCTACCCTCAAAAATCTTCGAACCTCTTTGGCATGCAGATAAATCGTAGGTACCATATATATGATACTTTTGACGTTATTTAATCCCTTTTAAATCCCAATTAAAATAAGTTAAAGGGAAAGTTCATAACACAGCATGGTGAAAAATAGTTTTAATTATATTAATATCCTTATATTTTAAAGTATCTATGCATTTTAGTGTCTTATATTGTTGATAAAATCTTGTTCTCTTTCAGGCAATATGCAGTTTGGGATGTTTCAAACAGCGTGAAAAGTTAATTCAAGAATTATTAAGTCCACAGTGAGTATTCATTTAAAATCTTCCCACTAGATATAATTAACCTTTATTGATAAAATTTTCATGGTTTTAATTGCAAATAGTAATTTGTTTAAATTACATGAGTTCAAGATTTGTTGCTAGTATTTTCAGGCTTGTTTTCTAACTTCTATGATTTTAAGAAATTTATAATATCATTAGTAGATTAATATTTTTACATCAGTAGTATTTTTTTACTGTGTTTGACCACAATCTCACCATGGTAAGTGATGATGTGGCCGAAGGTGGTAAGCACACAAAGCATAGAAGAAACTAACTCTCAAGTGCAGCTGTCGGAACACACCGATAGGTGCTTGGCGACAGATTTTCAACTTGAGGGTGGTAGCCAGCCAGGGAGTACCACAAAGTACCCTCCCACTGTGCTATGGTTTCCTCACGATGTTATCCTTCACCGAAAGCTCGAGCTCATTGTAAGATTCGAACCTACGATGAGTTTAAAAAAAAACTTAAAATCTTTTGTATGAAGATAGAGGTCGGTTAACTAAAGCTGGCACGTTCACAGTACTCACACATATGCAATTTCACGATACAGTATTTATTTATTACATTATTGCTTCTAATCAGTCAGTCGATTCTAATGGACGAATGTAAAAAAAGACCACTACCTATTTATGAACAGTAGCAAAGCAAAACAATAACTGTCTTCTTCATACTCATAAGGTTTATCGCGCGCGAAAGAGACGAACAGACTTGAAATGGTGCAATTGCAGTGCGACGTCACGCCGCGCGCTTATTCACAGACACTATACAAGCAAAACATGGTAAATGTGCTGAACGTGCCACATTTCGCTAACCGACCTATAATCACAGCTATAATGCTGCGGTCACACTACTTTAACCGTTTACCGCCTGTTATCGCAATAATTATGGCATTAAATTATCGAGTGAAGTGTGTGGTTACAACTAGAGTGGAGTTTACCTAGATAAAATGTCCAATGAACTAGGTGGTAAAAAAAATACGTGCGTTTCCGATAAGTTCATATTGCACACCT